>OY744481.1:30177629-30379225 GCA_963556165.1 Tipula helvola | reverse complement strand
GACTGGCGATCGTTTCTTCGTGACATCAATTTTAATACATTTTCTGTAACCATCCCCAGGAAATTAGAGTAGCTGGATTACATTTGGTTTCTAATGCAACAAATTTTCGTAAGCAACTTTCTTGCACGTATGCGATTCGATTCATAATGACTGTTTTCCAGAGCTTAGTGGTTAATTCAGACCAAAATAATAATTTAAATTCTCACACATTGTATACTTCTCCATGTAAATATATATATATATATATATATCTATATATATATATATATATATATATATATATATATATATATATATATATTATATAATATGTATATATATAAATATGTGTATATTATATACACAGCAATATATGTAGATCAACACAGCAATATAAAAGATTATAACAAAAGTTGTTTTTTCCATCGAGCCACAGAGAATATTCACGAATATTTTTTAGCAAAGCAGCTCGAAAGAACTGAAGACCATCGATTGAATGAGCCATGCATTTACGTATCAATAAGGCATATTTCTATACGGCATACCGTACACTACAGCATGCGGTACAATATGGCATATTTCAAACGACATATTTCAAAATGGCATAAGATGCATTACGAAAAAAGGTAAACAACGGCATGTATCAAAACGGCATATTTGAAAATTGCCGATTTCTTAACCGGCTTCCTTAATATCAAATTCTATTGTTTTTTACGTTACTAAACTATTAAGGCTCAAAATTCTCTACTCCATATAAGGTGGGAGCCAATTTCCCCGGGAAATTTCTCATTTTCTGGGAAAATTCGCACTTTTTTTATTGTTATTTATTTTTTAATATTTCAAATAAGATAAGATGAAATTTTATGATTATTTTGACGTTAGGATGTGTATTAGAGTTTTTTCGCACTTATCGCTTCTTCTATAACCTATAGTACACAATCTGTATTAAAAAACTTTGTAAATATACAATTTTTTATATTTAATTCATTGTATAACTTTCAGAGGATGGGGCTGCCAATATCCACAATTATACATTTCTTTCCGTTTCAAATTTATTTTAAATTTTAAACTAACTAAAATAATATTTCAAAAATTTTACGTATTTTCAATAATAATATAAATTTTAAGACAAGAGTGAACATTTTCGGGACGACACCACCCTCATTTAGCTTCCAGATCCTAATAACTGTTAATACACATCCTACATTCAAAAATTTTCAAAATATATACTTCTTACCTGACTTTCTCGAGGTATACGTAAAGTTTACTTTATCCTCTCATGAACATTTAGGGGCAAGTATCAACATTCAGGGGCACCGTTGCAAAGCCGTCATTTAGAGGGATCCCAACATTTAGGGTGAATGTTGTAATTTAGGGGTAAGTTACCGCCATTTTGGATTTTCAATCCATCGTTTAGGGGGGGGGGGGGGATAATATTACATTTAGGGGAATTGTTTGACTACCCACAGTAGATTGTGGGGCGATTATTATTTAAGTGAGATTTACTATTCACCAGTAGATGTCAATTAACTAAACAAGTCTCCATGCGAAGTACTAAATGAATCCATGCTAAGTACAAAATTGGTATGAGAATAATCTTTCATGTACTATTTTATTATTCTAAATTTCATATTTGGCATTTCAACTAAATTTGTGATTACTACTACACCAATAACAACTATTAAATATTTTGGCATGATCATTTGTATGATTGTATGATATGGTGCTTACGCATTTCAAGGCGGCGGCGGCGACGATGATTGCTGGCATTCCATGTTATATTAGCAGGGTATACAACACTGGCATCTCATGTTAGCAGGAACACGAGCAGCCCATGTTATATGCCCATGAATAATATTTTTTTTGTCATTTTATTGGTAAATAGCCAAGTTCTACATTAATTAGGCATATTTCTAAACTCGTCCTGAACCAATTTTAGTATCCCATTTCATTGCACTGTTAAATTTCACCAAAATCGACTATAAATAGCTAAGTTTCAGAATATACCATATGGTGCCATATGCCATATTCAAATATATACCATCGTCTACCTTAATGCCATAGTGTACCATATGCCGTATTGAAATATGTCCTTACGAAATATGCCATAGTGTACTTATGCTGTAATGTACCATATGCCTTACGGAAATAAACCATAATGAACCTAATGTCGTAGTGTACCATACGCAGTTTGAAATATCCCATAGTGTACCATATGCCATAGTGTACCATGTGTCGTTTTAAAATATTGCGTTTTTAATATTCCGTTTTGAAATATGCCATGTTGAATGGATCCCGAATTGTACGATTACTTTTGCTTACCGATATAATTTTATCTGCCTACTGATGATGCGGACTAGGTATAATAATAATGAAGTTTAAGCTTAATTGATTTAGTGTATGCACCTTTAAAAATTAATGTCACTAATTCCATTGATCTGATGAGGTTTGTTTATTACTTCACTTGTTCAACTAAGATAAAATCCGAGAACTATTCACATATTTGCAGTATATTTATAAAACGAGAATCTGACTAAAAGCGATTCAAAATTAGGACGGTTTCCTATACTTTGACGATTCAATGGTGCTTAAATCGTTTAATACATAAACGTCAGCGATCCCCAAAGCACGATAGTTTGCAGCACTCCCGCGCTCTTCAAACCCCTAAATCTCTCGTGTTCGGTTAAAATAATTTGGAGATTTTTTGTAATTTGTTGTGTTTAGCAAATTGTGTAAAGTCGAACAGTTTTCAAATCCTAAATTTAGCTGTGTAAAACATTCCAAACATTTAAGCTGCAGCGAATTTTTCTGGAGCAAACTTTATATAGTGTTTAGCATTTGAATTAATTAATCTGCCTCCGAAATTAACCATACTAGCTCAGGGCCTATCAGAGGATTTACCTAAGCTTAGTGCAGATTTTTATTTGTTTATGATGCTTGTGGGATATTTTTGATATAAGATTTATTGCTGTTAATTTGAGTTACAATACTGAGAGAAGAGTATAATACTTTCAAATTTAACCATTAATACTAAACAATTTCTGGTCAACGAAAAAATATTCAAAGCTACAAATCAATGACACACAAATATTTCAACAAATTTCACAACATTATTTACAAATAAAATTAAACAAGTTTCATTATTTATAAATATCCTCACTAACGAATATTATTTTATTTGCAAATTATCTTTAGATCAGTGACATTCATCAATTTTACACATACTCCCGAAATCATGAACTACATCCGGGCGATGACGGTGAATACGTAATGAGTTCAATACTAAACAACAGTAATAGTGCACAAAATTTATACGCAAATACACCAATAATATTATTGCTAAATTTAATTACGTTTTAATTTTATTTAACATTTAATTTACTTTAATAATTTTTTAATTTAATAAATAATTTTTACTTTTAAAATTTATATTAAAAGTGCCTTACAAGACTGTATAAAAAAAATGTAATTTAAATATATTTTGTTTGTTAAAAAAAAATTAATTAATTAATTAAATAAATAACTATAAAAACCATGAAGTAATAATTATTTTATATAATTGTCGTATTTAACAAAAACATCATAAAAATAAAAAAAAAATAAATTAATACTAATTATAATATAATAAATAAGATTGTATACTAAGGGATAGTAATATACTAAATAGATGATATTATATTCACAAAATTATGAACTGGAGAATATTTTTATTAAAAATAATTTTCTCTATAGAGATTACGTAAAGAATTAGTCTAAAAATCTTAGATTATGATAAACAAATCAACAAAAAAAAAATAAAAAACCAAAACAGACATTTAGGCGAATATAATTATAGAAGCATTTAAAATTCAGAAAAGCATCAAACTAAATAAATAAACAAAACTAAATTATAAACATGTCCATAGATTAGAGATCAAATTGTAAAATAAAACAAACAAATATTTAATTAAATACTAAATAATTTAATACTTAAACACATGAAAATTAATATTAGCTGTCGTCGTTATGAACTAACAAAATATTAAACCAACAAGTACTGAATGTTCCTCAATTAAAACCAAAATCCCAATTCTTTATGACAACATAATTTAGACCAATTTTTTGTATTTTTTTTATATTTATAAATACAACAACAAGCAAACTAATATTTAATTACAATATAAATTAAAAATACAAAAAAGCTTTTTATTTCATATCACATCCCAAAAGCTTTTCTTTGTGTATACACAATATATAAAAATTATTCTTTTGAACTTGAACTTAAATTGATTAGTACGATTCATGTTCAGTTATTATTTTTTTTATTTTGTTTACTTAAATTTGAATAATTTTATTGTAAATAAAATACAATTCAAAAAAAAAATAAATTTCATTAAAAAAATAATTTGAACAAAAAAAATTTCTACAATAGAATTATTCATAAACAAAATAAATGAATTTTTAATAATAAGTATACATTTAAAATATAATAATAAAATTACCTTAACTAATTTTAGATTAATGTAAATAAAAAAAAAATATGTTTTAGTAAAAAAAAAAACAAGAAACAAATATATATTATAATATAATTTTAGAAAAAGAAAATTGAGATTTTATTTAAATTGATTCACGGAAATTAATTAGGCTTCTAGATTTATGACGTAAGTATATCGTTGACTGCACCTCTTAGTAAAAATAAATGTATCCATAAAAAATATTATATTTAATTGGTTTGTGACATGCAAAATGTTGTGACACCATAATTTGTAAATATAATTTGATTATAAACGACAGATGGTATTTGTTCCTAGGTTTGTATACGTCACCTTAATAGCAAAATGGTACGTAATTATTAATTTAGCTGGACTAATCTTGAACTTTTCGATTAAATATCCATTCCCTGGTAATATCCCTATTAATCATTTCTAGAATCCCACTATTCATAAGTAAGGAATTATTTATCAAAAGAAATCGCATTTTGTTTTTTCCATAATTATGACAATCTTACGATGAAGGGGCTAGAGGGTAATATTGCTTCCTTTTGAAAATATTGCACAAATAAATTGTATCTAATCAAAATAAAACATTTTAAGATAAGATAGAACCTTTACAAGAAATATCGTTTGGTGATTTAACTGTTACCTAAAACCCAAAATTACAAAGACCCTTAAATATTGGCAACTCAAACGAGGAGATGATAAATTATCGTATCTAAATTCCAATAATTCCAAACTCCTTGTATGTCCCAAAATTTAGAATAAGCCAAATGCCAACTTACATTACTGCAACCATTGCCTGTTAATCGCCTTCACTCCCTATGCCGTTAACCGTAACTTCTGCCCTCATTTTTGTTATACAGCTATCAAGTGGATTTTCTTTATGTCGAAAGTACTGTTAGAAGCGCCGAAGGAAATGATTTATCACTTAAATATGATGTATATACATATGAGGATAACAAGCAAGTGGAAGACTATAAGAATTATTGGAAAGCCCTAATCTATTAGTTTCTTGATTTAAACATATGCGATATGCGATCGGATCAGCAATAAATTCAGAAGAATCAAATAAACCAATATAATGAATCAGGTGCACATAAATTAAACCAAAATATTGAAAAAAACTCAAGAAATCCCTTTATTCCAGCTAGACGGAATTCATGGAATACAAACTATCCCAAGGAAAATTTTTGACACGAAATTTAATGAATTCGCTAACTGAATTAAGGCGTACTCTCATGTAATACTCTCTATTATTTATCTTGCTTAAACTATTTCTCGTCTGACACATTTAAAAATAGGCATACAGCTCTGAACATTACTCGTAAGCTTAAAAATCAGAATTGAAGGCACAAGCAATTTTACTTATACAATTATGTTACGTTTACGAAAATTAAGAAATAAATAGAAGGTTCAAATAAAACCGATTGTTAGTTTGGTAAGTGAGTGCACCTAATTTTTTACCGAATATTCGGTAAAGACGATAAATCAGTAAAGATGGACAATTTTGAAACGTGCCACACTATGGCCATCTGCCCTAGCAGTGTTGTAACAACTGGAAATCCGTAAACATTCCGACACCAAAAAATATTGTATTCTGTATGATCATAATTCCGCCAAAAATTTCCTTATCACCGCAACATAAGTTACAATATTTAGTGATTACCCTCTACGATTAATGGTTAACGCGATGAACATGTTAGTTACAATGAGCTGGTAAATAAATCGGAAGGTCTAGTAATCATGTTCCGTGATCGAAACATTTTTATAATGCATGTGAAGAATTATGAAATTTAAAAACAAAGTCATAAAGGGTAGAGAAGATGGTGGGATTAGTCGGTCGAAAATCATTATAATCACTTAATAAGTACAGTAAGCACAAAAAAAAATTGGACGAGAATCGAACCAAAAAACCTTTGCCGCTCTAGTCCAGTGCTTTACCACTAAACGAAAGGCCGCTCCCTTAGTAATAAAAAACTATTAGTGTGAAGGTTCTCCATAGTTAATAAAACAATATTAATTTACAAGGCTTTCACAACTTCCACAAGATTTGAGGATTTGAGGTACTCAAACATCATTCTACAAACACACTGCCCTGAGTACCCCCTCCCTTTTTATTAACTCTAATCCACTTTGGAAATCGGATAATACAACTATTCTCCTCCTCCCTTCATTCATTTCCACTTGATTCCTTCCATAATTCCTATCAATTCTGCATTCATTGTACAGATGCTACCATTTAAACTTAACATTTTCTCTTTGTTAATTGCTGGAATGTAAATTACAACACCCACTTGATCCTCATTAACATTAGCATCTGTATATTCTCCCACATGTGCAAATATTTCATTTGCATTCTTCGAAATTCTCTCTTCACCTATAACTCATTCATCATCGCTTTTGTTGTGCCTCCAAAATTCATGCGCACAGCAAGATTTTCGGGAGGAACTTTTGGACCCACTTGTCTAATTTTGGAAAATATATAATCCGTTCCTCTTCCAATCTTATTACTTTATCTCATTCACTAACTAACACATTGTCTTTGGTCAACATTCGCACAGTCTCTCGCACGGTGATCCAATCCCTCTTATAATTAAGAGGTCAGTCACCTAATTCAGACCACAGAGTATGTATTGGGGTAAAATTAATCGTCCCCAATACTGCTCTAGCACATGCATTCTCTAGTTTCATTAACTTCTCAAACCCGACCTTAGATCCATCACCATACACACTCATCTCATAAGCAATTTTGGCAAGACACTAGCGCCTTTCGCAGCATATCAGTCACACTAGGTGAGCTCCCCATTTCGGTTTACTCACCCTTTTGATCACATTTAATCTGCTCTTATAATTATCGGGTAATTTTCCATGTGCAATTTAAAACTCAATCGATTGTCGATCCCGACTCCCAAATACCTAGTCATCATTGAATACTCAATTGTCTCATCATAAATTCGCACATCAATTCTTTGATTCGTTCTAAATGCCATACTATTACATTTTCTCGAATTCACACGCAGATTTAAATCATTCAAACATTGTGTTAGCTGAAGCACCCATTCCTCAGCTCGCTTTAGGGCCTCGCCGATTGTTTTGCCTTTGCCGATTAGGACAAAAGCATCTGCAAATTGCAAGATGACTTTGTTAGGAGAATTATACCGATACATCGAGCTCGTATACAGATTGAAGAAAGTCGGAAAAATTTTGCTCCCTTGTGGAAGTCAAATGTTCACCGCTCCTTCCACTCGGTAACCCCTTCCACACAAAACAAACTTTCGCTCACTCATAAACTCATAACCCATTTACAATTTTCCAAGGAAATCCCAGGTTCAAAAGGTCCACATAATCATACGCTCTTTCAATATCCAGAAATACCGCCACAACAAACTTCTTTCCCTTTCTTACTTCCCATACAAATTTTTCCACACATTCGTTCGCAGAGTGGTTACGACGGAAACCAAAAGTGGTCAACCAAAGCACTCTGCCTTCCTTCCATCTTTCTGATATACTGAATACTCATACTCTATGAAGCATCGTATGCAAAGTTCATCAATGCTCAATGCTCAATACCTATTAAGACTAATCACTCTATTATTCCTGGGGTCGTAGATTTTGCCGTTCTAAACGCTCACGAGGAGTCCTTTCATTTAAATTGTACACACATTTCACTCAAATTTTCACCAACCGTTTCAGGTAACACCCAATTATTACTATATTACCTAAATTATTCTGACCATCCGTCATCCTTTGTAAGTATTGTTTTCCCTTTTCGGGATCATCCATTAGAGCATTTCTTTTAGTCCTCCTTTTACCTCTCACTCTATTAAATTTATTCCATAGATCTTTTGTTGTGGTTCTATATGTGTCATTTCTGACACATAGTTCCGCCAACTTCTCCTTTTTACTCCACGGATAGCACTTTTCAATCTTCCGTTTACCCATTCATAATTTCGTCTATAGTCACGAGTCACGACAAATACACCTGTTGAATTCACGCAAAGCTGTCCGTTTCCTTTCATACCAATACTGAATCTCATTATTTCACCAACCATTTACTTTAACTTCATTTGCTCTTATTTCAACACTGCACATTTCATTCACTCTCTCTATTTCACACTCAAGTTGGTTTGCCTCATTTACTTCATTCGTTATGAGAATATCATTCATATGATCGACCAATTTCTTACTATTCAGCCAGACCTTTTTCTCAATATCTACATTTATACCATCTAAACACTACCCAAATTCTCATCTGTTACATTCCAAGTGACTTGGGCCGCCATGACCTCGATGTACTCGAAATCGGAAACCCCTACATTTTTAACATGATATTGTCTCGTGCCAATATCGCTACTCCGCCGAAGCCATCGGCCCTAGGTCTGGATAGAAAATTGTACCCATTCGAATCGTCTTGTTCTCACGCTCCCATGTCTCACTTAAAAGTATTACATTCACATTATTCTTCACCAAATAACTCTGCAGCATATCACTCTTGGCATATATGCTTGGATATTTATCTGGCCAAATCTCATGCATTCATTGGATCTTACCATTCGCTCTGTCATTGAAGGATTTTGACTCCCCCTCATTCAACCATCCTGTCATCCTGTAGCGGTATCCTTAGCTCATTTGGATTTAAAAATGAGTATCGCCTTGTTTGTGCAGTTGCTCCGGCTACCCTGTTTGCGGCTGCTACACTGCTAGTTGTTTTTACTCGTACTAGAACGCGCTTGCTATCGAGCGTCACGTAACATAATTTTTTTTTAATAGCGGGGTGAGTAGACAAGAGGGCAGAGACGCAAGAACTTCAACAACGATGTCAAGCAACATTTACTACGGTTAGTAAAAATTTGGGTGACGGCTTGGGAACATGATGATGGAGCGAAATCTCGCCCCTCCCAACGCCCAACCGGCGATTGGTATATTAGTGTAGAGTAATAATTAAATAAATTAAGGCTTTTCAGATCGTGCGGTTACAACAAGGGGGCGCTTGCTCCTGCTACAAAAGCGCTGGCTTTAAACACGAATGAAAAGCTAACCTGCTTTGAGCAAAAAGCTAAATCGAAAAAGCAATTTTTTTAATATAATTTTATTCGTTTTAATACCGCCTGGGAACCTCCCCACACCTCTGATGATTTAGACCATTTCCAACATTCATTAATATGCGAACATTTCAAAAAAAAAAAAAATTGTATTTTTAAATTAGTATTCGCACATACCAAAATAGAACAAAACAAAATCATTTCGCATTGGTTAACTGTGGGCAACGATTCCAAAAAATTATTAAGCTTTCTATTGTTTTTATGGTAGTTAATAAAAAATTAATGGGTTCTTCCTTTTTAATGGGCCACGTTACTTTGTGTGTTCGTAGAATTTTTTTTGGGGATTTTGATTCCAGGAATTAGTTACCATTAATAAATTTGTTATTATAGGACTTAAGGGAGATGCTATATTTGATCAAAAAAGTGTTTACAAATTTTGTTATTTAAAGAGAATTTCAAGGATTATTTGACACAATAGGTCTGTTTCATAATTCGCACGGGGCAGTGCAGTGTACATTATTTTCTTTATTTCGCCAATAGAAAAAAAATCAAAGGATAATAGCATGCGCACTGCACCGCACCGTGCGAATTATCAAACAGACTAGAGCTCCTAAAAATAGAGCTTTGGCTAATTTGGTTTAGAATTTTTCTTCATACTAACGCAATTGTTGCTTATGATATTAGTAATTCATTTGCAATCAGCAATGGTAAATAATGATTACACGTATAACAACAGTAAAATGTTGAGAGATTGTTTTATTACTAATTTATTGTTTAAAATTATTTATAAATGCTGCTGGATTTTTCTTACTAGCATTTAGGATGTACTTTTAAAAAATGCGTATAAGCTACGTATATGTTGGACGGGATCCGCTCGAAACCCGATATTTCAAAACACGATATTTCGAAACGTGATATTTCAAAACACGATATGGTAAAAAACGCGATATAGTACAAAGCTCGATACTTCAAAACACGATGTGTAAGTAAATACAATTTTAAAATTATTTTTCATAACATTTTTTAATATTTGTTGAAAGGCAACAAATGATATCTGGTACAAAATAAATGAAAATATTAATATTTAATAATTTCACCGTTTTTAAACATGTAAGGGTTGTAGAAATATTTTCAAAATTAGAATATTAGTTTTACAAAACACGACATGGTACAAAACAAGATATTTTAAAATTATTAATCTTCCTTAATATAACAAAATGTTTCTTCTCCTTTTCGATGAAATTGAACATGTACGATGGAACTACGATATTGTCTAAAGATTTTTATGCCATTGCCATTTTTTTAAAATAACTAAGTTTCATCTCAATCAGCAAATTTTGAAAGAAAAAAAAAATTAAAAAAATTTTCGCGTTTTGGAAAATATCGCGTTTCAAATGAGACCCATGGTGGACCACATAACGAGCTTGTAATTAGTCTGTACGTATTAGAATATTAAATTTGTGTAATTTTTGTAATCCATGTAGTTTAGGAAAAACCGAGTTTTAGTTTGTAAGTTTTAGTTTACCTTAGTTTCTGTCCGTATATGGAATTAACTTTCGCAATTTGGATGAATATGCAGTATTCAGTAGTTATGGCATAATTAAGTAAATAATTGTGATATTTTTCTGTAGGACTAAAATTCCGGAATATTTTAAAAAATCTTTTGCATGTTTAACAAAATGCAATTTAAATGCCATTTTCAATGGGCGATAACTTTGTTGAACTTATTCCGTTTCAACCCAAAACATTGCTCTCACTCGATACAAAAGGTGCAAATCATAAAATAATTTTGAATTATGTGAACATTTTAGAACCACAGAAAAAGATTAGGAAAATAACTTTATCAATAAACCTTTAAATTTAGTACGTTATCTATAAACCTTTAATAAAATTTTCTGGACCAAGTTCCAGTTAAAGGAAAAATCTTAAATATGAAGTTTCAGTTTGATTAAAAAATATAAGCCGATACCACTTCGCAATCCAATTTTTAGGATCCTGTGACTAACACAGATTATTATCTAAAAATTCATTTTACTAGTCAGTTTTAAAAGCGATTTAAAACAAAGTTTACCTTCTAAAAAGCTTTCCTTATTTTTTATTAATATTTTATTAGCATATTACTGTTTTTTAACACAATAAAACGCGACAAAACCGGCTATTCGCACGCATGTGAAGTTTATCCTAAAAATGTCTTAAAACAAGAAAAACTATAATTTAGCAAAATATTTTAAAAAAAAAATCACGCACTTCATAAAGGTAATTTATCAAGAGATAAAATTCAAAGCGGTTTTCAACGACTTTTGAGAAATATTCAATTAAATTTATAACAACTTCAAAAAGATTTCTGACGAAATGGCCGAGTGGAATTCTTTGCTTTATCTTCAATTGAACTCAACGCGCAAATTCAAAGAGATTTCTGAAAAAATCAACAAATTTTTTTAAGACATGACCGATTGTTGCCAATCTGCATTTGAATTTATCAAAACTGATAAATTCAACAAGGTTTTTGATTTAGGTGAAATGGCTGATTGTGTCTTTTTTGGTTAATGAAAATTTATCGTATAGCGATCTCGTCGATTAAGCCTTGTTCAGATTACGTTAGTAATTTAATCGAGTAGCGAGTATTTCAGTCACTAAATGTGTCTGAACAGCAAAATTTTAGTCGAGTAGATTAGTAAATGATTTGGTCGAGTCGATCCATTTTATTTTTATTTTTTAGTCGAGTAAGGCCCCCACCACTCTTTAAGATAAAACCAAACAAGAAACAAGTGTAGTGCGAACATGTTGATATTGTTGATTCAGTCGAGTTCATTAGTTGCCGCAAGGATGTCGTCTTATTGGTGCGAAGAAAAAACGTAATATATAGAACATGGGTGCCTATTTACTTTGTTGTGTATTCTCTTCATTTTGAAACACTGCTCACTCACTTGTAACTTGTACTCGACTGTAGTGCGAACGTTTTTCGGTTAGATCATCGATTTTAGTTACTAAAATACTCGCTACTCGACTAAATTACTAACGTACCTATATAGTCTGAACTAGGCTTTATTGCTATATTTTCCATATTTACTAAAATAAATAAATTTAACCAGATTTCTGACAAACAGGCCAATTTTTGTTTTATTTTCAATAGGATATATTCCAAGACGGATAAATCCAAAGATATTTGCGATTTCGATAAAATGGCAGATGATTGGCTTCTCTTCAATTCAATTCGATTGATCACGGACTTTCACTTGAATTTTTATGAACACGGATAAATCCAAAAAAAATTCTGATGGCATGGTTAAGTAGGTCAAATTCGACGAGATTTCTGATTTCGGTGAAATGGCCTATTGTTGCTTTTATTTCATTTGAATTTATCAAGATAGATAATCCAAAAACAAATCTATTAATTAGGTTTTATCCGCGATTCTTTGACTTAAATTTGATGTAAACATCTAAATCTAGATTTTAAATACCTCCTTGATCGACTTTTATTAGAAATTAGAAATTTTAATTTGGTTTCGAGTTCTATTTCCACTCCAATTCGTTATTCAAATCGGCTATTGCTATTCCATAACTATATAACCATAGATGCCTTTCTCTCTAAGCCAAAGAAATGAATAGATATCTTAGTTTTATTTGATCTGTTAAATAGCTAAGTGCTGTATAAAAATAATGACCCATGGAAAATACTTATCGGATGAGGAAAAGGCAAAATTCAAGCCCTTGTTGAAGATATTTTTCTCTTCGGAAAATAGGCAAAAGAATAGGCCTCTTTCATGTAACGGTTGCAAATTATTTAAAAAATCCTACAACTTAGGGACAAGAAAAACCGGAGAACCCAAAAAAAAGATGACTTGCCGACAAATACGAGTGCTGTTTCAAGCTGCCAGCAATTCCACGAAAACTGTTTAGCGTCTGAAAAGCGATGTTCAGTTAAATGTGTCCAGAAACCCGATACGTCGGGCTTTAAGAGGTGCTGGGCACCTGAGCTATACAAAAATGAAACGTGCACCAAAATTATTGCCACGGCGCAAAGCTGCACAACATGAATTTGTTAAGGCAAACATGAGACAGGACTGGTCAAAGGTAATTGAAAAAATGTAGTCCTATATTTATTATAACTAACCATTATTAATCAATAGGTGATTTTTTCCGATGAAAAAAAATTTAATATTGATGGGCCAGAAAGGACCTTAGAAAGGAACCATTGTACTTCTCAAAGCGAAATTTTGGTGGTGGAAGGCTAAGGGTTTCTGTTCTGTGGGTACGCTTACTTTAGCCTTTCCATCAACTAGAATGACCAGAACGGAGTACATTGGCATCTTAGAAGACCACTTCTTATCTTTCCTGTACATTTACCTAGAGGAAAACTGGGTTTTCCAGCAGAATAACGTTCCAATCCAAAAGAGTCAACAAACCAAATCTTGGTTTGATAAGCATCACATATCAATTTTAGATTGGCCCGCTTGTTCCCCAAACCAAAATCCCATAGAAAATCTTTGGGGATTATTAGTTAGAAAGGTTTACGAGGGTAACAGATAATTCCAGACGACCAATGAGTTGAAAATGGCATTTGAAAATGCCTGGAATGAATTATCGCCCGAAATCATTAATCCATTGATTGGAAGTATGCCTAACAGGATTATGGCATTCGCCGAGAGCAAAGGGGAGCCGATGGCATATTAATTTTTTTGGTTATTATTTATATTATTAAAGTTTGAACGTCTAACTCAAAATTGTTATATAATAGTTATGGAACAAGGCAATTTTATGAAAATTGTTTTTTGTTTAAAATAATAAAATTTTGTAACGGTTTTTTTAATAGTTTGCTGTTTTACGTCCTTATTCAACATCTGGCATTAAGAGTTTTAAAATTACTTGATCCGTTATTTTAAAAATTCAAAAAACGAGTGGTTATATAGTTATGGAGTTGATTGTATCTCCTACTTCGCCTTTTACTTTGAAAACAAACAAAATTATTTTTGCTAGGGTAGTATTGTATTTTTTATTATTTTTGTTGGATATTTGTGTTTTGATTTATCATGAGGATTTATTGTATGACGATTTATTTATTGTACGTTTATTTATTTAAATTGAGGTTATACGCGGATTTATTTATATGCATGGATATATATTTTAAAATTTCGGGGCCTATTTTTCCTATCAATATTAAAAACAGAATAGCGATTTCCTAATTAGATATACGATTAAGAATTTTCTTTGAATTCTCTGTGCTATCTTGAATTATTATATTGCGTTCAATTTGAATTATTTGGGGAATAGAATTTGTCTCCAAATGGTAATGGTTATTTAAGGACCATTTGAAATTGTGAGAATGTTTATGTTATTTGATAGTGAGATAAGATAATAATATGTTAATTAACAAATTACTCTAGCTCGTACCGAAGTATAGCTATTTTCTGTTTGCCCTTCCTGAGGAAGTGCATTAACATACTATTATATATCGTGCCCGGTTTGTTAGTTGTTGGGGTTAGTTATACATACCTGATGAATAATTCACTGATGTTTCTGGATATTTCACTGATGCTTCTGGATATTTCACTTTAAATAATAGTTCTTGATTTACTTTGTTTATTCAACTTATTTATTTTGTAACTTTTATTTTCAGCACTATATATGAGGATTATTTCTTACAAATTTCTTCAATGATTACCAATAAAATTTCTAAATTAGATCACTATTTCACAATTTATTCTGGTGTTATAACTAATATTAATTTTCGACTGATTGACTGAACTGATTTAACTAAATTTTTATATATGACTGAATGATTTTAATTTACTTGTTTGCGACTGAATTTTCTGTATAACTGATTTGATATTGATACTACAACTGATCTTTAAGTTTAATATTTACGACTGATGTATTATGACTGATTTTTAAAATTTACTATTTACGACTGATGATTTGTGTTCCAAATTTTGTTCTTATATACTAAATTTTATTTTCTTACACTAATAATTTCCATACAACATGTGGCTGACGATTTTGTTGTATTGCATTATTCTAAATATTAAAATATTAATTAAATTCTAGGTCGTTTACTACTTTTATTTTTATTGCATTACACAATAATTTACTTATTTTTGGGTCGCTTTATTACAATGTATTCAATTTCTTTTTCTTTATTTTAATTTTGGTTATTGATGCGTTTTTCAAATTTTTATTATTTCCAGACATTATGTAATTTATTTTATGACGGTTCGCATTTTTCTAGACTTATAATTCATTTGGGTCGTTTTTATTTTCATAATTTCTTGTTATGCATTTCTTTATAATTAATTTCTGTGCATTTTACTTCCTTGTACCCTTTTGGTCATAAAACTGCATGTTACATAATTTGATTTAATTTTTATCTTTTTATTTTATTTCATTCTCTTATTTTAATTTCTCTGTTATTTTTTATTTCGTATCCTACATGTGTTTTACAGATTTTTAGTTTCATTCATCTTGTCTTTACTTTATTTTTATTTTCTTATTCTATAAATACGATTTGGAAAATCGCCTTAATACTATTTCATGCAATTTATTTTTCTATTTTACGGGTTCATATGTTTCACAACAGTAGTAAGAAACAAATATAAGCCAACTAGTCAGCGATTTTTAGAAATTTATCATGAAACTTGCTTACTGAAATATGCATTTTTGTGTAAAAACTTCATATATGGTGGGGAACGCCCGGAATTTGACGTAGTACTTAACAAAGGGTATTAAAATGCATGCATTCATGGATTTCACCATATTTCTACCACTAAAGGCATGCACAATGGGATACCAACCTTAAATTTATAAGTGAATTAATTTAAAATTTGCCTTAAAGAAGTCCTGTGGTATAAATGGCTTGGAACGATTTTATTTTTTAGAGGTTTAGTTTTTTATAAGCTGCAGTCTTCTTAGAATCATTTCCGAATCTAAATTCAGCTTGTTTTCGTTTTAGCTAAGGATAAGTAATGATGTGCCATAATTGTGCAACGCATTAATTATTCTCGTCTTGCAACTAAAAAAAAAGCCGATCCTTATAATGATTTGATATAGCTGGTGTCTTGAATGTACTTTGGTCTTGGGTTTTTATTTCATCTATTTTATTTATCGTCGACCTTAGTTTTTTCATAAGTACTCCTATTTGCTTCTGAACCTTAAATATATTAGACTACAGAAAATTTTTGAATTGTGACATTATTCCAGCACTTACCTATTTCACATTTGACCCTTTTATCCTTGATAAATTTATAAATGTATTTACATATGCTTCGGTACGATGAAAACATTTTTTTGGCGAAATCTGTTACAGAAAAGGTATTTTTCCGCTCTGTGTATTAAAATAAAAGAATATTATGACACGCAAATGAAAAATGATTCGCACGGTGCGTCCTTAAGGCTGTTGATATTATAAAAACGGTAAAAAGTATAAATATTTTCTAAGATAGCTTAGTGTTTGACTAGAACTGACGATTAAAAAAAAATTAAATCACGATTAAAATTGGAAATTGTGTATCATTCACGCTCAGAAATCGATTTTGGCTCCAATAAATATTCCCTGATTATCTCTAGTCGACATTAAATACTTGACAATTATTCTCCCTAGTGTATTTTAAATATACATACATACATGTACGATTCAGATCATTCAACCAGTCATCGCACATGAAAGCACAATCAAGAAACTTTCGATAATTGCAGGTTATACATACATCCAAATTTATGTTCGAAACATCATTTCCCCCTCTAAATTTCTTATTCCTAAAAAAAATGTAAAAAAAACTCCAAGAAAAGATAAGAAAAACGTGATTTTGCTATTTCTAACAATTTCCAAAATAAAAATAAAAATTAAAAATAAGTAGAAAAGTTATTAAATTTTATGATTCTTTGTGAAATTGGTTTCCATTTGGGAAAATTGCCGAGAAAAAAAAAAAACTAAATTAAAACTTTTTGATTTTCATTTAAAAAAAAAAAAACTTAAAGATACAAAATAAAATTCTTTTATTGTTTCTAATCAATTTTATATTAAGGTAAGTTAATTTCCAGTTCTAAAACATTAAACGAACTTACTGAAATACTAAAATGCCGCAACAATAATTATTAGTTATTTATTACGATATTTTCATAATTTCATTTGGGAATAGCTACCTATTAATAATTAATATTTTTTCTTTTTTCTTTTTGTTTTTAATTCAATCGATCTATTTTTTTACCATACCCTAAAAAATACACAAAATTTGATAATCAAATTAAGATTCAACACCAAATATCGGCATATTCTCTTTCCACGCAGTCCAATTTAATTTACCAAAAATAAAATTTCTCATACCAAAATTAATTTTTTTTTTAATGTTCTTCGCCTACTCTAATAACCCAATAATGAAAAAGAAAACTCCCCTGAAATATACATCTTTACTTAAAACAAAAAAGCTTGCAAAAAAAAAAAAAATCCTGGCTAAAAAAATTCAATTTCATTTTTTGTATTTTTTATTTGTTGTTTCTGCCTATCCCTCGAGATACATTTTTTTTTTTTGTTGGTCTGTTTTGCTTTATTCAATTCTTATAAATCAATTTTTCTCAATTCTTAAAACGATGGCAAATTCCTATCATGCCATTTTTTATTTTAATCCTGATTTTGCCTGTGCGTAATATTCCCTTTTTTGTCCTTTTGTTCTGTTCCTTTTTTTGTTAGTCTTAATGTAAAGTTTGATACAAGTGATTACTATAACCAAAATTATATAATAAGATAAATTTATAAAATTATGATGTTTGAATTTTTGGGCAGATATTTGCAGAGTCAGCAGAAAAAATTTTGTGAGCAGCTACGAGTACTTGTGGCCAATATGTGTAATAGGAATCCTTTAAATATTAATCGATAAAACGTTTGTTTAAAGAAAATTCGGTCCTCTTTTTTCTTTTTGTAAATATAGATTGGGAATCACGCCCTCCAAAACATCCTCCAATAAATTTAATTTGACTAATAAATTTGATGCATTAGCTGCAGGTTGGTAAACTTTAAAGAGTTTCGTGAAAATTGGTCTGTATTTTTGGATGATGGAGAAATGTGATTATTTTATCAATTTGTTCAAACAAATTTTAATTTTAATTTAGTTCCCAAATTCTAAAATCATAAGTATGTACTAGTAAACCATTGGAATGTTCAAAAAATTAAAATATCGCCCATATTTAAATTAATCTGAAGATAAAATCGTGCATAATGCTGGAAATAGATGGGAAAAATTCTGCATGTCTCAAAATTAAAAAATTCAACAATTTATGTTTCTTTATTTTTAAATGCCATACCAATGGCTTTATTCTTGAATCTTTCTGCATAAAAAACTCACAAGAAATTATCAAAGCTTAAAGTAAAATTATTACATATTTCAAGTCTCATACAATGGCAATACTTATTGTTAGTGCTCACAATTTAATTAGTTTAAACCAGGAAGTGCTGAAGAAAGGTGGAATTGTAGTCGGGACGATATGAACGACGCTACAAAGATAGTTATTCTTAAGCAGTTGCTTCAAAATAAAGAGGTAATCGTCATTAGTCTTCATGGTTTCTGTGGTGATGGCGAGCTGGCTTATGCTGCAGCGGCTTATTTAAATATTTCGTATAAAGATGGAAGCTGCACATCAAGATTGATAGCCGTAAAAATAAAAGCGTCACCGATCAAACCAATATTAATTCCGGAATAGAATTAAGTGCCTGTGTGCTCTTGGTAAAGCTGGTAGATTTGATAACATTATCCACCACTCTGGCAATCGATTCAATTACAGTATGGACAGACTCCAATATATAGCTTTGGACTTGCTCTCATCGTACCCAAAAAGATGGGCAACTTTTGTAGGGAGCAGAACTTCCCAAATTATCCATTCGATCAGTCGTAATAATTGGTATCATGTTCCTACAAGATCAGACCTCCGATGGATTGGGCTAGATTGGCTGATTGAGAAAGAATTTAGTTGGCCTTATAGAAAATTAACTATGGCACAAAAGATGAAGAGAGGCCCCCAAATATTTATACATTTCCAACACAAACTTGTTCCGGAGATTTCCTAGAATCTATAATATAGGCACGTTCTAGTTACTATAGTAGTTAGTTGGGTTTGCAGATTTACACACGATTGTAGGCGAACGAGAAAAGGTTGCGGACCTTTAACAAGAGAAGAGCTAAATTGTAGTGAAAGATTGATTATTAAATACACTCAAGTTTTCTGCAGATGAAATTGAGTCATTTAAACAGGAAAAATCAGTCGAACGTTAAAGCAAACTTATCGCGTTAGCTCCATTCATTGTTAACCACGGGTTATTTAGAGTCGGACAGCGAATTGGAAATTCGATGGCATCATTCGAAACAAGACATCCAATAATTTTACCGAACAAAACTAACTTGGTAAAGCTACTATTCAAAGGAGTTCACATTAAGCAAGGTAATACTGTGTCGCTTCTAAATAACACACTGAAAAAACGATTTTGGATAATCCGGGCAAAAACAGCGGTAAGAGAAATAATTCGAAAATGCATTATACCTATACTCTAAATATCAACAACGTGCTCAAAATCAGATTATGGCCGAACTACCCGATGTAGAACACAATATATGAGACGTTTTATGAAAGTGAGGGTCGATTATGCTTGACCTATTTTCATCTATCATAAACGAGGCAAAGGACAAAAACCACATAAGTTATACATTGCATTATTCATCTGCACCAGCATTAGTGAACGATCTCACGACGGAAGAATTTTTGGCGGAGTTAAGACGGCTTATTTCGCGTCGTGGATTTTAAAGTGACAGTGACAGTGATAATGGCTCTAAGTTTGTTGGCGCCAATCTTGAAATACAAGAAGTTTTCCAAGTATTGAATAATGCTTCCGGAAATATAGCTCAATTTCTAGCAAAAAATCAATAGTCATTTCAATCCGCCCAATGCACCACATTTTGGCGGATTATGAGAGGCGGCAGTGAACTCCATAAATTCACTTAAAACGAATCATCGGAAAGCAAATACTTATCTACGACAAATTTTAAATATACACCCAAATATTAAACTGTAACTTCCAAAATACTTATCGGAGGGCAACCAAGTTAGTCTTATTTGACTGGTAATTGTATAGGCTCTTATTAAGATTAATGTGGTTATGTTACATCTGTATCCGTTTGAGAGCTATGATGCTTTAAAGTAAAAAAAAAATATTTTTTTTTTATAAAATTGAGTTTTTCTCAGAAAAAACCGTTATAATTTTTTTTTTTTTAATTTTTTTTTTAATTCTTCAGGACCTCTTCTACAATCCCCCAATACATTATTTGTACCCACGTGCCATAGTTTATGTTGAAAAAACAAAAACTAAATATTTTCAGATTCAGTCATTGGTTTCGAGATATTATCTAGTGTTGTATCAGTGTTGTGAATCAAAATTTTAATTAATTTAATAAAATTAATATCATCATGGCACAGTTCTCAGGTGAGGAGTACACTGATATCCATTTTGTTTACGGATTTTGCGATGATAATTCAGCACGTACTCGCAATGAATATCAACGCAGATTTCCAACACGTCGCATTCCTGACGCAAGAGTATTTATAAATATTCATAGGAGACTGCCAAATATCATAACAACATCGAATACCCGGGCGGAGCCCCATTCAGTCTCACCAAACCATTTGGGTGTCGGCGAAGATATAATTCGTAATGTAACAGCAAATCCTTCTATTAGCATAAGGAGGCTTGCTTTACAATTGAACACCTCTTACTAACGAATCTATCCAGTATTGCACAAGGAGAATCTTCATCCATACCATACAACCCACGTTCAACAACTATTACTGATAGACCATGTAACGATTCGATGGTAGGCGAGGAGCCACCAAAAATGTAATATAATTGAGGTCTTGATTTGCCCACATCGTTATATTTCATCGATAAATTTTTGTTTTTAAGTATCCAGAGGCTTCAAAGGCGGACTGCTTTAGCTTGGCTAAAGTTCATCGGAAGTGTGGGTGGAAAATGAAGCTTAGATAAATCTGGAATTGCCGCCGAAGGAATAATAGAAATAATATAGGAAACCAGCACATACCGACATTCATACTTACCCCGCACTTAATTACCTACCATGGTCTCATAACCACCTTGACAAAAAGTATCTCATAGCGGAATTTAATAATAATTTTAAAAAAAATAAACGAATAGAAAATTTGATCTAATGCAAGTCCCAACTTTTAATGAAAATAATTGGAATAATTATAAATTATGGATTTCAACCTCATTTTAGGCAAATTACAAAAATAAAAAAAATTACAATAATATAAAATTAAGAAAAATTCAGACTAAACTAAAGTGCACTTAATGAAATTAATAATAATGAAACTTATCTACCACCACCATTACAATATCGAATAATAATACGAATATAACATTAAAAAAATTAAGAAATTATAAGAAAATTGAAATAAATATTTATAATGAAAATTAATAATAATTAATAATTAAGAAAGAAAAAACCTTATTTATTGTTGTTGTTGTGACTGATGTAATTTTCATCGGTTGTTGCAATTTATTTTCCGTTGTAACATTGTTGTTTGATGGTATGATTTACTTTTACAGTACAGAACATGATTATAATTTTTGCAGTTATTGATACTTTTGATCGGTACGGTATGGTGTAAATATGAATAAATGATGTACAGTACTATACGCAATTTTAAGTAATTTGGAGTTGCGGATTAAATACGACAAAAATTTACTTTTGGACAGTACTGTAATTTGATTGATGAATGATTTGCATGTGTTCGTGGTTTGATTTTTATTTTTATTAATTAATATTATTAACATTTATTAATGAATTTTATTATGAACGTAAAGTTAATTTGTTTTGTCTTTATGATTTCAGTAAAATTAACTTACTATTGACATTTATTATTTCACTTATTATTTTGTAAATGTTCCATTTTATTAAATTATTAATTTTAGTAACTTATTTATTTATTTGTATTTATTAGAGTAACTTATTAATTAGTTTTATTATTTATTTTATCCAAACTTATTATATAATTTTAATTGATCTTATCAATATAAATGTCCCATCAATTACCACTTAGCAAACGAAACACATTGATTTCAACCTTCGTGAGGTTTTTTTTGATTGATTGATTGATTGATACGGATGTATCCGGATCCACCGTACACCCTTTACATAAAACAAAACCGAGAGATAGGAAAGGAATGTTAGTATTAGAGACTCGACCCGGTTTCAGCCACCTATGCAGTCGATAGTTAGTAAACTTGTTAGTAATAAATTAGTTAGCACAGGACATCACAATTTCTAAACTACTAGTTTTAGCTTCTTGTTGATCTTGTAGAGATGTATCAAAATATGACCTCATTCTGAAAGTCAGGGTTAAATTAAATATTTAATAAACATGATTAATTCTGGAACTGTGTAATATTCTGAAATAAATTACGTTACTTTCAACAAACAAGGGTGAAACCCTATTAACTATTTAAAATTTGCTTTAAACTAATTATTTATCGCTAACTACTATTGTAAAATAAACTAAAAATTATTTGAACTCTGAAACCTTAATTTTTTAAGTTGCTGAATCAGATTATTTTAATAGATATAATTAGTATCCGCTGCCTGACATTTGAATGCCTAAAGTTTCTGGTAATATGCTTTGGGTTTCTCCACAAATTCCTGAAAGTCAAGATCGAAATTAGTAAATTATCACTATTATTATTATTATTACTTGAGGGCCATGTGGGGGCTCAAGCCACCCCGCACTGCGACCTAAAAGATCTTTTGTGCATAAGCCCTTCTTAATTATCCGTCCAGTCAATATTCAGGCTCTTAATGAACCTGATAATACTGCCTAACGGTGCGTGATACATACTATCTGGGCTCATTGCTCTCCCTCCTAGATGTCTACTGTAGGAAATACTTCTACACGCGTTACATACTATCTGGGCTCATTGCTCTCCCTCCTAGATGTAATAACATTTACTTCTGCTAGAAAAGCGGTAGCATTGGGACTCAAGGACTTTGAGAGGGCAGACCCACTCCCGTGTATTCCTTCCCGTGCCTCATCTACCGTTTTGATTTGACTCTTGCGAGTTGCTGGGAATAAAAAAGTCGCCTGTAGGTCACCCAGGTTTACTACAGGAAGGCTAAATAAAACTGGAGGGTGCCTGGTATCCAGAGTCCGCATATATAGACTGATTAACCTATCAGCCATTCATCCATCGGCATATGCTGTTCCACCTTAGATTAGGGATTTTTTGTCAAGGTTTTCTCCTTTAGCGCCGTACTTTAGCCTGTCACAAAAGTCTATATTCAGCCTAATGGTTACAGTTACCGGTGGTTGCCACGAGGAGGCAGTACGTACACTTGCGCCTACTGGAAGGATACGGAGCCCCTTCCAATAGACGCCAAACCACCAAAATTTAAATTATCACTAACTACTACTTATTAAAAATAAACTAGAAATTATTACATCTCTGAAATACTCGTGGTCTAGTTGTTAAAATTGTTATAGCATAAGTTAATAATTAAATTCATCATCATGACCATGGTCAATTATATCCCTGAAAATTTAAATCTAAATAAAATTAATCAGTTATTTGCTATTTCTATGTAGGTGATTATCATTAAGTCAAACTACATTCAAAACCTATAGAAAGCAGCTCCAATATAACCTAGTATAGTAAATCCGAACAGTATCATTCACCCACTCAAAAGCTCCCCGCTACATCAGACTCCATTTCAACTCAAAAATACAGTCGTTACTCTTCCACCAAAACTACAGAACTACAGAAGTTCACCCCGTGATGAAAGTGTAACAAAAATGTGATAAAACGAAATAAAACAAAACAACTTAGATAAGGATAAAGATGACACAAGCCATACTTTTGCTGCAGTCATTTTATGACTTAACCACAACTACTTCCATATACTTCATCATCAAAACTCTAAACCATCATGCTGCAAAAACCAAAACATTATGTCTGTATGTATAAGCCGACTTACTTTGGTAACTGGAGCATCACTTGTTATAAAAATACAAATGCAACTTACGGTCAAAATTCAAAACGGAATTAATTTATTTTATTTCATCAGTTGGCATTAAATTAATTAAAACAAATTAAAACAAATAAAATACAAATAAAATTTCAAAATTATTGCCCGCACAACTACATATCTACCAACAAAACTTGGTTTGAAACCCTTCCAAAGGGCATGAAATACACGGCATTATTGTTATTGTTGCAAAAAGCCCCAAAGTAAGTTTTCCCCTATCTGATAATTTCCTTCATCACAACAAATCCTTCCAATCCATTCCCATTTGTATTTATATACATGTTAAAATTCGCACAGTTAATATTCGCTATAGTATAAATAATTGATTAAATTCATCATCTTGTTTATTAATATCGCTGAAAATTTAAATCAATTAATCAGTTATTACTAAGATAGTAATCATCATTATTATTTATATTTCAAATTAAAATTTCATTCAAGAAACTTATATAGTATAACCCTGGTTCAGAGACGCCCTAATATAATAAATTCACCATACTATTTTAATGATCTCCGCCATCCATATCACCTATGCCATTAAAAATTTACAATTTATGTACATTTTGACAACACAAAATATTCATATATCGTATATTACTATCCCAACACTGTCATGACAGAAAAAAACGATCGTCACTATGTACATACTTTCCATTTTGGTTTTCTCCCTCTTTACTCTATACCAAATTCCAATAGGTATTGCGTAAATGAGATAGCCCATAGTACACTCAATACCAAACGAAATTTCCTCTTTAGCTATACATGTCCATCCATATCGCATATAAAAATCATAAGAACCAAATGCCATGTGTGATGTTCACGTTCTTACGATAAGAGAAGGACCAACTATACTATATCTCCTGCATTCTTTGCCTCGCGCTCGCACTTATATAATTTTCCCATTCACACATAACAACACAAACACGATCGAGAAGGAGAAGGATATACCTCATGTCGGCAAACAAAAACACCATGACTACATAGAACACAGAGAATGTGAAATTATACACATTAAATTACTATGTATATTGTATGTATATAGATAGATATGCATACATATTAAAAGAAAACTTTACAAAACTCCCACAAATATTCCCATTCCATATATATTATCAGAGCCTACTGTATAAATAAGAGCCTCCAGTATCGACTGTATTTTTTACTAAGCTTAAAATAAGGTACATACAATTTTTTCTTTACTATGAACTTATATGGGAAAACGGTTATTTTCATTTACAGTTTTAGTTTATTAGAAATATGAGCTTTTGTTTTGTTTTTATATGAAAATGTTCATGAAACATGTAATATTATTTTTTTTTTTTCATTTTATTTTATTACGACTGAGACTGCGCTCATCTAGCAATTTTTCTTTCAAATACAAATTTTTATATATCTAGTAAAATTCACGTTTGTTGGGGTGTAACCCACTGGTTAGCCCCATAATCAATTAAACCTATTTACTAATTTTAGTTTGGTAAGTTCACTAGGTCAAGTGGCCTCGTTCTTTGGCGTCTTTTTTCAACGACAGGGTTATCTATCATATGGCGAATATAGGGGTTTCCATGTTCCTGGAGCCTTATTTCGTGTTTTGCGGCATGCATTTTTATTTCCTCTTTGATGTATTCCATCCGTAGGTCCCTGTGAAGGTCTTCATTTCTTGCGTACCATGGAGCATCGACGATGCTACGAAGAACCTTGTTTTGAAACGTCTGTATCATTTTGGCGTTTGTTTGCTTGGTACATCCCCAGAGTTGTATACCGTAGGTCCATATCGGCTGCAAAATTTGCCGATATAGCAGCAGCTTATTGTGAATTGTAAGCTCAGAGCCTCTACCTATGAGCCAATACATTTTTCTGAACTTTATGTTAAGTTCTTCTTTTTCTTTTTGACATGCTCTCTCCACTTAAGCTTGGCATCGAGGGTCACGCCAAGGTATTTAGCTGTATTTGCATATGGCACGAGTCGCGAGTTAATTTCTATAGGTAGGTGGTAAGCCTTTTGATAAGTAAAGTTAATATGCGTGGATTTTGTCTCATTAACTTTGATTCGCCAACGCTTTGTCCAGTTACAAACCGCATTGGTCATCCTCTGGAGTTTGCTCGTTGCATCAGCGACATTATTTCCAACTACTATAATTGCTGTGTCATCTGCAAAGGTGGCTATGGTTCCTTCATTTGTGGTTGGTATGTCCCTTGTATATAGTAAATACAGGATTGGTCCTGAGACACTCCCCTGCGGGACACCGGCAGAGATTTTCTTTAGCTCAGAGTATTCATCCTCATATTTCACTCGAAAGTGTCTATTGGATAAATAAGTTCTTAGTATGGCATAGAATTGTCTCGATAGATCTCTATGCAGCTTGTATTCCAGACCACTGTGCCAGACTTTATCGAATGCTTGCGCGACATCCAGGAATATGCTTGAGCATACTTTTTTACGTTCTAACGTTCTTTCAATTATGTTGGTGATTCTATGGACCTGTTCAATTGTAGAATGCTTTTCTCTGAATCCAAATTGATGTGGAGGAATTAGTTGTCGGTCCTCAATTATTGGTTTAAGTCTCTTTAGTAATAATTTTTCAAAGAGTTTTGACATAATTGGCAGCAGAGAAATTGGCCTGTATGATTTTTTATCGTTAGGTGGTTTATCAGGTTTTGGTATCATGATTACTTCTGCTACTTTCCATTGATTCGGAACATATTTTAACCGAAAGCTCGCATTGATTATGTGTAGTAGCTTACGAAATCCTTTGTTAGGTAGAGCTTTGATAATTTGGCAAGTAATCAAATCATACCCTGGGGTTTTTTTAACATTCATGTTACTTTTCACTTCTTCTTTTAATTCTTTGAGAGTTACTGGCCGTATTTCAAACTCATCCAGCTTGTGAATAGATATTATATTTTCATTGGCAGTTTGTCTTGGTAGTGGTTGGAAGGTTTCCTGGAGATACTCCGCAAATAGATCAGCCTTCTCTTTGTGGCCTTATAACACCCGATATTGCGTTGTTATGTATATTTCACTGTTTGTCTATTCGGTGTTATATTATGAATTTCACGTACAATAAAAAGGCACTTTGTTAATTAATTTTGAGACGCGTATATCGCGCGCCTGTTTTATATTATTTACACTTGATTTTAGTACAATATGATTACTAATATTAATCACCACAGAACTTATATGTTACGCCCGAAAAGCTAAAAAGATTTTTTATGAATTTAGTATTAACTACTGTAAACACTGGACGAACTACTGTAAACGAAACACGCACAATGGAAGATGTGTACGTGTTGAAAATCCAAAATCGATTGTCAAAAACAAAAATTTCGGAGAACGATGCATGAACTTTGGAGACGATGAACAAAACGTAGAAAGAAAATGAATTGTTTTGTTTTGCTCATTGATGCACTGTAGTATATTTTAATTAAATGAACTACGTGTTGTGTTGCTTGTTGGTAAAACATAGGTGCGTTCGGAAATGTGTATGGGTGTGAATATGCAAGTGCGAATTGTGGCGATGAATGAATGATGGATAATTTGCGAATATTTGAATTGTAAAAATGAGTGAGTCGCTACAGCCTCTTGCCCAGGTTCCATCATCCTTTTTAAGTGGAGGCACTTGCATTTTGGGTCTTTTGAGTCCCTTCGTCGCCTTCCACAGTGAGTAATCAGAATTTTTTTCATCAATTAGGCTAACTAGATATCTGATATCTCATTTTTAACTTCTTTAAGAAGGGATTTGAGGCTTTTACATAAATTGTTAAGAATTGTTTTGTTCTCCGGTGTTCGATTAATTTGCCAGGTTTTACGAGCTCGTCGTTTTTCTCTTACCAACTCTCTAACTTCCATTGGGTAGGATATGTTAAGCGTCTTCTTATTTTGTAAAATGGGAGTGCTTGCCAATGCAGCATAGTGAATTATTTCATTGAGTTTCTCCAATTCGTCTTCCAACTGTCGAGAATTTCTTATCGGTACCTGGAGATTGATTTTGTCCTCCATTATTGTATTTAAAAATATTTCTATTTCTGGAATATGTTGCATAAGTCCATTCGCATTCCAGATTGCTATTCTGAAAGTTGTGTTCTTACTTAACATTTTTTATCGGATTGCGTTGTGGGAGTTGCATTTTATTCAGTTGATCAAATATCATGTTGTTCAGGTTACTTTGGTCATCTAGCCGCTTTGTAATAGCTTCGATGCTGTTCATAATGTTTTCCATAATTCGATTATTTTCAGAGCCCATATATTTGGTTGAACCCGAGCCTTTCCCTACCTGAGCAAATGTTCTTCTTTGCCCTGCGTTGCTTGGTTGTGGATTTTGATCCATCTGATTTGATGGTTGAATCCTTCGAATTTCATGATTTTGAGATTGATTTCGTGATTTATCTCTTAATTTTTGTAGGTGTTTAGCAACCTCACAGCCCCGATAATTGGCCGGATGTTGGCCTTTACAATTTATACACTTAGCTGGTACATCTCTCCCTATTGTACATGCCTGGGTAAAATATTTACCTGAGCATTTTACACATCTCGGATCCCGGCTGCAATATTTTTGGGTGTGATTAAATCCCTGACATTTCTTGCATTGTGGTATGCGTGTAGTGGTTCTCCTCATTGGTTCAATTTTTACCTTCATGTGAAGAATTGCTTTTATACCATAAATATTTTGAACATTTTCTGAGTTATCAAATACTAGCATAAAAAGAGGGAGTCCCCTTTTATTAAAAGTTGGGTTTCCTTCTTGGTTTTCTATTCTCTCTTTTTTAATCATATTCACAGCATCTAGTATTTTAAGACCTTTATTTTTTAAGTCTTCCATTATTTCTTCGCTTGAGCAAGTGTGATGCAAACCTCTTGCCATAACTTTTATCGGTCGAGCCTGTTTGTCCTCATAGGTAAACCACTGATACTTTTCAGCATTCAGCTTCATAGATAATGTTCTATAGGTTTCTGAGTCCAGAGTATTAATTTTCCAAACGTCATTGTTTAGCGCTGTTACCTTATATTCTTTGTCAGTAACCGATTTCATCAGTGACTGAATTTCTGGGTAACTGGTTACTCCCACGATACTTATTGGTGGGGGGGGGGGGTTCTTACGGTTGCACCAGTTTTGGTGCAATGTTCTTGGTAGATTTACTACCTTTCGGTTGATTGGCCTCAGGTTGGACAACTTCCGGTTCGGTACTTGTAGTTCACTAACATTTAGTTGTTCAACCTCAGGTGACGATTTAGCTTTTCTTTTCTTACCCTTCCTGGAATGTTTTTTTTTCTTCTTTAGGATCCAGTTCGTCTCCATTTCTAATTCATCCTCATCAGTGAGATAGTTGACTTTCTTTGGTTCAATACTCTCTAATTCGCTTTGTTCTCTAGCACCCCGATTCATTTTTAGAAGTTCATTTTCTCGCTTTAGATACTCAATTTCTTCGCTTAGCTTGGCAAATGATTGCTCCATCTTCTGTAGCCTCTCAAAGAGATCCATATTTTCCTTTTCTAGGTCAACAGTTCTTTCACTGAATCCTACTGCTCGCATTGTAAAATTTCCGCTGGCATCACTTCTTTCATGCAGTGTTTGGCCCTCCTCAAAATCCATAGGGCCAGCCTTCGAAGAGGATCGACCCCCCCCCCCCCCCCCCCCGGATGTATTGTCCAGTCGACTGATTAGAGTACCACTTGGGGTAATAACTTTCTCGGACTTATGCATTGCATAGAGTCTTGCTGGTGATCGTGGCACTATGGAACTTCTTCCAAATGGATTTACAGAACTTATCACCTCTGAAGTATTGCGGTCATTGGATAACGACGACTGGAAGCCCGCTTGCTCACTCCTCAAAGTCGCCGGCACTGGGTATCCGTTTCCCTGCGCCGTAAGGTTTTCTCCATTAGAGTCCGCCATATTGGTTATTATATTCAGGGAACCACCCCTAGCTAGTTTTGGTCCACGAATGGTATTTTATTTCCCATTTACCCTCCGAAAAGTCGGTTAGGGTTTCCCCCTATCCGCCACCTGGGGACGCGCCCGATGGGAGACTAGCAGCTCCACACGAGGTAATATTATTTGATTGAAAAATCAAGTCTTGAAAATGTTTATTTCTTAGTGAAAATCGTCATGAAAAATAAGGTACTTTTGAAATTTTAAATATTGTTGTTTTTGTAATATATACGTCATCAACATAACTCGAAATTTATAAACAAAACAATAATCATCTCTTTCATTGCCTCCATTCCAATTTGAATTCGAATATGTTTCTATAGTTATCTTGAATTTGCAAAGCATGCTTGATTGTTTTGATTTTTTGTTTTTTTCGCACTCATTGTATTGATTTAATTTATTCTGTTTGGCTCTTTAATTTTTTTTTAAATTTTGATTGTTGAGCGGAGACGTGTTGTCTTTTTCTTACCATTGGGTTTAGTTGTGGAGATATGATGTCGTCATTAAACTGCATTTTCTCTTTTTAATACAGATTGTTGTTGTTGTAGAATGTTTTTTAATTTAATTTCCCTTATTTTCTTTTGATTATTGCTGGAAAATAGGGAAATTTGAGAATCTGTGTTTTAAATTAGTAAGACATTGAGTTGTTTGCTAGCGATTTCTTAAAAAATTATTTAACTGGGTTTAACTTTTAATTCATATTTTATCTTCAATCGAAATCGCGTTTTTTCATACAAACACTATGAAAATAAATGAATTTTTAGTGTTTCTATATCCCTTATTTTAAGTTCATTTTTCAGATGCCGGCTCTATTCACTTCAAGATGGTTCTGATATTATCAAGTAATACGTGCAAGTATTGGTAACAATAAAAAATAAGAGGCGTCCGTGCATGAAATGAACAGAAATTGAACTGCTTTTACACAATTTTCCCGGTTTTAATTTTAATTAGATCTACATAATTATTAAACATTTGAAATTTAAATTTTATTCACGGACCACAGAAACATTAAATCATGCATTATTAAGCGATAGATCAAAAAAATTTGACTTCTTTCGCTATAAATCCAAAAACATAACGAGACAAATGCATCCTGGTGGATTGCATTTTCCATATTCACAAACTTTCACTGATTTTATAAACAGCACCACACTAATTAATTAATTAATTAATTAATTAAATAGACACAAAATATAAAACAATACACTTTATTTATGATTAAAACACTTAAACTAAATTAAATTTGCTAAGAGGACGACAAAAACACGTCATTCCTCTTCGAACGTCAACGACCGACCCCATTGATTTCAACCTTCGTGAGGTCGTAGAAAAATCATTCGATCGCAGCATAATATGACAATCATTTTGTTAACAGTTTAAAGTTTTTAAATTGTACTTTTCATTTTAATCACTTAACTTAATTTTACACTATATTATTTTAAACTTAATTTTAACGATACAGAATAACTATTTAGAATTACATTAGACTTAACTATTTTAATTTATTTTTGTACACTAATATATGTGTTTAATTTAAGTTTTAATTATTTAAATGTTTAATTTCAAAATTAAACATATTTTCACAAACACATAAATTTTTAGCCTAGCAATTATTTTTATGATTTTTTCTTAAACTAGGACTTCACTCTCTCAGATCTTCTATTCGACTCCCCCGTCAATCATCTTCTTTTTCAATTTTTTTTCTTGTTTTTCATGCCATAGTCAATTTAACAAAAATTATTCTATATAAAATCAGAGGTGGCCGCCTCGCACGTCACTGTAGCGAATTAATCGTTACAACCACACTAATAGATTGGAGTTTTGTAATTTGTTGATGGAAAGGAATTTAGACAATGCAAGTTTTGTGAAACGTATCCTATGGACTGATGAATCTCAATTCACAAGGGATGGCATAACAAACTTTCACAATCTACACACGTGGGCTGCTGAAAATCCTCATTCGACAAAACAAACATCATTTCAGCACCGATTCAGTGTAAACGTGTGGGCAGGTGTAATTGGCGATAAGTTAATTGGACCATTCATATTACCACCGAGATTTTAATAGTGAACGTTATTTACAATTTTTACAAAACGATTTGCCACTCCTTTTTGATGATGTTCCCATTTTAAGTAGATTCTCGCATACATACCAACATGATGATGCACCTTGTGACTCCGATAATAATATTAAGAATTTTTTTAACCAAAATTATCCAAATAATTGGATTGGAAGAAATGGTCCAATTCATTGGCCTGCAAGATCCCCCGATCTTACAGTATTGGATTTGTATGTATGGGGAAGGGTGAAGGCGCTTGTATACTCCAAAGAAATTGAAACAAAAGAAGAACTTATACAACGAATACACACAGCAGCACAACAGATAAGGGAAGAATTACCAAGAATTGAAATAACCAAAGGCATACTTAACAGAATATTAGCCTGTATTCAATCACAAGGAGGGCATTTTGAGCACCTTTTATAACTCCTCGACCCAAACTTTGTAGTAAGCGATTATAGAGGAGGTCCTAAAGAATTAAAATAAAATAAAAATAAAAAAAAATTATAACGGTTTTTTCTGAGAAAAACTCAATTTTATAAAAAAAAAATATTTTTTTTACTTTAAAACATCATAGCTCTCAAACGGATACAGATGTAAGATAACCACATTAATCTTAATAAGAGCCTATACAATTACCAGTCAAATAAGACTAACTTGGTTGCTCTCCGATAAGTATTTTGGAAGTTACAGTTTAATATTTTGGTGTACTTTTTTTCTGAACCAAATTTTTTAAACACCCTGTATCTCGAAGGATATCAAAAATGGACCCCCCTCCACATACGATTTTTTTCTCAGAATAAGCCAAGGAATCACTCCTTGACGGGTCAGCATCCCAAACCCAATCACCCTGTATTATGAGTACTACTTTTCTTAGTTAACATTATTATCCTTAAATTAATTAATCTGTAATTGAAGAAAATATATAAAATTTGATTAGAATTTAGTTTAAATTTTACATACATTAGGTAGAATTCCAAATTGACAATTTTATTGTTTATTATCATATATTAACACCCCTATTCCCATAGTCGCATCACTTCATGTGATGTGATAACTATCACATCACTTCAATTTTGGTATTCTCTTAGTCGATTGAAGTGACGTTTATCGTTTGAAGTGATAACTATCACTTGAAGCCATATTCTCTTAGTCGTATAAAAAGTTAAACATCACTTGAAGTGATGTATTCATCACCTGAAAATTGTAAGTGATAGATCAAAATGGAAAGAAAACGTAAGTTTTTATTTTTCAGTTACATTAATATTGAAAATAGCTAGTTTCTGTCATTTGTCGTATCACATCACATGAATCGACTAAGAGAATACCAATCATCACTTGAAGTGATGTGATAGTTGTCACATCACCTGAAGTGATGCGACTATGGGAATAGGGCTGTAAAGGTCGAAAAAACCACTGAACTGAAGAATATAATACAACAAATTTGTCAAAACTATGGTTCTTTCGAATTTTCACCTTTTCCGCAAAAAAAAAATTAATATTTGTACAAACAAAATTTTTTTTTGATTCATTCTAGAATTGTTAGCGGTTAATAAAATACGCCAGAACGCAAAAATAATTGTTTCAAGTTTTTATTTTTAACCCATAATCAATTGCAATATCAATAAATCGTTTTGCAAAATAATAGATTGAAGCTATGAAAACACTAAAGTAAAACCGACGGAATACCTATTAGTTATTGGGAACAACGCAAGGTCATTTTACCGTAACATCGTGCAATCATTAAGCCGACCTTGCTCCAACATGCTGTAACGGTACGGCAGAAATTTTACGAGAATTTTACCTACTTAGAGGCTTCGGAGCGATAATTTTATAGCCGGCTAGAGCTCAGGGTAAAGGAGTGGGGTTTTCCTAAGATGATAGAGCGCTACGGAGAGGTTAGATGAAATGAAAGCAATGTATAGACGGGAAAAGGTACAAGGCAAGAACCAACTTACCAAAACAGATTGTGATTACACCTACCACTGCATCTTCACTACAAAGATTTAAGCTTCTCATCCTGTAAGAAAACATAGAATTAAAGTTTATAAAGACATTGAATTAATTTATGTATTTCCAGAATTTTAGAAATAAATGAATTATAGAGAAAATGTGAAATTGTTTAACAAAAATTTTAATTTACTTATAATCTAAAGAACATCAAACACCTATGACGTCATAATATACTTTTGTTATCTTTTAAGCAATACCTACTAAGAAGGACACCTCTAAAAAAATATGGAACCACAATTGATTTCTAGAAAATGGAAAAAATATCAAACATAAAAATTAAATTGCATATAGTGAAAAAGATAGGTATCAAAAAAAACCTTGTACATACTATAGTATAGGCTTAGCCACTATTTTGCATGTAATTTGCAGAACAATTTTAAATGTGCCACTAATAGTTTTAATAAATATTTTTAATTTTATTTTTATCTACGAGTATATTCCTTTTATTTATTATTTATTCATCTTTTTTTTCTTTTCGTTCAAATGGAATCGAACATTCTCGTTGTTAAACGGGACCATCCCGTAAAATTTCCCCATTTTCTTTTCACACTGATTTGTGAGATGTTCACCTGCACATCTCACATATCTGGTTCTACGATTGAATAGATACCTTTGACAGGTAATACAGTAACCACTTGACATGCGGCTTCTCAACTTATACAACTGAATGGATCAATCTACTTTCGACCATTGCGGCCCAGCTCAATTAACTCACTCTTCAAATGTAGAAAGATAATTGGTAGATGCAGGCTTCGTAAGACTTGGTAGGTTTAAATTAATTGTTGGATAAATTAATGGGATTCGGTTCTTTGCTCCGCCATGGTTTTAATCACCAATGAAGATATAGCTCGAAATCTTTGAACTGAATTTTAACCTGTTTCGATACAATTGTTTCTAGATCGAAGTTGCTTTCAGTCATCTACTTTAACAAGATAGTTAATAAAGGGTTGATTACTTATACGCCTCCAAAAGTGAAATATTTTGGTGTTTAATAATAATGGAATAGAACCAGCCATTAAAATAATTAACATGTACAAGAGAAATCCAACTTTTATTATTTGAGGCAATTATTTCAAATTACTTTTCCCTAAATGCAACTCTGACCATTTGTTACCCTATAAAAAGTCATATAATCATAAGTATTGAAAGAAATTATAAATATAATAAATAATGCTACACAAGATATTAAAATAATCATTTAAGTAGCGTTTCGTAAAATGGCTATGCATTTCGCATCCAAAAGCTTAACATAATTGTTGAACATAGTATCCGCTTGGAACAAAATCCACAACCACATTTATGGCAGCAAAGGGACAATTTTAACCATCCATAAGCCGCTTATTCCATATAAATTAAAATCTAAATTTATTACAACGGCGCAAACCAAAATTGGTTGATGTTCATATAGCACTTAGAATATAATAAAGAAAAACTTGCATTCTAGCGTGATTGAAGCTCGCCGCGTAGAGAAACAAATTTTAAAGTTAATAATATGACGTATCTCAATATTAATAAATGTTAACCATCTGTTGTGGTTCAGTCCTGTTGTATTCGCCAGAATACAATGCACCTGCAAGTAATTCAATAAGAAGAAAATTAGGCAACATAGCGAATTGCTAGATGATCACAGTGGGGATCTGTCACTCACAGAAAATCAGTATATTTCAAAAACTAATCAGTAAAGAAGAATCAAAGTACAAATGTTCCATAAACTAAATTTGATGGTCATATTAAGCAGCAAATCATAGTAAATTATGCATAATTAATAAAAATAAATCTAAAAACTATTCACCTGCAAAGAAGGAAGATGTCATGTGTGCATAAATAAACCATTTGAATGTTGAAATCACATAGTCGTAATTTCTAAAATTGAATCATATCGACAGTCAATAGGATGTCTACAGCCGTTAGAGAGTAAAAATAATCAAAGTTGACGTTGTACTCTTAAAGGTAGTACCTGATTCATGCATATTTAAATAAAACAAAAGAAACAATCGTGTTTTATCCAGGAACTACAGCAGTTTTGGTTCGCAAAATTACTTGCTTACTAGACGATTCAATGTCAGTCATAAACTGTATAATTAATACGTTGGACAAATTTTGGAATTTCGACCAACCTTTAATTCAAGCTTATGAATAGGTATACAATTACTTTATTACTTTTTTAATCCCCCCCCCCCCTCATCTAATAGGGCCAGCATAATAAACCATATGAATATCGAAATTATCAAGAGTCGTATTTCGATCTGAATGAGGATTATGCAAACAAAATTTTCAGTCATTCTCATCAGGATATATAGCAACTGATGAACTTTTAGTTAGACTGTTGAGAACCTTCTATAATAAAAAATGCAACCATATAGTCGAAGTATTAATAAATTATAAGCAATTTCGCTTTGGTTAAAAAATAATTATCTAGCTACGATCCAGAAGAATCTAGTATTTTATAAAACACTATGTTCGCCTCTTTTTTATATTTAGAGGGTCCATTATTATTTTGAAGAATTTCAGGCTTCCTTTCTTTGATGTTGTTATAGCAATAAATAACTCCACTAATTTCCATTTTCTTTATAGTTGCATAAACGGCCCCAGATTTCTCACAGCAGAATATGCCTTAGTAATCCAATTTAAAATATAATATAAGACACTAAACACTAGCAAGTAAAAGGCAATTGACATATGGAATAAGGAATGTGGTTTCCAACTGCCTAAACCTAACTGCCTAAATGCTTACCTTTTTCACTCATTCTCTCCTTTCCGAGTTTGAATGAAGCAACTGTAGCTTCCAAATTCTTAATGCCAGCTTCAGTTTTAAAATGTTTTATTTATCTCCGCATCGGTATCTTGTTCTTCTTTTCTATAGTTGTCATAAATGTTCGGTTGCGCATACGCTATGTCACCTAGAATTAGGGTTTTCATCAGTTGCTCTAGCATGTGTGTTTTGCAGAAGGCTAATGCACTCCTGAAAAGACACAGTTCTCGACAACTGACATGAGCACGTAAAATCTTAGACAAACTGTGCTAACTGAAATATGAACTCGCAGCTATTAAGTTTTAAAATGTATATTTATGTTACCTGGCTACCCTCACTGTGCGATACATATTTATTTTAAATTCCTACGAGCAAAAATCAATCATACATTGCTGCTCACATGTCGATAACATACATACATGTTTTTCCGCCAATAATCTATGATGCTGTGTATATATGAAATATGGATAAAATAAAAACAGCAAAATTAAAATGTTGTCTGGAAAATCAATATTGGAATTTTTTGCAATAAATGTATATGTTGTTACCACCGGAAATCATAATCATCATGTTGCGTGCATTCACAAATAACAAAACTACTTATACATATATGGAATAATGTTATGTTCGACTTTTATTCTCAGTCATGCTCAGGGATGCTGTTAAATAACATGTTTATGATTACAATAAACGTGCATGCTTTTCGGAGTCAATAAAAAATTGCTTGAGTAAATAAAATGAGACATCGAACATTATGTTGTGCTGAAATATATGGAAAAATTTGTTAACACTGTGTGCACAGTTAATAAATAAATCGTTCTTATTGTAAAATACTCATAATAAATATTTCTTTGTCAATACAATTTAAATATTTCTATTGCGGTTTAAAAAATTAAAGGGGTCAGTCATCTATCTTTTTAACCGATTTTCATTTTACATTTTATTTTACACAAAGAATGAGTTGAACAAATTTTTCCAGCTTGTTCAAATTTTTATTTATAAAATAAATTTTGCTTTTGGATTTTATCAGAACGGTTCACTACAAACATACCGAGGTAAAACATGCCGCGGTCTTCTGATGCAGACTATTATTCACTGAATGCGAGCCAATTAATGATTCCAAGTGAGTAGAAAATGTTCGTCTTGATACATTGTTGAATGGAGCCCTCTCCGGAGATGTACACATAAAAGTTAAACCGCCTAAAAATAGTGCATAAACAATTTTTGTTCACTTAACGCTTACATTATTAACCGAAACACTTATTCAACTCCAGAGAAAAGAACTTAAGAAAGAGTCAATAATATTAATCGGTTCATCATACATCTCGCCCAAAACGCTTCTGTCTACACAGCAGTTTTTTAAATAGTAGATCTGGTTAAGATGTCAGACACTATCAGACCCAGGTTCATCACAAGAGGCTGTTCTCAACTATACTAAGCGTAATAAAACAAACGCTGATATGTCAGCAAGCGGACTTAGTCTTATTCTAGATTCTATGAAACATTTTTGCTTCAGACAACGTAATCCCCTATTTTTCCAAAACTCAAATTTTTTTAGGATAACTAAGCGTACATAAGTGCTGATAAGGTGAAATATGTGACCCAATGAAATAGTAAAGTGCTCGAAAGTGAACCAGTATATTTGATTGATTGATTTAGTATATACGACCAAATCTCAGGCAAGTTTCCTGAAATAAACCGGGATCACTGTGCAGTCTTTCTGAATACCAAAACCGAGGGAAATCAAAGGTATGTTCTAGTAGCAAAGAATCAACCCTAATAAATAAGACAGCACAAGACAACAATTACTAAGCTATAGGAACCATTTTTTAGGTGCCAGACTTGAAAAGCGCGAGAAATTGTACGTCCGAATATTTATTTTCAATGACCTCCCATGATCACCTGTACAGCGATTTTGGTCGCAAAATGAGGATTCATTTGAGGATTACCGGAAGGTAATAGTATTGGTAAATTGTATTGGTGTTGAATGTGCATTTTTTCTTTCAATTTTTCGTTTAATATGATGCAAATAAGAGAGATATAATGACGCGAGTAATGGGTATAACATGATACAAATTAGAGGAATAAGCTCAAAAGAGAACGATTGATGTATTAAATATTGAGGGGACTGAGATAGAACAACAAATTTCGAAATAAAAAAAAAATTAAAAATATTTACGACTACGAAGTACGAAGCGAGACTCAAAATAAAAAATATTAACCAAAAAAAAAAACAAAAAAGTTAGAAAACAAAATGATTTTGCTTATTTGGTTTAGTATTGTGTTGCAACTCATGATGGTCGGTTGCTATGCTATACGATGTTATGTCCGAGGATGGAGAAATTTTATTGTAGCATATACACAGCAAATAAAAAAGCGAGATGTAATGTAAATTCAATAAGAAGAATTTATAAATTAGAAATCATTTATATTACTGTTAACCGAAATTGAGGACCGAAAATTTTTATGTGGCGTAATTAATTACTTTTCAATAATAATTAAATATTACACAATTAATTCTTAAAAATGAATTAATTCATAATTAAAATTTTAATTAATTAATTGATTTAAAAAAAATTGATGTAGCAAAATTAATCCTTTATTAAAAATTAATTAATTTCACGGTAAAAATTTTGCGAAATTAATTAATTTTTGTCGTTAGAATTAATTGTTGGTAACTTAATGTAAGGGGCCAATTTAATTAAATTATACCTAAATTGTTATTAGTTATAATTTTTTTTTATGAAAATCAATAAATAATTATTGAAAAGAAAAATTATAAATTATATTATATCACAATTATCACAATCTGCTTGAACAATAAACAACAATAGACACAAAAATATTTATGAATTCCCCATGTCAGAAGAAAGGGAAAAATAACTCAAGGCGAGCGTAAGCACCAAAAATTTGAACCGATTCACCCGATTCGTTTATTTTTGATACTTACCACGAGGAAACGCATGAGAAAATACACTAATACAATAAAAAAAATTGTACGGCACACACTAGCAAAATGTATATTATACGTTGTGTACATATACAAAATTCTCAATCCTCAATCCTCATTTTGCGACCAAAATCGCTGCACTGAAGGAATATACATTGTGAGGAAAAGCATGGAAACCCCTGGAAATCCCCGGAGTTCGCTAAAAAAAAAATTACCAAATATATATCTTAGGCAATTTTTGACAAGGAATTCAATGGTGACCTCAGATGTGACCTTGAACCTAATATTCAAGGTCATTTTAAGATTAAGGTCATTTTTTAAATATACATTACTATTTTTGACATCTGATTCGAAAATAGTGGGACATTTTAAGTCCTACTATGAATTTTCCCTGACCTCCCAATGTTACCTCAAGGCTTATATTTTAATTGACCTTTGAACCATTTTAAAATTTTCCACTATCCGAAATCCGAGGTAAAAAATATGGTTTCCATTTAAAAAAATGACCTAGACCTTAAAATGACCTTGAAGGTGAGGTTCAAGGTCACCATTCCTTGTTAAAAATTACCTCACATTTAGCCTTGGTAATTTTGTTTACCAAACTCCGGGAGATTTCTAGGGGCTTCCATGTTTTATCTTCACAACGTATATTGCTTAGGGTGACCATGGAAGGTTATGGAAAATACATATTCGGACGCATAATTTTGCGCTATTTTCGATTCTGGCACCAAAAATGGGGGTTCACAATTTAAAAAAATGATCTTGACCGCAAAATGACCGTGCATATGAGGTTCAAGGTCTTGGATGTGTGTTCACCATTAAATTTCTTGTTGAAAATTACCTAAGATTAAACCTTGATAATTTTATCTTGACCGCGACATTTCTAGGGGTTTCCATACTTTTTCCTCGCCCTGTGTATTAACAGTCAAACAAGTTCACTGAAGGCACATTGATGTACTCGCCAATGGGTGATGTATTGGGTTGAACCCAATGGCAATTGTATGGTCGAAGGTGAACATTTTGGCTATAGACAATACTTGGGTGAAGTAACCAACAGCCGATTACTTGCTGATAAAACGAAAGATTTTATCTTTTTTAAAAGTTAATAGAAAGAGAAGTTTGTCTGTATTAAAATCAATAGATTCTTTCTGCTTTTTATAGACAAAATTAATTAGCAATAATGGCATTCACAACATTTTTCGACTTGTTAATCAAAAAAAAATGAAGAGACCAATCATTTACAATATATCTAGACCAGAAAAAATAGAAATATTAAAATCCCAGGCCGTGAATAAGTCTACTCGTGTTTTAACGTTTATAAAAAAAAAAAAAAAATATTTCTTTTCCAAATTACTGATTTAGAAGATTCATCAGATAGTGCCTTTTCTACTGATTTTTAGAGTGATTCTGAAGCAGAAGTGCCGTCTTGTACAACAGAGTCGTAGTTCTCGTGGGAAACACGTTAGATTCAGCAATGAAAATAAATCAACTATAATTCTGTGTCCAAAAGCGAAAACGTCTTAAGTGAAACAAGCTACATTTCAGGAGAAGCAAATAAAGATTTAAATCGGTTTCTGAAAAATTTGGAGTAGTATTTTTTTTTTAAATGTATGACTTATAATATTGGCTTTAAAAATTTTAGAGTGTAATGCAAACATAAAATTGTATTAAATAGAGATGGGGAGACTACAAATAAATTTATTGATTTAACCGGAATCAATAGAAATACGGTCCGTAGTCCGTACTATCATCAGAAAATTTACTAAATTTGGCGAAGTTTTTGATGAGATACCACGAGGTGGTTTGATTTTTCAAATTTTCAGATGGTGCCGTTGCTAAAATTGACGAATGTGTAGAAAATAATCCAGGTGTAACTCTAAAAACATAAAATTAAAACTGTTTAGATGACATAAAATTATTTTTTGTGAATCGACAATATTTAAAACTCTAAAAAGTTAAAAATTACTTTAAGATCGTTTGAACTCCGTAGCAACAATTAAACTTCGCCGTACACACTTAAAAAAAATGTTGATATGCGATGCAAATTATTTCGTATGTCATTCCAGCGCCTGTTTAAATCGATTTGAGACACAAGCCTTGCATCAAAAAATAAAAGTTTGAAGTTAAATCAAAATGTGATGCAAATTGCTTTTATTTCATTGTGATGCAAGATTTAAGCAACTAAGAGCAATTTACATTAAAACAATTTCGATGTAAATCATGTTGAATTATAATGCAATTAGAATTACATTATTATGTCATAATATGTATCAAAACCGAATGTTAAATGCATCAATCTTATTTCGATACACATTATATCATATCTCAAGTAAATTAGCATCAAAATAAAGTAAGGATCAACTTAAACCAGAATTATTGCAAAATTCATATAAAATTTACCCGTTGTTATCACAATTGTTTAGGGACGCTTCTAAAAATAGGAAATAATAAACAATAATAAGGTGTTATTAAACATAAATTTATTATTATATTTGCATTGTAATTCATAATTAAACAAAACTTATTTATAAACTAATTAGGTACATAATATTTCAGTCTGTGGTTTCAATCTTATATCCTAGTATATAAAAATTTTTATTTTTATTACAAAAATGTTTTTCATAAGGCTTTTTGTATTTTAGGCTATTATAATTGACACAAACAGGAGTAACGTTTTTATCAATTATTTTATAACTACAATAAAATTTGTCGTAAATTCCAAGAAATTCCGTTAAAACAAAAAAAATTGCATTATTACTTTCCAAAATTTCTGTTATCTTATAAAGCTTAATAATTATATTATTACAAGATTTTTCTTTTAATAAAAAAAATTCTTTTTTATAGTGAAAATCATGAATAACAAATGACAAACTGTAAAGAGGTGTAGGAAGATTACTAAGACAGGTAAATTTTGGTCTGTATAATAAGGCTTTACCTTTCTTAAATTTAGGTTGAAAATTTGATGATGACCAAACGCTGCACATCATTTGTTGATGCCTTTTAGCGAACGTATAACATACATTTATAAAATTTTGATTTAAACGTTTTTTAAAAAAACGATGCTTGCTTTCATAACGCATGGTCCATAGGTGTATCACAGGTCCCATTTGTTTAATAACTCTAGGATAGTGCAAAAGGAGATGCTGTTTTGGTGTAAGTTCCTTTAAAAATACATTTTTGATTACATCCAAATGATAAGATATTAAATTTTCTAAAACTGTAATATCATTATCTGACATTTTGTAACTAAATAAATAATTTGTTATCTCAATTACACTAGAGATGCCTTCCCATTGAGGTTGCTGGTTTGGTTCATAAAATCTATCAAAAATAAACGGAAAATGTGTCGCCAGGCATAAAATTTGAATTGCATTTTGTCCTAAATTACTCTTATCAATATTAATGTTACTAGGTTTATTCTTCTTGTCAATAAACCCAAAATTATACGCTGAAATGCAATCATTTATTTTATCAATGTTTTTGAAAATTTTTCTTTCTATGAAAAATTGTAATAGATATTTAATTAAAAGTGACACGAATCCCTCTAGGCCATCGTGCAGTAAATCAACACTAGAATTTTTAATCGTATGAAAATATTTCAAATCGTTTAGAATTGGATTGCGATGAATACCTTTTGTTTCCGTCATTTTGGGTTTTTTTAAGGGAGGTTGTTCTGATAAAATAGAGTAACAGTCATCCATTCGTAATAATGTAGGGTCTTCAGAAGTAGATTTTTTAGTATCTTCATTAGGCATTGTACAAAACCTACAAAAATATTTGGCAGAAAACGATTTAGTGAACCCTATCATGTCATTAGCTGCCAGGTTATCGTGCGAAAGGGAAATAATCGTACCATATAACTTTCCAATATTTTCAATCATTAAACCTCTATTTTCTAAAATTTTGATATCATCGACTATCGGTTTTAGGATAAAATCCAAATTAAATTCATTATGTAAATCGTTTACATAAAACAGACTTACTAAAAAAATATTCGTAAGAGTTGACTTTTGATTACAGGGAATATTTAGTAAAGTAAAATACAAAGCACCTACCTTATGTATTATTGTTTTACTACCAAGAACTCTTGCAACCTCAAAATCATCATAGTATAACTGAAGAAGCACTTTATATTTACTTGAAAAATCGGTTTTAATGGACTGGAACCGATTACCGCAACAAGCAAACTTATAAATCCCTTTTTCACAACAGTGAGAATTATTGAAATGTTTAAACATATCTACGAAAGCAGTATTTTTAAAAATTGTTTTTAATGTGCTTGAGATTGGAATAAATTGAAAAAAGTTTGGGACTAATTTTCTAATGTAGGAAGAATTTGCTGCATTAAACCGCATTTCCCATCTAAATCCGATGGGAATCGAAATTGGTTCTACGTAATATAAATTTTCTGAAAATATTTTATTTCTTTTATATTTGGAACAAAATTTGTCTAAAGTGGCTGAGATCTTTTGTTTATTTTGGGATGCACTTTCAAAATCGATTGAAGAAGATATAATATTCATAGCACATTCTGTTACAATTTTTGATTGAGAAAAAATTTCGGTAATTGCTTCCTTTGAGACACCTAACATATTAATTTTAGTATAGAAATGTTTCATATGGTTATCTAAATCATTTAAATTTGGAGGTTTATAAAAATTGTTTGATGAAGATGCTTTATCTGAATGCTTTTCTAATTGACTGGTATTAAAAGAAAAATTGTCTTTTGGGACAATTGGAGATGACGAAATATTTGGTAAGTCTGAGCTCGATTTTTCCTTAATAGAGTCAGTATGATATTTTTTAAGGTGCTTTTTTAAGGAGGAAAATGTCTGAAATGTATTTGCACAACTTTTGTCGTTTACACATCTTATTTTAGAAAGCGAATTTTCTTTGACAAACTCCTGGTATTTAAGATGTAAAATTAATTTACCAAGTTCATCGTATAATTCATTGCAAACATAACATAAATACATTTCAAAAATAATTAAAATAAACACGTATCAAATTAAAAATATGCGTTATCCTTTCCTTAAGTTTATACGGCTTCTACCAGTAAATTAAATTTACTGGAAATTTCCTTTATTCTGGAGGTAATACCTTCTACATCCATGCCATAAAAATAGTGAGACACGAAAGTAAAAAATGTTTTAAGAGAGGGGTCAAAGTGCTGCCCAAATATGTAATGTGATTTGAAAAGTAAATCAAATGCTTCAATAAAATTAAAATTATTGGGTAAGATGATTAGTTCTTTTTCTACACATACATAAAAATGGGATATAGCTGTTTTGTTTTCGCCTTCCGCAATAATGTAAGGATTCGTCAACTCTGGTGATATAAGTTCTTCACTTGTTAGGTTAAGCTGTGACATTAAAGGAAATCATTATACTTTGAAGCTTTTCAAAATTAATTAGCAGTTACCTTTCTAAACACTACGATTTTTTTTATGAGAGATCCGAATTTCTCTCTCTGAAAGTTAGCTGATGATTTCCCCGCAATAACTTGTGGCAATATGTTAAGTAGATAAAATAAATCCCGCATAGATGGAAGTAAATCTGAAATTAAGTTTTCTATTATAACTGTCAAAGTTCATATCACCAATATTCACCTTCGAGTTCTGGTAAATTTTTAAAATTTGAACCTTTAGTTTCAGTAAATACTTTAAATATATGTGGAGAGCATAATCTCCATTTGGTTATAAAATTATTGTGAATTGTTGGATATCTAAGTTGAAAGTCATATAAAATCTGAAAGAGCACAAATATCATTGGGCAATTATTGTTATAAACACATGCTTCAATTTTCATAAATGCTTACCAACTCAGGTGAAGTAAAAAAGAAAGGGAAATAATTGGAAAATTTCGATATGGACACCGTTGCCGAAGAAAATTCTCGCCTTATGTTTAACGTCTCCAGTAATTTTTGTTTAATTAAATCTGTTTGGGTGTTTACATTTAAATTTTTTAAAATCAAAAAATTTTCATCATTCTCCAAATCGAAATGAAAGTTTTTTGTAATAGTCGAAGTTACACATCCACCTGATTTACGCTTCCTGCTGGTTTTTCCTGATCCTTGCTCGGTTGTATATAATTTTTGTCGCACTCTATTCAATCGTGAGATAATGTATCCTCGGTTATTTTGACGATCATATAGTGCATCCTATAAAATAATTCATATGGATTAAATCGATAGCATTTAAGATAGTTGAATGTTTTTCAACTTACTATTCCTCCATTCTCTTTATTTCTAGTCTTTAATTGCGGGAATAGCTGGACTACCGCTAGCGCCAAAGCAGTAATATGACATGGATCCGGATGATACGTATAGCGAGATGTTAAGTAGTCAACAATCTCTCGAATTAAGGCTCTCCTTTCCAAATCGGAGAGACCCTTTAATGTTTCGTTTGATCTGAATTTTTTAGATAATACAAAGGAATTTTGGGTTTGTAATAAAAAATTCTCTAAATCCTAGAAAGATTGACTTAATTAAATATTAATTCATTCTTGCATTACTAATTAAATATTACCTGTGCACTTATGTAGTTGTCATACTCGAAATAGCAGTTTCGGCGACTTACTAAAGTAGCTTGTTGGCTAGATAATTCTAATTAGAACAAACAAAATTTTAGAAACAATTTAAAAATGTATTTACATATGTACGTGTATCCATGAAAACTTGTATAATTTTCATTCTAATTGTTTACTATGTTACATGATATTACTGACCAGTTTGATTATGTTTTAGTACTAGTTTTAGCTGGAAGTCCGGGTGGTTTTTGTATTTATCAAAAATTCCCAAATATTGTTCCTCGGGAATTATTACGTTGTCCTTATCCGTAAAGTAATCAACATCTAATGCCGAAATATCCGCATGAATAGATGCTGTAGAGAAAATTTAACATAATAATTTAAATAATCATTAGCGTTATTTATGCACGGTTGATAATTGCTTAGTTGCTTTGGCAAATTTACAACAACAATTGTATTGTATAAATCATAAAATCATTTAGCTGAATCAGATTTTTAGTTTTGATTCCCACAATTATAGAACCATATTCATATGAAACACATCAAACAAAAAATAAACGCAATAACAAATTTTGGTTTGTTGCTTTGGGCAATTTTAAATCTACTAAATTTGGTTTACCAATGTAACCTAAAAAATGATGATATTCAATAGGACGCCAAAATAGCATATTAGCTAGATGCAACTATGTTGAATTCTTTCAGGCTAAAAAAAACTGATCTTAAACAAGAAAAACGGAACTCGTCATAGTAGAAAGTGATTTAGTTCAGTTTTTTTGCTCGAGTGCAAGTTAATTTAGTTCAGGTTTTTTACTCGTGTTTTTTTGCATCAGTTTTTTAGCCTAAAAGCTTTTTAGCCTTTATAAGAAACATTAGTTTCGTATAGATAAATTTTATTACACAACCGCGATAAACTGAAAAACGCAATAACAATTTTACTAAAACTCATTTTTAATTACCTACCTGATAGTACAAAATCGCTATACTGCCAAATTTCTTCATGTTTTAGTATTTTAACATAGGCTACTGCGCCTTTTATTTCGATTTTTACAAATCATAATCCATTATGGATAAAATAAAAATATAATGAAAATTATTTAAATAAAATTGCGTTTTAGTTACACACACTACAGTAATAATAATAATAACACACACTTTATACCTAATATTATAAATAAATTTGTTTTCAGTACTGTTAGTAGGTACTGTTTCAGTACTGTTATTTTAGCACATTAATTTAGCACTGCACTTATCAAAATTTGATATTTGCCGTTAGAAAACTATATTTTCATAATAGCACAATCGATTGTTCACAAAATTCCAATTGTAATAAATGTTACTTTTTCAGAACTATTAACTGTTACAAAATAATCAAATTACACTGTCGCTCATTGCACTTATTAAATTCATGTTTTAGGATAACCGTAATGGCTGATTCTTCGAGAAACATTTGCTTGCCATGATTCTGATTTTTTCTTATTTTGTTCATCCCTCCAGAAGATTCGTTTAAAAAAAAAATATTTTGGAAGGGGTTTATCGATGAATCAGCCATAAAACCGCAACTATGATGCATTTATATTTTTATATTTTATGCGACGCACGTTTACATATTTTATGAAAAATTACCATTTAGATACACTGTGTTTGTCTTATTAAATTTCTCTCTCACTAACAATGAAAATAGAAAAAATACGTTTTTATCCTTTCCGTTGTACAGAGATGGTTACCAAGGCAAAATCGATGTTCCATATCGTTTAATAAGATTAATCATAATTATAAAAAATAAATGTAAATAATAAAACAAAAATAATAATTTATATTTTTACATTAATTAAATTTATCATGTCCCTAAAAATAAAAATAATTCTTTAATTAAAATATTATTAAGATTCTTTTGAAACGAAATTATTGTAAATAAGCCTTAATTGGGTTTATCCCTGGATATATTACTTTTTTGTTTAATTTTTTTGTTTCTCTTTTCCCATTTTTATTTTTCGTAAAAACATGCATCATTATTCGATGCAATTGGTATCTTTCGTAAAAATAAACATCTAATCATAGCAAATTTAAATTACGGTTCAATATAACCCTTATTTCAATTATTCTTTAAATTTATGACGCTGGTTTCGCCCTTCATTTCACAATTTATTTTTCAGTTTGCAAAAATATTTTTTTTTCTATTATCATAAAATTTGTATATTCAATAATTTAGGTTACTTTTATCATTCTCAATATGTTCGTTTCTATACAAAAATAAATAAAAATTAATCCAAAAACACTACGTTACTTAACCAAGGAAATAATTTTATTCCATAATAAAGTATTTTGGTTGCAAGTAACATCATAATTGTATACAAATAGTATTGTGAGCTGTTTTAATACAATGCTTGCAACATAAATTGATACACTTGCATTAGAAATGAATTAGGCGCAAACAAAAAATCATAATATGATATAAGTCGGATCGTATATTTTTCGATGCAACTTCTGCATCAAAATAAGCAGTAAAATTTTTAAGTGTGTACATATGCCTCTCATCTTTAAAATAATGTTCCACATGGTCATCAAAAACTGATAATATAGATGAATCAGGCGTCAATTTGCGATCAAATATGCTCGCCAATTTAGGAGTACCAACAGTGAGAGTCAGAATTGATAAATTTAGTTTGTGCGATTAGCAGCCAAGGTGTTGTACATCACAAATATTTTACAGAATATTACCGAAAAATTACCGAAGCTTGGTTCGTATTAGATAACTGTTATAAGTATTTGATTTCTTGTTTGAACCAATAACCATCCTAGTAATAACTAATCTCTCAAATTGTTACAATCCTAATTCGTAAGCTTAATATCCAGTTATATGAATTATCTTAGCTTCCAACAATTTCAGGGCCTTGTTTAACTGATATGTTCTAACAGGTTTCAGAGCAGTTTCAATTTAGTGGATAAATGGAACAGATTACTGGGAACTGGAAGCTAATGAATTACGATCAATGTGTGGACCGTATGATTTAGGACCAGTTATACAATCTTCTGAATATATTTTTGGAAGAGGGTTAAAGCTGCCGAAAAATCATTAAACTCGGGGGGGGGGGGGGGGGGGTAGGGGTAGAGGACATAAAATTTGCTTAATAGGAACTGCATTCCCAATATCGATTTAGACGGATAATAGAGCAGTTCTTGCAGGATCTTAAGTTATAAATAGAGGAAACACCTGAAAAAGGCAGAAATCAAAACAATGATGACCTGTAATTGTGATGCCAACGGGTATTTAGATCGATCAAATAGTTCTACACAGTTTGTGGAAAATTTAATTTTATTGAAAATCAACTGAAAAATAGCCCACAAATTCAGAGCTGAAAAAATCGAAAATCTGCAATTATGCTCCGATTTCGATGATGGATACCTCTATCAATAGGTGTTGAGACCTGTAATTGTGATGCTAACGGGAATTTAGATCGCTCGAATATTTCTACACATTTTGTGGAAAATTTAATTTTATTGAATGTCAATTGAACAATAGCCCACAAATTCAGAGTTGAAAAAATCGAAAATCTGCAATTATGCTCCGATTTCGGTGATCGATACTTCTTCCAATATGTGTTGAGACCTGTAATTGTGATGCCAACGGGTATTTAGACCGCTCGAATATTTCTACACATTTTGTGGAAAATTAATTTTATTGAAAATGAACTGAACAAATTCAGAGCTTTAAAAATCGAAAATCTGCAACTATGCTCCGATTTCGATGATGGATACCACCATCAATAGGTGTTGAGACCTGTAATTGTTATGCCAACGAGTATTTAGATCGCTCGAATATTTCTACACATTTTGTGGAAAATTTAATTTTATTGAATGTCAATTGAACAATAGCCCACAAATTCAGAGCTCAAAAAATCGAAAATCTGCAATTATGCTCCGATTTCGGTGATCGATACCTCTACCAATATGTGTTGAGACCTGTAATTGTGATGCCAACGAGTATTTAGATCGCTCAAATATTTCTACACATTTTGTGGAAAATTTAATTTTATTGAATGTCAATTGAACAATAGCCCACAAATTCAGAGCTGAAAAAATCGAAAATCTGCAATTATGCTCCGATTTCGGTGATCGATACTTCTTCCAATATGTGTTGAGACCTGTAATTGTGATGCCAACGGGTATTTAGATCGCTCGAATATTTCTACACATTTTGTGGAAAATTTAATTTTATTGAAAATCAACTGAACAATAGCCCACAAATTCAGAGCTCAAAAAATCGAAAATCTGCAATTATGCTCCGATTTCGGTGATCGATACCTCTACCAATATGTGTTGAGACCTGTAATTGTGATGCCAACGGGTATTTAGATCGCTCGAATATTTCTACACATTTTGTGGAAAATTTAATTTTATTGAATGTCAATTGAACAATAGCCCACAAATTCAGAGATTTAAAAATCGAAAATCTGCAATTATGCTCCGATTTCGATGATTGATACTTCTACCAATATGTGTTGAGACCTGTAATTGTGATGCAAACGGGTATTTAGATCGCTCGAATATTTCTACACATTTTGTGGAAAATTTAATTTTATTGAATGTCAATTGAACAATAGCCCACAAATTCAGAGATTTAAAAATCGAAAATCTGCAATTATGCTCCGATTTCGATTATGGATACCTCTATCAATAGGTGTTGAGACCTGTAATTGTGATGCCAACGAGTATTTAGATCGCTCGAATATTTCTACACATTTTGTGGAAAATTTAATTTTATTGAATGTCAATTGAACAATAGCCCACAAATTCAGAGATTTAAAAATCGAAAATCTGCAATTATGCTCCGATTTCGATGATGGATAGCTCTATCAATAGGTGTTGAGACCTGCAATTGTTATGCCAACGAGTATTTAGATCGCTCGAATATTTCTACACATTTTGTGGAAAATTTAATTTTATTGAAAATCAACTGAACAATAGCCCACAAATTCAGAGCTTTAAAAATCGAAAATCTGCAATTGTGCTCCGATTTCGATGATTGATACCTCTATCAATAGGTGTTGAGACCTGTAATTGTGGTACCAACGAATATTCCTTCTTTTGAGGGTAGCATGGTTTGATTTAAACATGCGCGTTCAAAATGCTAATCAATATTTTGTGGAATGACATTGCGAACAAAACTCAATTGTTCACGATATTTTCGGTGATTCTTTGGATCCCCGTAATATAGATCAGTATTCAGTAAGAGCAATTGTTTGCCCGATAAATGATAATTGCTACCAGGTCAACAAAGAAGTGCTAAATTTAATTTCCGGGGATTCCAAGTAGTATTACAGTGCCAATCCGATCATCACAACATATAAGCATACTATTAGAGTATATTAATTCTGTTACACCTTTTGGAATGACAACACACAAACTTTTAAAGAAAGTTAGTGCAATAGTTATGCTTATCAGGAATATGAATTTAGAATCAGGTTTAGTCAATGGTGCCCATATGGTGGTGACTGAATTATTTGAAAAATCTGTAAAACTAGGAGTTGTTACAGGTGTTAGAAAAGGTAATATTGTTTGTATGTATAAACAAATCACAGGGCAGACGTTTCAAAAAATTGGTATCTACCTACCTAAACCAGTATTTACTCACGGGCAGCTATATGTGGCTTTTAGTCGTGCGAGGGATCCCAGTGATGTCAAGGTAGTCATAAAACGAGTGAGCAAGTAGTAGATAAAGACCACGCTTATACGAAAAATATTGTTTATAAAGAAATACTTTTATAAAATAATATGTACCTACATAATATTCTAACAAATAAAATTCACAATTGTACAGCTAAGGCCAAGGACCGACAGTTAGAGTTTTGCTAGATAATAAAATATATTAAACTAAAATAAATGAATTATTTAATTGCATAATAACAGCAAACAATACATATACAAAACCGGTACCATTTAGCAAACTAAATTTGCCGCAGATTCGGCCCCAGTAGGGGCCACAGGCCACTAGTATTTCATATATTGTTGTTATCGAACAATAAGCATGATTCCCTTTATCGAACAATAAGCATGATTCCATTTAGACCCTTTAGATCCGTAGTATTATTAGGTGTGCAAGTAAAAGCTAGGCAAAAGATTACATTACAAAGATTAATAATCGAAATAATCGCCATTACTATCTATCGTCTTTTGTCTTTTATCGGGTAGATTATGAATGCCATTCATGCACCGCTGCTCTTTCAAATATGATGACATCAATCTCAATAAGCTGTAGTCAGAGGGAGCGAAGTCTTGAGAATACGATGCATACCTTACAACTTCCCAACCTAAGGAGAAGGTGAGTTTCTGGGTTGATTTTACTGTATGTGGACGAGCGTTGTCATGCAGGAATATCACCTTCCGCTTTCCTTGGCCCGTAAATGGTCTTTTTTCCTCTAGAGCATTACGTAGTTCATTCAATTGGGCCTGGCGAAGTGCATCTGTAATAGTTTGATCACGTTCCCGAAGCTCGTAGTTAATTAATTTTTCCAATCCCACAAATACACACAGTAACACTTTCTTGGCATGTATATTAAATTTTTCAACAAATGTTGATGGCTGGCCTGTTGATCCAGGCTCCTCCGCATTTAAAATTGTCGTACAAAATCCACTTTTCATCATCCGTAATCATTTTGTGCAAAAAAAAATGCTTTCTTTGGAACCGGGAAATCAAATTTATGCAGATGTCAACTCTTCAGTTGTTGTTTTCTTCAGTCAGTTTATGAGGATTCCATTTTCCTTCCTTCTGTATCTTTCCCATTATATGCAATCGAAGTGATATTGCTTGGCGAATAACTCAGAACTATTGTGCAAGCTATTTTTGAGTTTGACACGCATTTTCATTCTGTGAAAGTTTATGTTCTTCGTCTTCAAACTGTTTTACTGCACCTGAACGTGGATCGTCCTCAAGCTCAAAATTACCATCACGAAATGTCGCAAACTACTTTTTTAATTTTGAATGACACTAAAAATGTTCTCCAAATTCAAATTAATCAGCTCCATAGCTTGAGCAGCATTTTTTCATTTAAAAATAGAATAGAATGCAATGGCGTAAATGTTGCTTATCGATATCCATCTCTTAAAATTATGTCATAAAAACAGCAATGACTAAGCTTCATATGTAGGTATATCCAAAATGGTGGGCGATTTAGATGCGTATGTTTTTAATGCAACCAACCTCAGAGCCGAGTTCCTACTAGCATACGTATTATCGAAAAGACTTTAGTAAACCATCCATTCGTTGCACTGTAATAACTATAAAATTGCAATACAGTTTTCATTTATGACGAGTACATGCAAATTAAAGGTACTCGCACTCAAGTTCTTTCCAGTTAATTTCGTTGTTATAGTTGTTCTCCTAGCAACATTTCACTATGTTCGACTAACTTATTTTGGCAAATTCGAATTTCGTGTAGGAAGTTCTGTTGTTTCACCTTAGGGAAGGAACTTAGCCATTTCTTTTCCGATTTTGATTAAATTCAGCATATCCGATGGAAATGAGATTATAAAAAGAGTTTCAGATAAAGTTATGGAATACGGCTAATTATGTAGAAATTCGGTTATTTCTAAACAGATTATGATGAAATTCAGTAAATACGACTTGAAATCGGTAAAGAAACAACAAAGTACCTAATTGGATTTATTCTATAGCTTCATGTAAAAATCATTTCAGAACTACATATATATCATCATAGTCGGTTAAGAAATGATCAAGTCCTTTCTAATTGGCCATTTTCCAGAACTTCAGCTAAAACTCATTATAAAATCCTATTTCCATCATGCCTCGTGAATTTTATTATAATCGGTTAAGAAACGGTCATGTTTCATCCTTATTGGCTATATTTCATAACTGTACCTAAACTCACTATAGAATCCCATAACTGTATGCAGAAATCATTGTAGAATCCCATTTCCAAAGTGAGCGTGAAGCCTAAGGACCAACCTAAGAAATCATACATTTAAATTAAAGGTAATGCTTAAAGTTGATGAGTAATTGCCCAGGACCAAAGACAAATTTTGAAATTATTTAGTCCTAATTTGAAGTTGAAAAGGTATAGTGTCAACTTTGCATACAGGTCATTATGGTTTAGGATTTTTCGAGAAAATCCGGTAAATAAGAAATTCATTATGTTCCAGAATCGATACGTGATAAAAGATCGGATCAAATATGGCTATCCTAAACCCCATAATCCGGTATTTTGTTAAAATAGAAGACAAAGACTTTTACAGATGTTTTTTGTAATATTTATCGTCTTATTTAATAATTTTTTATTCTAAATAATTTCCACCTTTAATAAACATAAATAAAATTTGCATTAACGAGAGTTTCTGTTTTTGTACTAATGCAGAACTACGAACGCACAACATTTTTGTTTTACTGTATTTAAAACCAATTTTTGGCAAAGTTCACTTACGTTGAGAATCTCAGTTGCCTTTAAGTGAAGATAATGTACCCCGGCAATGCAGTTGTTCTCGGAAATCTTAGTGTTATGCAGTTCTCCTTTGGCGGACCTGGATTCACCCTGACAGGAAATACCTTAATCATATTGACCACATATTGATTTTGTTGTATAGGCTCATCCAAGATGAAAGATTATATCGGAAGGACGCTACAAGTGAGAACTCACAGATTTTTCACTTACTTGAATTCAATTACAAATGACACAAAGTGAATTGAATATAAACTCTATTACATCCTTTTTATAGGACCTCAGCTGTCTAAAGTAAATGGAACAACATATAAGATAATAATTTCGAAATAAATACAATCTGCGGTCCAGTTAAAATTGCTCCTATTCTTGAAACACACAATTTATATAAATAAGCAAAACATCTAAATGTACACCCAAAAAGATATATCGTTTTGCACATATTGCGGTTTGTCTACCACACTATTTGACAGTTTAATATAAATAGTTTTTGACCGTTAATTTATTTATTTTAAATTTATATTTTATATTCTGGTTTGTAATATAAAATCGAAATGAAGGAACAAAAAAACGAAGTTAATTTATAAAATTGATTGTTGTGTGTGGATTTTATTTATAAATTCAACTTGGCGGTGGCCACTATGTCACCAATTTAATGAAACATTTTTTTTTTGTTGTATTTATTGTAAATTCAACATTTTTCATTTTGATTGTGTATACGTATGTATACATATATATTTGACGTTGTATCGCGTAACTATATATTACGTTAGTCAATAAATTCATAAAAAATTTTAAACTTGAGAAATCAATATTTGCTTTGTACTTACTAAGAATCGTTAATTCACTCACCGATTTTTTCTGGACGATATGCCCCAAGACATAATAAATTGGTTGTTGTGTATAAGTAATAAATTATTTTCTTTAATGCTTTTCGAAGGTTACGATATTTATGTACTTTATATTAAATTCAAATTTTTACCATTTTAACAATAAGAAAAGCACGAATTTGTATACAATGCAAAACAAGTTATAAGGTGAGTCGTGTAAAAAATATTCTTATTCCTCTAGAAATCATTTATTATGTCTGGACAGCATTTATTGTACACATTTTAAAGCCTATTAACATGGTTTACAGATCGGATCAAAATCAATTTATGATTAATTCTGTTTCAAGTTCAATAAACACTCAAGATACTTAAGTTTAATTTCCTAAAAAAAAACGATTTCACCCCGCACCCTCGTCCATAATTTAGTCATCAAATAGATACTATTAACGGACGACGACAAAATACTGTGTGTGCCAAACCTTTTCTTGATTTAATTGTATTTCATAAATAATTTCTTTATTCCGTTTATTATAAATACATTTTCATTCTTGGTGACAGTTTTACGAGTCGAATAATATTTGCATGTCAAAAATCTTTAACAAGTATCATAGAATTACATTTTTTCTTTTTAATATTTTTCATCGATCATTTTGATATATTTTTATTATCTTTTTATGCGACGGTTTAACGCGCGATAGGAAAAAAAACGAATTCAAAATATAAAAAAGGGGTTTGGTATTGAAAAATACTAGAGGATACAATGGCAATGCTTTATATAAATGGTCGTACACCAAAAAGTATACGAAAAACATAAAAATTACATTAAAATAAGTAATTGATCTTAATTTGATAACAAATAAAAATAAATAAAAAACTTTTCCTTTATTTCCATTCCACTTTGTTTTCGTTTTTCTTTTTTGTTTTTTTTTTGTTTCGATTTTTCCAAGTGATTGAAATCCATTTGATAATTTTCTTACAAATTTTGTATTTTTATTTTTTTTTGTTTTTTTTTTTTTTTTTTGAGTGTGTGTTTGTATTTTATTTTTTGTTATTATGAAAATAATTTATTGCCAATTTATTTTCCACTCGAGTACCATAGAATATCAATTCAAAATATTCTAAAGCAACTAATAATAATAGAAAAAAAAAATAGTAGCAACAAAAATTATAAAAGAATGAAAATATTCTGTCAATTAAACACTAACCAAAAGAAAAGTATTATGGTTTTGGTCGATTTTTAAACGGTCAGAATAAAAAATTATACCCAAATATGAAATTGGGGCAACTGAACAAAAATATACGAATTTTACGCACATACAATTATAATTGGCACAATAATACAAAACGTAAGTTTCTAGTCAGTCTAATTTTAAACGCGTAAACTAGCTTTTAATTAGCTTACAATAATTGCTAAGGTTAAATCTTACAAGTTGATTTTGAGAAATTTCCCGATAATTTAGAGACTTAAAGTTCGTTGAATACTAGAGGTGCGTCGTTGATAGCCAAAGAGGAAAGCTGTGTTTTTGTCGTCTTCTACGAGAATTTAATTTTATTTGATTTATTTATTTAATTTGGTGTGAAGTGTTGTATACGCTTTATATTTATGTATTGTATATATTTTAATTTAATAATTAAAATGTTTCGTGAATGATTGTATGGTTTCAGTGTGTCTTATCTTGCTTTTATTTGCACGCGTAATAAGTAGTTTCGAAGTGGAAAGTTAAATGAATGGAAAGTGAACAAGGAGAAATATGTTCAATAACGGTACTGCCCAGGTACCATTAGACAGACAGGTATTTTCATACCACATGTATTGGTCAATAATGTGACATTAATTGTGTAAAAACATTTTTATTTGTTGTTTCTTTTATTTTATTATATATGATTTTGCTTTGGTAAGGGTTGTTAGATTGCAGTTAAATATTTCTAGTCTATACATGGATAATTGTAGATCATATTATTCTGTTATAATTTGTCTTCTATTCTTAATAGTTGATTGTATGTGTGATATAAAACTGAAAATTGTAAGTTTGCCACAATTCTGTTTGTTTGTACGTATAGTAAATGTACGTTTGTTCGATTCAAGTGGGATTCTTATACCTCGTATAATCGAGTGCGTTTGAGTCGAATGCAGAAATAACTATACGCAATATATAACGAATTATTTATTTATGCATGCAAATCCAACAAAAATGTTTATACAATTCGTGACGTTCGCTCTTTACACAGATCCTATCAAAAAAAAAATGTCCTCTATATTGTTGTTGCAATTTTATATACACTTTTTGATTTATTTTATACTCAATACTAGTACTAAGCCTTAGCAGTTGTTCTGCATGGGTTGTATAAACATTTTTGTTGGTTTTGCATGCTAAATTTTAATACAATATGTCGGTTATGGAAATACATCAAAAAGTAGAAACATAACAATAATTTATGTTTGTATATGTTTATGATGGGAATGAAAATTGTACAATATAACAGCAACATTGCTAAATTTTTTGTATTTCTTGTTATCGTAAATAGCATATCAGGCTTGTTATTGTATCAAGCAACAGTAATTTCTAGGTAATACATGTTGTTTTGAATTTCATTACATTATATGTGTATAAGAAATAGCATTCGTAGTATATATGTTGAGTTGGATGTATTTTTCGATAGAAGTGTGTTTTGAAATATTTCCTATTGTATTGTTAAAGAATTTCTTTAGTATTTTTGATGTATTGCCCGTTCTTCATAGGAAGAATTTTCGTTGGTGTTGTGTTGTACCTATTTAGTATATTTTGTATCCATAGATTGTTCTTGTTTTTTTGCAGTACAAGGCCATCGAGCACGATCATGTTGATATTGTCTCTCCCCTATCCAAATATTTATAAGTGCTATGTAGTTGAATAAGACGAGTACGCACACGAAATACTCACAAGTAAAAGTATGTTTGGACATGTATTGGAAACAATTTTGATGAAACGCGTTGACAGTATATAAAACTTGAATTTTGGGATTTCGAGTTTAAAATTTGGTTTTTGGAAATTTGAAATTTAGAATTTGCAATTTGGAATATGGAATTTGGAATTCAGATTGTGCAATTTATAGTTTGAAGTTTGGAATTTGGAATTTGAAATTTGAAATTTGAAATTTGAAGTTTGGAATTTGGAATTTATAATTTAATATTTAGGATTTGAAATTTGGAATTTTAAATTTAAAGTTAAAATTTGAAATTTAGATTTGAAAATTACAATTTGAAATTTGAAATATAAAATTTTGGATTTTGGAATTTGAAATTTGGAATTTAAAATTTGAAACTTGGAATGTGGGATTTGAAATTTCAAATTTGAAGTTTTGACTTTGAAATTTGGAATTTAAAATTTGGGATTTGAAATTTAGTATTTGAAATTTGGAATTTAGAATTTGGAATATGAAATTCAGAATTTAGAATTTGGAATTTGGAATTTTAAATTTGAAGTTTGGAATTTGGAATTTGAACTAGGAAACTTGAAATTTGGAATCTGAGATTTATAATTTGGAATTTAAAACTTGAATTTAGGTATTTGATGTTGGAAATTTGGGATTTTCAATTTGAAGTTTTAATTTGAAATTTGAAATTTGTAATTGGGAATTTGAAATTTAGAAATTTAAATTTGGCATTTAGAATTTGAAATTTAAAAATTGAACTTTGGAATTTGGAAATTTGGATTTGCAATTTAGAATTTGAAATTTAAAAATTGAAATCTAGAATTTGAAATTTAAAATTTGAAATTTAAATAAATTTATAAATTTTGGATTTTGGAATTTATAATTTGGGATTTGTGATTTGGAAATTAAAATTTAAAATTTGGGATGTGGGAATGTGGGAATTGGAATTTGAAGTTTTGATTAAGAAATTTGTTATTGAAAATTTGGGATTTATAATTTAAATTTGAAATTTAGAATTTAGAATTTGAGAAGGGAAATTTTAAATTTAGAATTGGGAATTTTAAAAATTAAAATTTGAAATTTAAAATTTGAAATTCAAGATTTATAATTAAAAAGTTTGAATTTGGAATTTAAACTCTGAAGTTTGGAATTTGGAATTAGAACTTTGAAATTTGAAATTTGGAAGAAGAAGAAAAGAATATAATTTGAAATTTAAAATTTTATATTTGGAATTTGGAATTAAGAATTTGAAATTTGAAATTGTCAAATTACGAAAAGTTTGGAATGTGAAATTTAAAATTTGAATTTAGGAATTTGAAATTTAAAATTTTGGATTTACAATTTGAAGTTTTGTTTTAAAATTTGAAATTTAAAATTTGGAATTTTATTTTTTTTATTTTTATTTATTTATTTATTTTTTTTTTTATTTATTTCATTACAAAAATTATAACTACATCACATATACATAATACGGAAGAAAAAAAAATGAAATAAATAAGGAAGTGCCTTTTGACCCACAAGGTCAGTAGCAGGCATCCCTATAGCTAATACTAATAAAATAATAAAATACAATAATTGGAATAAAAATAGTTAAAAAAAAATATACTACACAATACAACCAATACGATGTAAATAATCATATAACAAAAAATAATTTAAGCAATTTAAAAAGATTTGTTATATAAAAAAGAAAAATCAGTTTTAAATTATTGAACCCCTCATTTCAAAGACAACATCATTCCCTATTAATGCAAAAACTTACCACTCCTCAAATAACTAGCATACAAAATTATAAGTGAAAAATTAAATAATGATTCTAAACAAAAAATCAATATTACTAAATTGGACTAGCCAAACTTTCAAACTTGCCAGGAATTTAGATTTAGAATTCAAGCTACGGATATCAATCGGAAGTTTATTAAAAATGGTTGGAGCAGTTACTAAAAAATAATTATAAAAATGCGTTTTGTAAAATTTTGGAACGCTTCTGAAATGCATGAAATTTTTACGCAGTAAATAACTGTGACAACTCAAATAACGATTGCCACTAATTTCAAAATATTTATTCATAACCTTAAAAACATAAAGATGTTTCAAAGGAAGAAGTTTACTGCTCAATAATAATGGCCAAGAAGGGCTACGTTTATTCTTGAAATGCATCAATCTAACTACATGCTTTTGAGCTACTACTAATGGTCTGATCGTCTCAAAATATGTACCACCCCAGCAACAAATACCATAACGCAGTCTGGACTCAATTAAGGCGTGATAAAATATTTTAAGAATACCAGGTGGACAGTGTGACCGCAGTAGATACATTTGCCTAATACCAGAATGCAGAGAGTTTGACAATTCTAACATATGATGCTTCCAGTCTAATCTACAATCGACGTTTAGGCTCAAATATTTAATGTTAGCAACAGATTCAATAGGCAAGCATTTATTAATGCACGGGCCATTCCTAGGGCAATGCCGGTCGTGATAAACTACGTCATTATTAAATGAACCATTATCATTTAAATTAAAGAGCATTGTTTTAGTTTTAGAACTCAATAATAGCTTGTGCGCCGCGAACCAATTGGACAGAATTTTTAAATCGTGATTAATGTATGATACTGCAGAAGTATAATCACAACTATTATATGCAAACGCTAGATCATCAGCAAAGGCAATAACTTTACCTTTAAAATTTTGTTTAAAAATAGAATTAATGTAAATTAAAAATAAAATTGGTCCAAGTACAGATCCTTGGGGGACACCCGCTTGTAGCACCGATAAGTCACTGAAATTATTTTTACAAGTAACCCTTTGCGACCGATTAGTGATGAATGACTTGAACCAGTTGAATATGCAACCTCGAAAACCAATATTCATCAGCTTATCCAAAAGGATACCATGATCTACCATATCAAAAGCCTTAGTAACATCCACAAACAGGCCGGCTACTGTACTCGAATTATTAATACCCTCATGAAGTGGATTCATAAGTTCGATCAAAGCATCCTCTGTACCCAAACCAGAACGAAAACCAAATTGACATTTACTGAAATAGTTAAAGCTATTCAGAAATTCTGTCATTCGTAATTTAACTGCTTTTTCAAAAATCTTGGAAATAACAGAAAGGATAGATATTGGCCTATAGTTACTCAACAACAGACGATCGCCCTTCTTAAAGAGAGGAATAACCGTGGCAATTTTCAGTGATTCCGGAAATGTACCTTCGGTTATACTACGGTTAAACAATGCACTTAAAATGTCAACAATGTTGAAGCTAATCCTTTTAATAATTGCACTACTAAAACCAAACAAATCTGTAGAATGTTTATCCTCAAGGGAATTGATAATGAAAAATAATTCCATGGAAGAAATTGGACGAAAGAAAAAATTTAAGTTGGGGCTCAAATCAAGTATAACGGAATTATCAACTAATTGTGAATTATTGTTAAATTCCAGACGCGCTTTTGAAACTATATTACAAAAGTAATTGTTAAAAGAATTAGCAATGTCAGCTGGGGATGAGAGCTTATAATTTTGTTCGTCTAATATTTCATTAATTTCATTATTTGAAGTACCTTTGTTAAGTATTTCATTCAATAAGGACCATTGCTGCTTACTATTATTACCTGCTTTTTGGAATATACTCAAATAATATCTATTTTTAGTTTCTTTAATAACCTGATTCAGATTTTTGGCAAACTGGTGAAAATAATTTTTCAAAATTAAATTATTGGGTTGTTTTTTTACTTTTCTACTGATTTTTTTTTTTTGATTACCTTCTTGATCAACGAATAGTTCATCCAAGGTTTCAATCTATGAAATTTCCTAGGTGGTTTAATAAAAAATTTACTTTGGGATATGTAGTGGGTGAGTTTAGCAATAAACAAATCAAAAGCTTCTGAAATATCAACTGTAGATAACACAGCATTCCAAGACTCAAAATTTAACCGAAATTGATGATTAACTCCAGACCTCTTGGTTCGGGAGACAAAGTTGTAAACACATGTAAACACATACAACCGTTACTTTGAAATTTGGAAAAAATACATCAACCAGTAATAAATCAGCTGACCTTAAATTGAAATTAGTATTCACTTTAACATTTAAATTCGCATCAACATACACAGCTACACCACCTGAACGGTAATTATTGTTGCAATTAGCAAAAATATTATATCCAGTAATTGAATAATTAACAAGTTCATAGTCGTGTATCCAGATTTGAAATTCAACATTTGAAATTTAAAATATAAAATTATGGATTTTGGAATTTAGTATTTGGGATTTGAAATTTAGAATTTAAAATTTTGAATCTGGAATTTATAATTTGCAATTTAATAAAATTTGAAATTTATGATATGATATTTTTGATTTTGGTATTGGGATTTTCAATTTAAAAGTTAGAATGTGGGGTTTGAAATTTAAAATTTGAAGTTTAAATTTGAAATTTAGAATTTGAAATTTGAAATTTGGTTTGGTATTTGAAATTTAAAATTAAAATTTGAAATTTGAATTTAAGAATCTAAAGTTTAAAATTTTGAATTTTCAATTTGAAGTTTTAATTTGAAATTTAGAATTTGTAATTGGGAATTTAAAATTTAGAATTTGAAATTTGGAATTTCGAATTTGAAATTTAAAAATTGAAATCTAGATTTTGAAGTTTGGATTTTGGAATTTAGATTTTTGAATTTGGAATTTAAAATTTAAAATTCGAAATTTGCAGTGTGGGATTTGGGATTTGAAGTTTTAAATAAGAAATTTGAAATTGAACCTTTGCTATTTGAAATTTGTAATTTAGATTTTGGACTATGAAAATTGGAATTTAGCATTTAAAATTTGGAATTTTAACAATTAAAATTTGAAATCTAAAATTTGGAATTTGAAATTCAAGATTTATGACTTAAAATATTGAATTTTGAATTTGAAATTTAAATTCTGAAATTTGGAATTTGCAATTGGAACTTCGTATGTTTGGAATTTGGACTTTCGTATTTGGAAATTGAAATTGGAATTTTGAAATTTGGAATTTGACGTTTAAAATTTGGGATTTGAAGTTTGAAATTTGGAATTTTTAATTTGGAATTTAGAATTTGAAATTGTCAAATTGAAGTTTGGAATTTGGAATTTGAACTTGGAAATTTGATAATTAAAATTTGAAATTTCTGATTTGAAATGTGGAATTTAAAATTGTAATTTAGAAATTTGAAGTTTACAATTTGGGATTTACAATTTAAAGATTGAATTTGACACTTGAAATTTAGAATTTGAAATTTGGAATATAAAATTTTGGATTTTGGAATTTGGGACTTGAAATTTGAATTAGAAATTTGGAATTTGAAATTTTAAATTTGAAATTTAGAATTTGAAATTTAATAAAATTTGAATTGTATGATATTAAATTTTGGATTTTGGAATTGGGTTTTGGAATTTAAAATATGAAATTTGGATTGTGGGTTTTGAAATTTAAAATTTGGAGTTTGGAATTTGAAATTTGAAATTTGGAGTTTAAAATTAAAAATTAAAATTTGAAATTTAAAATTTAGAATTTGAAATTTAATATTTATGCTTTAAAATTTTGAATTTGGAATTTAGAATTTGAGATATGAAATTTGGAATTTAGAATTTAAAATTTGGTATTTTAAAAATTAAAATTAGAAATTTAAAATTTGAAATTCAAGATTTATGATTTAAAATATTGAATTTAGAATTTGGAATTTAAACTCTGAAATTTGGAATTTGGAATTATAACTTTGGAGTTTCGAATTTGGAATTTCATATTTGGAAATTGGAATTTGTATTTTGAAATTTGGAGTTCGACGTTTAAAATTTGGGATTTACAATTTGAAATTTGGGATTTGAAGTTTAAAATTTGGAATTTTTAATTTGGAATTTTTAATTTGGAATTTGAACTTGGAAATTTGAAATTTGAGATGTGTGATTTGAAATGTGGAATTTAAAAATGTAATTTTACATTTTAAATTTTACAATTTGGGATTCTCAATTTGAAGTTTGAATTTGACATTTGAAATTTCGAATTTAGAATTTAGAATTTGCAATTTGAAATTTAGGATTAGTAAATTTGGAATCTAAAACTTTAAATTTGGAATATAAAATGTTGAATTTTGGAATTAGAGATTTGAAATTTGAATTAGAAATTTGAAATTAAGGATTTGAAATTTATGATATGAAATTTTTGATTTTGGAATTAGGATTTGCAATTTAAAATTTGAATTGTGGGTTTTGAAATTTAAAATTTGAAGTTTGGAAGTTGAAATTTGAAATTTGGAGTTTGGTATTAGAAATTGGAAATTAAAAATTAAAATTTGAAATTTAAAATTTAGAATTTCAAATTTAAGATTTATGCTCTAAAATTTTGAATTTGGAATTTACAATTTGAAATTTGGAATTTACAAATTAAAGTTTAAATTTGAAATTTGGGATTTGGAATTTGGAATTGGAAATGTAGAATTTGGGAGTTGGAGTTTGAAGTTTGAAATCATGAATTTGGGATTTAAAATTTAGGATTTATTTTTTTAATAAGCCAAGGTGAGGAGTTCTTGGATTCAAATAGTTTGTTCATAACATTGTTGGTTGGGGCAAGGTTAATGAAATTTTAAAATTTTAAATGAAAATAATTCTGAATTTAAATTTAGTTACATATCTTATAAAATTTATAAAAACCATTTTAGAATCCCATTAATCGTACATTCTGAATTTAAAGAAATGGCCAAGTTTCTTCCTAATTGGCCATTCCAGAACTTTATTCGAAAACCAGTTTAGGATCTTATTTCTATAGTGACTGCTGAATTTAATCAAAATTGGATAAGAAATTGCCAAGTTCCTTCCTAATTGGGCATATTCCGGAATTTTGTATGAAAACCATTTAAGAATCCCATTTTCATCGTACATGGTGAATTTCATCAAAATCCGTCCATCGTATTTTGGTCCACCGATTTAATAAAAATTCTAATTAAAATTTGATTTTTTTTTGTTTCTTTTAGGATAAATGACGCCCGGTTCAATCAATCTGCCTCCGGATCATTAAAATATTTTATGTTGTTGCAAAGGCAAAAATCGTGCCGGCGAATTGCATTATTCATATTTGGTTTCTTTATATTTTTAGGATAATTGAATTTAACATTTAAATGATCCATCTCAAATGTAAAAATCTTTTTCTTTCCTTATACATTCAGTACCACGCCCTTAAAGTCGTATGCCCTAAGGTTTCATAATTGTCTACAAGTATATCTGATCAAATTTTTACAACGTTAATTACTCTGAAGTTTAATTTTTTTATACAAACCAAAATCTCACAAAATGCATAAGGAATAATAATAAAAAATTAAATAAGTTTTATCGCAACCAGACAGACGAATCAAACTCTCATCAACCCCAAAAGATCCAAATTAATCCTTACAATGGCATAATTCCGACTATAAATCGTATATGAGTATGTAATTTAGAGATTTAATTTTTAACTCCATAAAGTCATATGAACTATTTTATTAAATTATCCCATCATATTTGCTACCACTGTTGCTATTATTATTGTTATCATTATTACAAAATGTACAATACAAAAAAAATTACAAATAAAAATTACAACAAAGCGACGAAAAAAAAATAATTTCTAAGTAGTTTAAACGATGTGACAACGATCTTACAAAAATGAGATTTTGTAAAATGTTCTATAATTTTTTTGTTATGACAAATGGCTAAAGATTTAGATGGATTAAATTTATAACCCTTTCCTAACTAATTGTAAATATTCGCAAAAAAAAAGTCCGTTATATACATACATACATAGACAGTGTTTCTTTCTTTCTTTCGTCGTTCTCATACCGAATATCTAAAGCAAAAAACAAACTGACAGGATTAATGAATTCAATTTATCATCACTCACAATTTTCTTTTTTTAGTTAAACGTATTTTGGGTTTGTTGTTGTTGTCATGTATAACCATTTTTGTATCCATATACGGCAAAATGAAGACATAGGTCAATTGGGAATATTGTTGTTATAAGAAAAACTGTTGGTGAAACAAAAAGGTACATGTCTAATTTGGTTGTTGTTGGTTTTAATATTTCTGAGCTTTTATCAAATATTTACTTTAAATTATAATGATTTTTGTTTCCGTTTGTATAATCCTCAGCTTATTCTGTACAATGGATTGAGATTTTGTATTTTGACGAAATTTAAATTCCACCAGATTTTTTCATTTTTGTTATTTTTTCTCTCGTACATACATACATATTCTATATTATTATATCAATGTCAAGTTGTGTAATCATTGATAAGTGGTACTTTAAAAGAGGAAAATAAAATCTAGCAAGGAGACGAATAAAAAATATAAAAATAAAAGGAAACCAAATTTTTATTTTTATTTTTTTGGTTGTGGGGATTCTTAGAATACCAAAGAAAATTTCGTTTTATTGTGAAATGTGTTTGTGGAGTGATTTCAAGCGTATACTGGAGATGGTGAATGAGAGTTGAATTCAAAATCGTATGCGGTCCTATTTAAATAGACTTAATAGAAACGCATGGAATTTGAATGATGTTTAAGATTCTATAAGAATTTGTGGTTAGTTCAAGTCTGGAAATTTATTTAATTATTTTGTCGTTTGTCGACATTTTTGGTTAAAAGCTTTTCGGGCTATACAACGTGACTAAATATATAAAATGACATTGGCATTGACTTTTTCTTCTTTAAAATCACCAAAGGGTAAATATTGGAGGTCAAGGATGTCGTGTGCAAAGTATGATTTGACTGAAAATGTATTTAGGTTAAAACATGTGATATAAGGGATTGTGATTAGGAGAGACTCTAAAATTAACCGATAATTAGAATATCACACATTTTTGAATTTGTTAAGGCTAGAACTTTAAGTAGGTACTTAAAAATAATTATTGAGACTGGTGAAATTGCAAACCTAAAGTATCAGAAAAAAATATTTAAAAATTCGTCAAAAGGCTAACTCATTGTGTAAGGGTAACCAAAGAGTTTTAACTGTGATATTACCTTCCATTATATTGTAGTATTTTAAGTTACAGCTTATCGACGTCATTCAATTGATAACTCTTTAAATTAGCCTTTGGCTCAATTTCTATTATTTCAGACCAGTAGATATTGTTTTCCTGCAGATTCGTTTAAATACCCCAATGTCAGCTCGGTAATTTGGATCTCCTTTAATCTCCACACTATTTTTCTGAGAAGTTCATCGCATAATCCTCTTTTTTTTTTTCGCTGGCGCTACATCCCATGGAGGCATTTGGCCGAGCTTAAAGCAAGCATGCTAACAACTGTGCCACCGGGGCGGCGGTGTAATCCTCTTAGACGTTTTAATTTTGAAATGCTAACCAGACAAAGATTTAAAATTGGTATAAATATTTGTCTCGTTTTGCCCAAGCTTTGTTACCAACCCGTTCTTCTGGTAACAAACCACCTTTATTTTACTAGGATCCTGATAAAAAATTGTGTTAAAAAGGTTTATAACCCGAATTGAAAGTGTGGCACGGCCTTTCGATACACTATTATGATTACAGTTAGGCAGAGATGGTGTCTTTTTGCAGAATGTCTGTATGTAATTAAATTGTTTGTTAAACTATTACAATTTCAACAAGTATTTCTATTCACCTTGCCTTTTGAGACTTTTTCGCTGTCCAAGTTTGCCCTGTTTTAAGTTTTTGTCGGCCCTTTCCTTTGGTGCTTAATGTGCCAAAATTAGGTCCTCTCTCGTCCCTCTCGATTAATTATATATCACAGTTCAATTATTTAATTAAATTCTAAAAAAAACACACAAGAGTATCACATCGTCTTTTCATGTTGACTGTAATGTTGTTTTTCACTCTGCTAAAATTTCACATAATTTAAGAAAAGCCAGTTATTTATTCTCTAACAGTTCTTTATTTCTTGGCTAACTTATACTTAATGAATACAAAATTTTATCCACGCGTCTTACAAAAATTTTGACGCGTTTCACATCTTTCTTGAGAAAGACTTTTGACGCGTTTTAGTTTAGAAAATGGTTCAATCTAAATAATAATTCGTACTATTATATTTAATAACTTCATTATTGTGTCATTTTCGATTAAAGTTTAGATAGATAAGAAACATCATTTAAGCTATATAAAATATACAGACTTATTGGCGTTTTAAGTTTAGAAATTGGTTGAATACACCATCTGCCAACGTAATTCGGATTTATAATTTAGTAGTTTTTAACTCCTCATTTTCATGAAGTAGGTACTATACTTTACATAATTCAGTTCCAGATTTTAGGATTTTTAAAATTTTCATTTTAATCTGAATTTTGATTAAACCAATAAATTATGTGCCGCCCCGGTGGCACAGTGGTTAGCATGCTTGCTTTAAGCTCCGGAGGTTCCCGGCTGGTGATGAAAAAATCACGGCTGGTTAATGTTGGATCAATGAATTAATCACTCATTATCCGTTAAAAAAAAAAAAAAAAATGATTACGAAACTTCAAATGAAGCGGCCAAATCCCTCCATGGGATGTAGCGCCAGCGAAAAAAAAAATAAATAAATTATGTTGTGTTTGTCAAAATCCTTACATAGCCATTCTTATTGTCAAATGTGATACAATTTTAAATACTTCTAATTTTCGAGGTTTAGCTTCATTTTTGTGTCATTTTTGATTAAAATTTATGTAGATAACAATATCATCGCAGTTTTAAAAAAAAATTCAGAGCTTTTGGTGCTTTTAAGTTTTAACATTGGTTAAACCTACCTCCACTTAATTATCTTAATTATTACGTAATTCGGATTTAAATTGTATCATTTTTAAAATTCTCATTTTCATCAGAATTTTTATTAAACCAATAAATTTTGTTGTTGTTGTCGAATCAATTAAAATTTCAAATAATTTTTCATATTTAGCTGCGTTTTATGCTATTTTAGTTAATACTTAGGTATAAAAATGCTATTTTAGTTCAAAATCTAGTACAGAGCTTTCGGCACTTTTAAGTTTAGATTTAGATTTTACAATTTTGGTAAATTCTCATTTTCGTTAAAATTTAATTAAATAATCAAATCCTTCTATTGTTGTCAAAATTTCCAATCGGGCTATGTTATTTTCAAATCTATAAAGTACGTTGCCACACATAAAGGGTTATTTGGCTTAATTTTTTGTCATTGTTGTTGTTGCATATATAACGCAATTACAAAAAAAAAATCAACGCATCAAGAATTTTGTACTTTATATAAATTTATTTGTTGTTCACAATTGCTTAATATTAAAATTACAAAAATGATTTATTAATTAAGTTTATTTAATTATACGAATTATGAATGATTGATTTACTAAAAAAATATAATAAATTTTCCCAACTGGAAAAATGTCGAATGTCTCTCAGAAAATCAGCGAAAAATGAATTTGTTTTTGCTAGTGATTGCTGGTGAAGCGGTTGCGGTTGCGAGTGTGAGATTTGAGCACTTGACCTCTGAAACATTTATTTGATATATCTCAGTCATAAACCTTGTAAGTGTTTTGTGTGCACGTGCGAGCTAATATACATATGTGATTGTTATATTGTGGCGCCAAACGAATGTAAATATTTATATTGTGACACACTAAAAATTTATTAAAATTTTAATTACTTTTGACTTTCAAGGTTTTGAGCTTTTTTTTCGTTTTTGATTAAAGTTGGGCTAAAAGTGATTGTTTGTATGTGTGTGTGAGTGTGATTGTTATACAAATCCACACGTGTTGACCGATTTGAACTATGCTGCACACAATTATTGTTTAAGCCCTAAGGACGTCGATATCTCAAGTCTCAACCCCCTTCATGTGGGTGATAATCGGGTCCAAAGTTACCATGGAGGAATTTCTAAAACTTCATCGATTGCGCTGAATTTTGGATATTAATTGCACAATTAAAAATAAATTGGCATGCGTATCATTGTTTTTTTAACGGTGTTGGTGGTGGTTTTGGGGGTGTTGTTAAATATGTTTATGGTCATGATAAATAATAAAATGGTGATGGGGATGGTAATGATGATGGGGATGGTGATTGTGCTTCTATAATGGCGTTGATGTATGATAGTATGATAGTATGATAGAAAGATGGTGTGAATGTGTGATGGTATGGTATTGGAACGATTGTATGATATTTAGTATGATGGTTGGTATGGTGGTATTAATGTATGATGATATAATGGTATGATGGTAAGATGGTATGACGGCACGATGTTACAATGGTATAATATATTTGATGGAATATTAGTATGAATCATTGAATCATATTAATAATTGTATAGAGGTATGATGTTATGATAGTATGAGGATGTAATAGTTTGATGGTATAATTATATGATCTTATGATGGTGTGATGGAATGATTTAATTGTTGTTATTGGTTTTGTTTAGGCCTTTCCTTAATATTGAATTTTTTAGCTTGCTTTCCTTAGGATAATGATATTGGCAAAATCAAGTTTTAAAAAATAAATATATATGAACGGCAAATGTGAGAAGACCGGCGAATGTGCGAATAAAAATGAATAAAATTTAATTTAACGATTATAAATCATTGTAGCAGCGTCTTATATTCCCAAACAGTTTTCTGATCCCGGCTCCTACATCCTTTGGAAAATGGGTATCTTTTACAAAGCCCCTGGAAGCTCCCGTTCAGCAGGGGCCCAACGTGGGACCTACCCCAACAAATTCTAAACTTCACGTTGGGCTCCTGCTACACGGGAGCTTCCAGGGGCTTTATGAAAGCTCCTCATTTTCCAAAGGATGTAGGAGCCGGGATCAGAAAACTGTTTGGGACATGATGAAGTATAATCGTTAAATTAAATTTTATTCATTTTTATTCGCACATTCGCCGTAACATATATACTAAATTAAAAAATTGGTCTATAATTAAAGCTAAAAAAATTAAAAAATGGAATGATTGTGTGAAGGTTTTGATGGTTTGAATGGTGGCTTGACTTTGTGAAAGTATTATTGTATTGAATGGCGTGATAGTATGAATTTAATATGGTATGGATGGTTTAATATTAGGATGGAATCTATGACGGAATGTATGGGTATTTTTGATAAAAGCGTTTGAAATATTATCTAAAAAATTTCAATAACAACACAAAAGTTCATCTTCAAATCTTCGCCTCATCGAGAGAGTTTTTACGCCAACAATGTAAATTAAGAAGGTAAAGGCACTAAAGACAATCAAGAACTTAAGGGAAAGATTTTTATAACATAGAACTCAATTATCTAAATCGTGAGGGTCTTGCAATGAGTTACTCATGCAATCAATTTATTCCATTTGTTTATCCCTACAATTTTTATGCACAAAAGATCTTTTAGGTCGCAGTGCCGGGTGGCTTGAGCCCCCACATGGCCCTCAAGTAATAATAATCCCTACAATTATTCGAAATACAACTCATATATAATTGTAGTGACAACTACAGAGTATATTGACGCACTAATAATTCCCTGTTAGTTTGCCTCATTACTTTGTGCTTAACACATAATATATTAAATATCACAGACCCATTTAGTACAACAATACACCATTTATTGATAATGTAAACAACAAGCATTTTAGCAAATACATTTTCTTTGCTTATCTCATCTTTGCTCATTTCCTTAGCTCTTCAAGCTATTTGGTTTATTTAAATCTGGGCCAACAAATTTAGTTGAGAATTATAGAGGAACAGCTATTTTATCTGTCATCCCTAAACTTTTTGAAAAATTGGTCAAAGATTGTATTTATTTAATATCAAAAACAAATTGTTCCCCAACAACATGGGTTTTTTTCTGGTAGATCAACGACAACACCAACCTGGCGGTATTTATTAATGATACGATATCTCGTTTAGAAAAAGGTGCCCAACTTGACGCTATCTATTTTTATTTCAGCAAGGCCTTTACAAAACTAATTACAAGACATTAACTGATAAATTGATTTAGGTGAACTCTAATTTTATTCCTATAAAATGGATATCATCTTATTTGTCGCAAAGGTCTCAATTGGTACGTATTGGTCAAAATTATTCTGAGAAGTTCACAGTCTCATCTGGTGTTCCTCAGGGTAGTCCATTTTTATTTATTCTGTTTGTTAATGATATTGTTACATGTTTCAGGTTTTATAAGTGTTTGTTATATGCAGATTACTTAAAAATTTACGCTTATATCCGAAATTATGCTGACGTTTTATTGCTACAACAGGACCTTAATCGGTTTAGTGATTGGACTGTCGAAAATCGTTTAGCTCTCAATATCTCCATCTTCTCAATGTAAAACTATATCATTTGCAAAAATCAAGAATGTAATTATAGCTCCGTACAGTTTACAAGATGTGTAAATTGGTAGGGTTACTCAGTTTATTGATTTAGGTGTTTTGTTTGCAGGTAACCTAAGTTTTGCTAAACATATAGAAATGATTGTAGCTATAGGGCTGGTTTGATGCTTGGATTCGTAAAGAGACATGCACGTTAATTTTCTGATCAAATTTTTCCTGTCAAGACATTATATATTTCTTTTGTTAGGCCTATTTTGGAGCACCCTGTAGTTATCTGGAGTTCAAGTTATAAAATCTTTAGCGATCGTACTGAACGGATTCAAAAAAGTTCTTATTATTTACTTCCGAGGTCAAATGCCGGATTTAATTTACTTCCTTATGTTGCTCGTTGTACACTTTGAACCTTCGTAGTCTTGAAATTCAGAAGGGACTCATTCAGACTCATGCAGTGTCTGCTCGTATTGCTTTACTTATTTTCATTTTACGTTCCTAAGATAAGTCTTCGTCCACGACAGTTAATGTTGAGTGTTGATTTTCATCATACGAATTATGGACACGGTGTGCGGGAAGCCGAAAAAAGTTGGTCTAAAATGCCGAATAAAACTAGCGTCATATATAAATACAGCATGCTCTACAGTGTCATAATCCATTAAACAGAAAATCGTACCTGATCATTTAACAAAAAAATCGCGAAAAACGCGATTTTTTTAATTTTAATTGAAAATATCATTTCGGCGGCGAATTTAAAAAGGAAGAAATTAAAGATGATACAACTTTAATACTTTTTTCTTAATCTGTATTCTTTTATCTACAAAATGAACCCTATATCAATATTTTGCTATAACTAGTTTTTGTTTTACAACCAAAACTACACTAACATGCAATGCCGAAAATCAAAATACTCCGCCTAGTTTGCTTGAAACAATACTAACTCAAGGTCACTGTGTACGGAAAGGTGGCAAAAATTTGCCTAAAAATGTTTGAGTTGGTAACGTGGAGGAGAACTGCCTTCAAACGGTTTTTGGAGGAATCGATGGATAATCGTCAATCTTCGGAATTATATGCATTGTGGAAACCAAACCACGTATATCAGTGCAAACAGCGAGTGAATTATTCTCCATTGATTTGAAAAAATTCGTTAAATGACGATTACGATTTATTGCTTCATAGATCCGAACATTTGGAGCCAAAATGTTCACTAGTTTTAAATCCTTTGGCAAAGGAATGGATTTCCGCTTCGATAGTTTCAGGCGTCGTACCATAATATCCAAACGATTTTGCAAGATTTCAATGTGATTGCATGGCGCAGAGACATTTGATGGTTGATACATTGATACAGGTGTTTCTCATCAGATTCAAATGATAGTGGTAAATATTCTTCAGTTGGGTTTAATCTTTCCGGAACAGAAATTTCATCTGAATGCGGCAGCGGTATATGAGCATATGTCGTTGCAGTGTATGTCAAAGTACCAATTTTTTTCTTGTTTGTACCGAGAATATAATTCACGCACCCATAACATTGAATTGGATCATGTACTTGTGGATCTATCCATATGATCGGGACACCAAATGACATTGCGGTTCAGGTTTTGCCATTTATGCAGATGGAAAATGCTTGCCGTACAAACAATAGACGGCGCCCAATTTACACCATTAGTAACATTTTGTGAAAAGTATTGTCGATATAAATCAGCGGTTTCATCAATTATTTTGCGGCGATTGGTCATAATTTTAAATTTTTCACACATGTAACAACATCATTTGAGTTTAAAAGAACTATTCATATTTCATGAGATTTCACAAACCGATTTTCACTTCATTATTTACCTATAAATGAAAAGCTTTTTATTTTTAATTTTATATTGTAGTTCTTATTTCTTCCTTATTGTGACAATTTTTTAATTTTTTTAGAAATATCGATTTCGAGGATAATTTCTTCTTCGGTTTCTTTTTACTATTATTAGGTTTTAGACACATAATTTATGTTGAAGCTGTTTATCTACTGTTGCTGTATGTTGTTGTTTGGCACATCCTTTGTTTTTAAGTTATGGATAAAATTAAGTCGTAATTTTTATTGGGTTTAGTGTTGATTTTGTCGTTAACTACATTGTTGTTGTTTTTCTTTTTGTATATTTCCAGCTTTTCTAACCTATCTAATTTAGGTCCTTTTTGATTCTAGGTAAAATGGTTAAATTTTTATTGAATTCAGTATACCTATTTGACAAATTTGTTTCAACTTTCCGACCATGCATATAATTCCGAAGATTGGCGATTGTCTATTGATTCCTCCAAAAACCTTTTGAAGGCAGTTCTCTTCCACGTTACTAACTCAAAAATTGTTAGGCAAATTTTTTTCACTTTTCCGTACACAGTGGCTTTGAGTTAGTATTGTTTCGGCATTGCATGTTAGTGTAGTTTTGGTTGTAAAACAAAAACTAGTTATAGCAAAATATTGATATAGGGTTCATTTTGTAGATAAAAGAATACAGATTAAGAAAAAAGTATTAAAGTTGTATCATCTTTAATTTCTTCCTTTTTAAATTCGCCGCCGAAATGATATTTTCAATTAAAATTAAAAAATCGCGTTTTTTTGCGATTTCTTTGTTAAATGATCAGGTACGATTTTCTGTTTAATGGATTATGACACTGTAGAGCATGCTGTATTTATATATGACGCTATTTTTTTCGGCATTTTAGGCCAACTTTTTTCGGCTTCCCGCACACCGTGTGGAGTTAATGAACCGGTCGCGCGTACCAAGAAATATTTTAACCAATTTCAGAATTTTTCGATTTTCACATTTCAAGAGATCTTTTAAAGAGTCGTATTCGAAATAATGATAATTTGTAGCACTTTTTTTTATATACATATTCTATTAGTATTATAACCTATAAATATTATTTCAATTAAAGCAGTTATATTTAAACAGTGTTTGAAATAATAACCGCGAAAATCCCTATAATATTTTTATAACTAAATTTTAATTAAAAATGAAGCTAAAGCTCGTAAATCACAACAATTTTAAAGTTTAATAGATTTGACAACAACAACGTTCAATTGATAATTTCAACATCAGCAGCATTTTATTGGCATATATAAAATTTTGATGAAAGTTGACAATAAAAACAACCTATACGTAAATTGCTAATTAAAATATCATTTACGATTTATAAAATACTATCCAGGTTTCGGCGCTTTGAAGTTTCAAAATAACTGACATGCAACTGGCCCTAAGTTATCCTAAGTAACAATTTACGTAATTCGGTTGCATAATTCATTCTAGTATTCCTTAAAATTCTCCATTCATCATAATTTTAATTATGAAAATAAAATATGTTGTTGTTGTAAAAATAATTAAATTAACGTTATTATTTTTAAATCTATTAAAATTTCAAATAAATTAAATTTTTGAGGTAAAGTTTCATTTCTGTGTCATTTTATTTTTAAAACACACATCATATTTTATTTTATTTTTGTTGATATTTTTGTTTTTTTGTTTTAATTATTTAAATAAAAGTGAAATTTGTTTAAGTTTTAATCTAAATACTATTGTTATCTTTGATGAATATATTCAATAAATTTAGAAAATTATCGTGCTTCAATTCTCGTAATTCACATAAAATATAGAAGTTACTTAAAGAATTATACAGCTTAACTCTATTATACCCTAATGATCTTTGTAAAAAAGATTTACTGCACAGCGGTAATCGAAAATGAATATTTCTCGTATTATAGCTGTGAACTTCTCTATTAGTACAAAGCATTGAGTCTAAGTAACTTGGAAGGTCTCTGTTTTCAAGGCGAAACAACAGTTTCAGAACATTAAAGTTAATCTTCTGGTTTATGGACTTCCACCATAACAATCCAAACATTTCACTTATATGGGTTCTACTTTCTGCCCTTAAAATAGCTCGCATATAGATTTATTTTGTATCTTTGGAAGACGATATATTTGTGTTTGGTTCATTATGAAAAATAGTCAATATGCGAGGCGAAGATTAATTTGAAGAATATAAATTTTGTCTCGAGCGGCAATTTGTCCTTAATTCTATTAAAAAGTTCCAATTTTGTATTCATTTTTTTAGCAATATAGTCTAAAGCGTGTGTGTGCTGTGTGGGATACCTGGAAATACGGTATAAAGCTGCGGTAGCACCAATTCCGAATTAAAACACCAGACTTAATTGGGGACACACGCAATGTACAGGTTATAAAATATATGTGGCCGAATTTTTATTGTTAATTTAAGTTTACAATATTGTGGATTAAAATCCATCACTTCACTGTGCACTTTACAATTAAAAAAATTAGGAGCTCGGTATTGTTGAATAAATTCGCTTGAATTTATTTTGTCGTTTTTTTGATAATTTTAATTTTAAGCAATGGCGATGATGTATCGCATACACAAGAGAAAAATTGGAAATGTTTTGTTGTAAATTTTTAATATGTCAAATCAAAATCGATTTTTTATTTTTTTAAGATCTAAAAAACTTAGACTTAATTTTTACGTTCAGTAATGCGTTAATGATTTGGTTTACGATGACGACAATAGATGGTGATAATTTCGGTGTTGCATTAAATGTATCCAAGATATTAATTTAATGCAAATAGTGAACTGTATACTCAAATATAGGGAAATATATTTATTGAGCCACAAAATACCAAAGTATAAGAACAGTCAAACCAAAATAAAATTATAAGCCAGCGCGAAGCTAGCGACACTCTATAAATATTATTTTCTGGTACTAACATTAGATGTCTAGTAAGGGAAACAAATTCATTTAAATACGATATGAAATTTTGTATTGAAAATGGAATATATATTCCCTTCACTGTAAAGCATATTCTCAATTTCTCATTTCATTCGTTTTCACTTTGTTTCGTTTTTTTGTATTTTTGGTTTTTATGTAAATAGCCACATACATCCCCATTTGGTATGAAGATTTACCTTATGTAGATATAGTTTTGTTTATGTATTATGATTTTTTATATTCCAATAGCTAATACAATTAAATCGAAAGGTTTTTTCTGTATCGAACTACATAATTATTTATGAATGAAAACGTAGAAAATATTTCATTCATGTTTTTATCTAAATTTGTCTACTTTTACGAAATTTTGTTTATTTTTCCTTGCATCAAAATGGTTTGCGCAGGCTAAATTTCTGTGGCAATATGACATAAGGGAATAACTCGAGATAAGGGAATAACCCTTTTACGTATTATTTCAAATTCGAAATTTCCATATTCCAATTCATAAGATATCAATTTTTTGTAATAATCCAGCAACTATAAACAACCGTAATAATCATTTAAAAAAGCCAGAATTCAAAAAACTCATACGATTTTGAACGACTCTTAATTTTAAAATCGTTTTCCTGAAAAATGCGAATTTTAGAGTTATCCCCTTATGTCATATTACCACAGATTTATATTCTACCGTAACCCTACCGTTTGTAAAGAATGAATCAATATTTTAGAATTTTTTTATTTTAAATAAATTAAATTAAATGAGCTTTTTATTTGAATACAATTTTTTTTAAATTTTTATTTTAGAGAAAAGTACGGCTGAGTTAGTCTGTAGAAAAGTTACAAAATGGGAAATCATTTATGATTGTTCTTTTTTTATCCCTTTAGATGTTGGGCCATAGATTACGAAAAAAGTATTGTAAAATTTACACTCAGTTTAGTGCGAGATGGGAAAACATACTCCATTTCCACCCCTTTTTAATTATTTTACACATCAACAACTTTTTCAACATCGCATTTTTATTTAATGAGACCAAGTTTGAAATGTTCAACTTCTGGCGTAAACAACGAACTTGCCAGGTTAAACATAAAAACTTACGATTTTTTGGCTAATTTATTTATTTTATTTGTTTAAAATTCTTAATTCAATTATTGCTGTCGGTCATTTAACCACATATAACTTTCAAACAATTAACAATTTGTTCATTTTAACATTTCAAATTATAAATATTAATTTTAGAGTAATTTGAGAAATAACAAATATTATAAAACTAAATACTAAATTAAACAATTTAAATATTTTTTATATACATAATGTACACTGTCTCCAAAATTGTCCATCCACCACTCGGCTAAAGAAACATTGATAAAAAAAAACAATTAGAAATCACACAAAAAAATCCGTTTTTACTTTTTTAAAACTCAAATGACATTTAAAAACCTGAAAATAGTAATAATTATGATATAAATTAATTTACTTTTACGTTTGATGAGATTTACTATTTGAACAGCCTGCAACTATGTCAAATAATTGTCCGAACACTTGCATTTTTGTCAAAATTAACACTAGCATGTTAACAATTTATTATTTGTTGCACTCCTATTTTCAAACAACGGTAAATTACGAAATTGTTTTTTTTCGTAAAAGTTTATTACGCGTATTTTTCACATGGTAAATGAAATATTGTCTAACTAATTAAAAATGTGTGATTCTCGTACCAAAATTAGTGTAGAAATTAAAAAATTCATCATTAAATTGGAGAGTAAAGGTAAAAGTTTATCAGAAATTTCCAAAATAATTATTCGCCCGCGATCTTCGATTCAATACGTCATTCAGAACTAGTAAAAACCAAATCCCTAAAGATTGTTGCTGGAGGCTGTCGCAACCGAAATCTAAACGAACATCAAATACATCTAAAAAAGAGGGAAATAAAACCGAATCGAAAGTTTGTGCTCCAACGATCGCTATACCAAAGTTTACCAACGCGAAAAAATGGCGATAGAACCTCAGACAATACGCAATATTTTGCACAAGAAATGTATTTGCGAAAAAAAATATTAAAAAACGCTTGGAATATGCATTGGAATATCCGAGTGAGTCCAAAGAGTTCTGGGAAAATGTTATTTCCTCGGGCGAAAGTAAATTTAACTTTTTTGGTTCAGACGGGCGAGTTATGGTGTGGCGGAAACCCCACACTGAACTTGAGTAAAACATGGTAACAGAAGTATAATACAGTCAAACCTGTTTTTGTGCGGTCTTTTTTTGTGCGATTTTTTTTTATGCGGTATATGAATATCGAGATTCTGTTCAGCCATTTTCATACCTATTGCATCAGCCAAGTTCGTTAATCATAAGACAAGCTCAATATTCTTATATTCCAGCAAATTTCAATATGTAATTACACTAATTACCTATTATCTTGCACACAAAGAATATAATTTAGTTAAAAGAAATGTTTACTTCACAACCAACGAAATGCATAGTAATAGCCACACTGATTGTTAACCTTGAACATAAACTAAAAAAATATACATAATGATGTAAGAAAAAAGGAAATTTACAGTTTTATTTTAAAATGAGAAATAAAATTTGTTTAAATGTTTCCATGTGTAATTTAATTTCGTAAAATTTTGACATATTTTCTAAGGGAGACTTTTTTTATGCGGTCCCTATCCACCGTATAAAAAAAAAATTTTTTAAAGTTTTGTCCAAAATTACTTATACCCCTATTATGGTTCTCACCTCACCGAGAAATACTATGCAAATGTGACTAGATTTGTATGAAGTTTTTCGGTGAGGTGAGAACCATAATAGGGGTAATTATAGCGATTTATGAAGTTTGTGAATATTTTTTTTTTGTGCGTTTTTTTTTGTACGGTCCCTATCTACCGCACAAAAACAGGTTTGACTGTATTATGGTGAGCTCTTAGCTGAAGCGGTGTAAGCCACTTCACTTTCATTGAAACCATAATGAACTGGTTGGATATTTTGAAGGATAATTTGTTAACCAATGCTGAGAAGATGGGACTTTGGCAAGATTTTCGCTCCGCGAAAACCAGATTTCAACCCCATTGAAAATGTATGTCATTATTTGGAGTGAAAGATCCGTGAACACCAAATTAGCGGTAACGAATAATTAAAACGGGTCATTGTCGAGGAATGGGCCAAAATCCAAAAATAGTTCCGAAATAACTCGGAAGTTGGCTTTCTCAATCAAAAGAAGGTTACAAAGTGTCATTGCATGAATAGGTTGCACCACTAAATACTACATAGACCTAATTTGTTTTTCCTTCAATTCCCTCAACTTCTTTGTGTGTACGGTACGGACAATTATTTGACTTCAGTTTAGGTTGTTTAAATAGTAAATCATATCAAACGTAAAACTAAATTAATTTATATCATGATTATTATCTTTTTTAGGTTCTTAAATGTAATTGGAGTTTAAAAAAATAAAAACTGAATTTTTTGTTTGGTTTGTATTTCTTTTTTTATCAATGTTTCTTTAACCGAGTGCTGTACGGACAATTTTTTGATACAGCGTATATACTATTAATATATAATATGTATTATATATAAAATATTTGTAATTTTTTGTATAGAACAAAGATTTCTGGCGGTTTATTATAAAAAAAAAAATTAAATTAATTCATTAAGAAAAACAGAAAATGAAAATTACTTTACAAAGCCAAATGGTACATCCCAATAAAAATTATGTTCTTACGTAATTTTAATGAAACTTTAAAATAATAGATTATTCTCATAGTTCATTATTTGATAGGCTTTTATTATTGGCTAATTTTCTGCCACTCTACCACCACCGCTTTTGAGCTCATTTTTATTGGAAATTGGGTGATTTCGAATTCCGCATTCTCTCTGACAATTATATAGAAGCCATTCTTGTACGATATTCTTGTACGAAGATGAATGTTTCGGATCGGTGTCCTGATAAATTTGGAAAACAATCTTAAATTCCAATCTTTCAATATTTCAAATGATAAAATGCTTGAAATCAAGTTTTCCTTGAGAAATCGGTAAATATTTCCGATCAACATACAGTCATGCCCACCTTCATGTTTTATTGTTCTGCCGCGTGCTAAGCATATTTTACAGTACTAAATTTTCGGCCAATGAGTTATTGATGCCAATCGATAGTTAATAATAAACTTTATCATTAAAATTAACAAAAATAATTAAAACTAGAATGAGAAACACATAAGAAAAGAAGAATAGATTTCATTTTTGCTGCAAAATACAATAATTTCAGAACTTTAACATCGATTTTGCTAAAATGCATTTCTGTAGTTAAGTAAATCATGTTAAGCTCAAAAATATCATAAAAAACAAAATAAAATAAAACGACTTCCTGTATCGAAAAGAAGACAAAATTTCCTTCAATTACCCTACCTCTCCACCTGACATATACTATACCACTACCATTAACATTTCTATAAACAAAAATATTAAAAATGGCTTCGGGTGAGGTAAACGTGCGATATGTCATTCGGTGCTAATAAACTGGAATTTATATTCCATAAGCATTAATTGTCTCTATACAATTGAATTAATTTCATAATTTCCTCCTTGTCGTTAATTTTGAAAATATTTATTATTAAAACTTAATTTATTAGCATCAAGATTCAACACACGCGGGATTACACTTGCCGTTACTTTGAATTGGGCATATGTTGTATATGAAATTATTATAACATCGAGTTTTGCCAAATTATTACAACTTGCTGGTATAATTTATTGGTATTTTATAACATTTGGTGTCTCCACTAGCAAAAAAGTAAATATTAATGGTATAACTCAATGGTAGATTGCAGGTGGAGAGGCCGGGTTAGAAACAAAATATTTTTTTGAAAGGTGTTATTTCACCGATACATGCGTTCAAATCTGGGTATTTTTTCTAAAAAAAAATTGTGTTGCGCTTTTTCTTTGTTTCTGGCGCAGTATAGTTACACACACATTCTTACTCATAATAATTTTAAACACAAATACAACGCTGATCAGTCATCTTTTAATAATTTTAACTGTAATTTCATCGATTCTGAGGACCCTGACTCTACCATGAAGTAACTTATCACATTGCTTCTAAATGTGTTTTATTATAGTTGCCACTCTGATTGTTTTAATATTGAGCTTTAATCCGATTAAATATCTTGGTATCGATAGCTGCGTCTTTTAATTCGCTCCTGATAGCTGCTGTCGAGAGCCATCAGCCATCATATAAAAAGTGGCTCCCGATAGCGCTTCGTATAATTGGAGATCCAAATATTTTTTATGTCAAGTTTTCGCTAAACAATTGAATTAAAAATGATAGTTTGATGTTAAATAAATTTAGTTTACCAAATAGCGCGTCAAATTTAAAATTAGGTATTGAAAAATGATGGCTATCGATAGCAGCTTTTGGGAGCGAGTAAAAAATACAGCTTATTTGGACACTGATCTTAATTGGAAAGCCCATGTTTCAATTTAAAACAGTGTTTGTCATCTGCTTCAAGGTCATCAGCTCCTCCTTCGTGATAGACCTTGTCTCTGAAAAAGGCGTATCATGTTTGGTTATGGTTAACAAATAAAACTTAACAAATAAATATTTAACCAAATTTAAATAAATACTTAAATAAATGTATAATAAATAATTAACAATTTATAACGACTTAAAAGAAAATTGTGAGATCTTTTATTTTAAAATTCATGGTGATTCATCTGGCCCACACTAATCCAGTTTTTCATGTTGGACTGTTTGTTCAACATAAATGGTTTTGCGAAATTTATCTAACAATATTTTACGGTTACAAAATTTGTATGCTTATAAGGTTTTGAATTTTTTACGCAGAGTGGTCAGCATAGTTTTAGAAGAGATGCTTGTTATAATTTTCGTGGTCTACGAAAACATCCGTATATTCTCGTTACAGCACCGACTATTTTCAAAGCTCTACTCGATACTGTTAAAATGCATATTAACTCGAAAATATTTTTATCAGAAGTTAAAAATTGGCTACTTGAAATACCTGACCACATTTCTGCTTCGTATTGTAACGCAAAATTTTGCTTTTGATTTTCGTTTTTTGATAGCACATATTTTAATTATTTAAGAACTGATTGACATTTATTTATGTGCTACTAAGTTGTATAGTTTGTTGTTTATGTTATTAAAATTGTATCTTTCGTATGTTCTTCTTAGCGTTATTTTTATTTTATTACTAATTTAATTAATTGCTTTGTTAATTTTAACATATTGTAAATTCGCAACTGTCGGTGTTTTTGAAACAGAATCAATTTAATAAATAATAATAATAATAATAAAATTTATACAAATAATACATAGCAGATTTTCTAGAAGTATCGAAAAGTGAGAGTTTTCCAGCGAGTGCAATTGTTCAATTTACGAGAAAGCGTTATCCAGCGATTTTATTCGTCAAGTATTTATAAGGAAAACGGCATATTCAACGCGTATAATAAATGTGATTTGCTGCATGCTTGAGAAATCGTACACTAGCTGGAACACTCACTTTTCTTTACTTGTAGAACAATCTACTATTTATAAAGCATAAATCATACCACGGGTAACTGTTTTTGCAACATTTCCAGCACACACACTTTTGAATAACGCTTTACTTCGGTAACCTTTACTTTAGTTTATATAGAAATCGATTTTAACAGAAATATTTTTTGCATTATACAGTGGTGGCCATGTTATTAGGGACACATCAATTATGTTCGGGAAATGTTTGCTTTTGGCGACTTATGTATTTTACTAAACATTTTTATAGCCTAGCCATACGAAACTATTATTTGTTAAGGTGCATTCAAAATGCAAAGTTTTACTTTGTACTAAATAATATTTGTACTAAAAGTAGAAATACATTTTTTAAACTAAATTAGAAATATCTTTAAAAAAACATTTCTAGCTGAGCTACCTCAAAATATTGAGTGGATGCACGTTCAGCATTATTGACTCTACATTTCTTTCATTTGGAGTTTTGCGCTATCTAGGCTAGAAACAGCTCTCAGGGCATTAAATAAATTTAGATTAATATGAATAAAATTAGTACTAATTACAACAAGTAATTTTAGCCTTTATGATTTTTAATACACAAATAAAAATTACATTTTAAGTACAGTTATTGAATTTTGCACTTAAAAATATAACTTTTGCTCGTCTACTAAATACGATAAGTACTAATTAATACATATACCAACAAGTACTAATTTTATTCATATTAATCCACATTTATTTAATGCCCTGAGAGCGGTTTCTAGCCTAGATAGCGCAAAACTCCAAATGAAAGAAATGTAGAGTCAATAATGCTGAACGTGCATCCACTCAATATTTTGAGGTAGCTCAGCTAGAAATGTTTTTTTAAAGATATTTCTAATTTAGTTTAAAAAATGTATTTCTACTTTTAGTACAAATATTATTTAGTACAAAGTAAAACTTTGCATTTTGAATGCACCTTAACAAATAATAGTTTCGTATATCTAGGCTATAAAAATGTTTAGTAAAATACATAAGTCGCCAAAAGCAAACATTTTCCCAACAGAATTGATGTGTCCCTAATAATATGGCCACCACTGTATATATGTAGATTTTGGGTCGTATATTACGAAAAAAATAATGCGTACTCTGTACCCTAAACACCCCATCTTCACCCCCTTTTTCATTAGTTTACAAATTTTAAGAGTTCTATTAGGTCAAACTAAGAAAAAGTTTAACGTTGACTTTTTCATCCCGGAAAATATTTTCATTCCGGTTTTTATTCTGGTTGGTTATTGACTTATTGTCAAGATAGAACTAAAAATACAAAGTAGCTACTAGCTCAGCACCAGAATCACTCGTATTTTCTCTCATATTTTCTTAATCTCTATCCGAGCAATAATAGCGAAACGGGGTCGAGCATATCTTAACCTCAAAGGCAAGAAATATCGAAGCTACTACGAAGGCGTTTCAAAAATTTTAAATTAGGTAATTAAAACGAATATTGTTGTTGTCTAATTAAATAGTGATTTAGATGTTTTTGTCTTGTATACCCACGGTCAGTTATCATTATACGTCTCTATGACATCTTACAAGTATTCCAAAAGTGTTTTGTAAAATTATAAAAATTGTATGATATTGATAATCTTTATTACGATCAGAACGTTCAAATATTGGAACTAACGCTTATTATATTAATTAGGAAAACTTGTAATTGGCAAATGGAAATAATAAAGCAAAATAAATCTGTGGTATTAAACAAAAACAGGGTATCTGCAAATATCAAAATGTTAGGAAAACTTATTTAAAGTTTGAGTTGACTTTTTTAAATATTTTGAATTATTTTACGTATTGCATAATGCTAAACTTTTTCATTACATTGAATTTGAGTATCAATTATGCATAAAATGATTAAAACCAATCCAAAATATATTGTAGCTTTATTTCAATAATTACTAAGCTACCATATTTTCGACATATCGTTTCGAAAATAATGAAGCTTTCCAAAAATTATTTAGATTATAAGGTACAGATAGCAGCAAAAACTGAAAAAGTGAATTTTTGCAGATATCCTGGTTTTCTTTAATACCATAGAAATATAAATTCAATAAAAACTGAAAAGTAGAGGGTTTCTATAATTTTATGTCATTCATGTTAGACGAAGTGTATTTTAATTAAGAAAATACACATCTTAATTCATCCTTTTTATTTCGCAACGCTTACAAGACGCACGACCAACAATCATAAGTGTTTTTTCTAAACTAACAAAACTCAATTATATATGCACATAAAATACCACAAAATCAAAATTCAAAATATGTATAAATAAGGAAAGGAAACACAAAAAAAATAAAAAATCGTAAAAGCAAGAGAGAAGTAAATTTTTTTGTTTGTTTTTTTTTGTTTAAAGAGCAAATTCAGTGAAGGAAATAAATATTCCATTTCAAATAAAGAATTTCATCACGTTAATAAAAAAATTTGTTCCTTCGGTGTACATCTAATGTTAGTTTTATTTTCGGCCGTAGTGCGCTGATTGAATTTCATTGTTCTATGCGCTTAATGCTTCTTATTATTCTTTATTTTATGATTGAGTTGAGCACAGAAACAAACCTTAAATATTTGTAAGTTAAAATATTTTGCAGGTGTCACTATAAACCGAAAAGAGCTGTTCATTTACAATTACATATATTTCAAAGTTGAAATGCGTTACATTTCAAATAATTGTGACGATAAACGAATTTAAATTAGTGATTTACTTGAGAGAATCGCTACAAGTCCAAATGATTACCACGTTCTTTGTTTTTGAAATATTAAGTGATAGTTTCTGGAACATCAACCATTTCCTTAAATTCTCTAAATCTTCGTTTACTTTTTGTATAGCTTCTGTAAGGATTGGTGCTGAAGTTGTAATGAGCGTATCATCTGCAAACATGTTCACATTAGTGAACCACTCAAGTTCTCTCCCTTGTGCTCCATAATTATTTAACTTTTTAAGCAAAATTTTTCAGCAAATCCAGGAAAACTGAAACCACTACTTTATTATCATTTATTTCTGACTTCTAATTATCTAGCATTAGGTTTAATGCTGTTTCGCATGAGTGCTGCTCTCGAAATCCAGATTGTTGGTCGACTAGTATATTATTTTTGTTAATGTGATTGATTATACGGTGGCAACATATTTATTGGGCGTAATTCTTCTGGTGTCGGCGGTTTAATCTTTTTCGGAATTGGAATGACTGTTGATATCTTCCACGATTTGGGTATTTAGCTTGATTTATACTTTGATTAATTACCTCTGTGAAATTTGCAGAGAATATTTGATTTATCATCGCATCCATCATGACAGTTTGAATTATAACATCTATTCCAGCATTTGAATTCATACTACTTATAATTTTGACTAAATCCTGATGAGTAATAATTTTAAAACAGAAATTTCAATCTTTTACTTCCGGAATATTGTTGAAAATATCAATCATACTAAATACAAATGAATGATTTAAAGCCTCGCCTAATTCGTGTTTCTCAATTATAATTTTGTTGTTAAATTGAATGTTCCACAGTGTTTGATTTTTAGTTTTATTCGTCGATTTTAGTGTTTTCCATAGCTCTTTTGGTTTATTTCTGTTTTCGATGAATTCGTTTTTTAAATAATATCGGTTGCCCCTTCCTCAATGATTTTTTATACAAATTTCTAGATTTTTTGTAATTATCCCAGCTGTCATTTGATTTAATAATTTTCATGAGTCCGTAATTTCGTAATTTATCATGCTTCACGATTTTAAGTTTTAAGAGAAACATATCTGATTCTTTCTTTGAATTCTTGTCATATGCGTCAATTCATTCACACAAGTTTTTAACTTTAATATTAAATCTTCAGCTGTTTGGTTTATTTCTGCATATCCTTAAAATCCCAGTAATTTTTGATTTAACGAAATATTTAGTGATTCAGAAGAGTCATTTTTCCATGATCTTTTTTCTACTGCTGTCATTTCTTCTGATGTCATTGTCGTTTTACTATTTATAATAACACTTATCATGTAATGATCGCTAATTTGGTGCTCTTTCACTATTTCATACCGAATATTCTTTGCATTAGTCATTAATCCATATATTAAGCTCTTGTTGTTACATGTAACTCTCTAGTATGATCATCTATTATCTGAACCAATCTATTATCTGCGATCAACTGTTTCAGTTTAACACTGTAAAATTCGTTGAATTTAACATCAATATTGCAATCACCGAAAATAAAATTCTTTTTGTCCTTTTTGTTCTTTTTGACATTTTATAGCCATTCGTCGAAGTTATTAAAGAACCCCGGATTTCTCGTTTGAAATGATCGATAAACTACTCCAAATATCCCAGTTGTACGGTATCCTTTTATAATATGAATTGCTAAAAACCAAGCACGGTCTTTCTCAATATTAGAAATTATTTTAAAATTTATGTTTTCGTTAATATACATGGCAACACCACCCGTATGTCGGCTATCCGAATCGCAAAGTTGTACGAATAAAGTTGTATTATCAATATGAAATTCTGCGTCGTTCATTTCTGGAACTGTTCTGGTTTCACCAAGTAACGCTATGGCTGGTTTAAAATCTAACATTATCTGTTGAAGTTCCAAAATATTAGAAGGTAAACTTCAAATGTTTGTATATAATACGTCTTGTTTACTGAACTGCTGTTTGTAATTGAATCACTTAATTGAGAAACCCGATATAACCATCATATGGTTTTTTTGACATTTTATGAAATATCCATTTTTAATAGCAAGGCGCATCGTTTGAGTTATAAACCCTACAAATTATTAACATTTATCAATAGCAGACTGACAGTTTTTTTTTAATTTTCTCAGAATCATGTTTATGGGACTTATCTGGTTTCTCAAATAAGTGATTCAATTAATTTGGCTCTTAAGTGATTTTAGTTTGCGTTGATATATTATTGTTGTTATCCCACGTAGCATGATTTGTATTGATCTTAAAATGAAGTTTATTATTTGTATCGGTACAATTACTGCATTTCATTTCTGCGCTCACTAAATCACTAAATCTGTAGTTTCCGCTACATTTCGGACATGTTAGTTGGCTCGTGCACTTCAGACCATGATGTGATTATCCGTTACAGGTATAATACCTTGTTATCCCAATCGGCTCTACAACATGACACCTATCAAAATTGATGTTCAGTTTCTCGGCTGCTGTAATCTTTCTAAAGTTATCGGCATCAACTTTAATAATTGTATCGTTCTTCTGCGTATTCCTTCTGTTGTAAGTCGTCATTACCTTAATTGTGCCCTCAGATAAAAAGGAGTTCTGTTGATCTAAAGCTGAGATAATTTCTCCGCTTTTCAAGTTTTCGGACATTCCTAGAATTTTAACTCTTGGATTTAGCTCCGTTGGCGGTTTAATTTCATAATCTGCTCCTAACTTATCTGAAGCAATTTGTTTTAATTTCTCCTTTGCTTCATTTGAATTACATTGTAGTATAATTCCGCCATTAGCGACATTTCGGCATCTCATTACAGGTATACTTTTAAGGTCAATCAGGTTTACTATTACATCTTCTCTCGTTTTTTTACTTTGTTGAGGTTTCTTTAGTTGCAACAGTACTACTTTAGTTGGATTGGCTTTCATCACTGATGCGAAAGATGAAGTCTCTTTTGGTTTTTGCAAGTCTACTACATGTCCTTTGATCTCTCCTAGTTGTACATTTAACTTTGTGTGGTTTGCACATAAATGGTGCTTTAATTCTTCTACAAAATAATTCATTTTTTTAACTCCTCAAAAAAAAAAGTTGATGAAAGTTTTGCAATTTTGCACTATTGACTAATGTTTTAGATTTTTCTATTTACTTGTATTATGTTTTGGTTCATATTTTCACAAATCTTAAATAAAAAAACCACTCCCTATCAGTTTAAAAATATTCATTGCAATTTTATTGATTAATTAATTTATTCACACGTACACGTTTAATTACTTCATTTAAAAACCAGGGCTTCAAAACCTGTCATCATTAAAAATTATGTTAAATAACTTTGGGCGCTTTAATATGTTGTACTTTAAATAATACGATTTCAGATTTTTAGAATTTTTTTAAATTTTTATTTACATTATAAATTCTAATTAGACGAATAAAATATATTGTTGTTGCCAAAATCCTAAATCGGGCGTTGTTGTCGTGGTTAAATATATTATAATTTTAAATAGTTGTGATTTTGTTTATTTATCTCTAATTTTGTACCTTTTTCATTTTTTTATTTAAACGATATTTTAGTTATAATACATATTACGTTTTCTTTATATTATATTCCAAAATTCGGTAACCAAGTTAAAAATTGGAAAACAATCTTTTTCTAAATTTCGTAGTCTCTTCAAAAATTGTAAACGCTATAGTTATTGGTTTCTTAAAATTGTCTAATTTATTTCACGTACTACTTGAATATTATTGGCAAATTAAAAAACATCTTGTAAACTTTATTTAAATTTTTGTTATTTGTTATATATTTTAAATTCATGAAATTTTTAATCCTATTGAAATTTTTGAAGTTCACTTTTTAAATTTTCATTAAAAGATTTTTCGCTACAAAATTGAAATATAAGAAAGATTAATTATTTGGTAAGCGTAATACAATTTATTGTTTAGAGCTGTTAGGCAGGCACAGCATTAGTTTAACCATTCGCATGATACACTTTGGAAATATCATTAACAATGGATTGTATTTCCGATAGGGAACACTTAGAAGGAGACTATGTATATCAAATATAATTTATAAACAAATGTTTTTGTGTATTTATCAAATCAATAAACCCAGCTGCGGCTTCGAAATAAATCGTGTCACTGTTACCAATAACTAAAACCATATCAATTTTTTCCAATATCGAATTAAGCTGGAATAAAAAGTTAGACAAGCCAACAGAAGGCTGTATATAGAACTACCACACAAAAACAAATTACACAATATACAAACTCGTTTATTTTGTATAAAGTTCAAATAAGATAGTTAATGAAATTAAAAATTATAGTTTGAAAGTAAACCACAAACAACTATATAACGACAACATAATCAACCCTTTATGATCGTGACAAATTTTCTAACGTAATTGAATTTATTGACTTGAGGCTATACATAATAAAATTTAAAAATGTAAGGATGGCAACCGACTTGCATTTGTGTTGTTTGTATATAAAATCCACTAACAGTAGATAATTACATAAACGCGTTTTTTTTTTTAAATAAACACAGAACATTTTTATTTTATTCATTTTTAATTACAAACAAATAATTTTATCGTTTTTTTTATGAGTATTCACTTGCGATAACCCTCTTTTTGTGCTGTACGAGTAGTATAAATATTTAAATGTGGCAAACAAGGAAAAACATTTTTGTTGTTATTTTATAATGATGAAAATTGAATAATGACTTGAGCGGTATTATCCATTGGTTTAACAAACGAAATGCAAAAAAAATAAAAAATAAAAAATTATGAATTAAAGATATAATGAGCATTTTATTTTTAGTACAATGAAATGAAAATTAAAAGAAAATACTCGTATTATCATTATTTTATGATAATCCATTTAATTCGCATTTTAATTGTTATCCTTTGTGTTCGACAGAGTTGTTGATATTTGAAATAAAAGTATATTATTTTACGAGCGTGTAATGATAGTTATTACTTATGGAGATACAATTTGCGGCACAAGCAATAGCCGAGATGAATATAATGCATTTTCCATTCCAGCAAATATTTTTATATTTTTTCAAATAATATGTTCTCGTTTTGATTTCGGAGTCAGTACATTAAAACCTACTTGTAATATGTATTATAAATTATACTAGCCTTGGGTTTTATAATTTTTTGTTTTTGAAATATTTAAGGCGAAGAAGTTGATTACTCATAATTACGATACTACCTATCACTCGATATTCAAGTTATACATTATAAGTGTCTAATGTCTGCCAGAAAATTTTTTGTTGACGTTATTGGAACGTTTTAAAAATGTTGTCAGATACATTTACATATATTAGATAATTAATAACAAGAAACACAAATTATATTAATTATTTATTATTGTAATAAATGCAAAACTCTTCATATTATGAACATAGAAATATGAGTAATAAATACAAGGAATATAGTTTTCTAAATTATTTACATATTATTCTGGGTAGTAAATTAATTTTATCAATACTGTGATTGAATTTAGCAAATCCCATGCTGAAATATTTATTTTATATAGTTTATGTTGCACTATTATTATTTAATAGTAACATTTTAATTTACAAGCTTATTATTTAGATTTTGAAATATTAAATTATATACTACCAAGAATTTGTAAAATTCATGTAATTACTATAATAGAATAACAAATTATTTGTTCATCTGCATAACCATAACACATAAACGTATATTTAAACGAACAATGTCTTGCGGACTTCCCTCAGCCATAGTTTTAAAATTATAAAAAATGATAGTAGTAATTTAGTTTTTTTTACAACTTCAAAATATTTGCTTACAACCAAACCAATATACTAGAGAAATGGGGCAAAAAGGTTATAAAACTTTAGATTTACAAATTGAGACTAACTAATAATGAAAATGACTAGTTTTTTGAAAAATTTATTCCTAAAGCTTTTTGGAAAACTTATGCATGTTCCCTTTTGCGGCTCCTACAGCAACAACATCAACAATACAAGATGTTCTTTGTTGAGCCTCCCACATGTATTCGTCATTTTTACGCTCTTCTTTTGATTAAAATATTACAAATAGGATTGACGATTGAATTTCTATAGCTTACTGGCTTCAACACAATCAGTCGCCTTATGGTCTACCATTCATTTGAATTTATATATTTCCATTGGTCGTTGGGACAGGTTCTATTTAATTAATGAAACATCAAGTAGAATAACCTTATACTGGAATAATGATAGAAACAGTAGGAGTATACAATAAAGTTATAATTTAAACATTCATTTGTATGCCTAATTTGGATCAAATTATGTGTAGAACATATTTTCCCCACGTCTTTTACTATTGTAAAAATATTTCGTTGATAATACCAACCAATTATCTTTATGTCTGGTGTTATTACGTAATTCAGGTCCAAATCAAAATCAATATAGTTTAAATACTATGTCAATTGTAAGACGTAAAACTATGAACTTGTAGGTTCTGGAATGTCATTCATATATTTAAATTTTTCAGAAATATTAAAGGATGAGTAGGACCACGGTTTAATACAAAATAAGGAAGAGTAATCTTAAATCAACTACTGGTTTCCAAATTAGGTGAGTTTGCCTTATAATAATTTTCTAATAAACTATATTCATCATATTATTTGTAATTGTGCTGCTGGTATCAATCATATTCACAATTGTTTATATTACACGGAAAATAACGTCAATGGATTCAATATGAATTGATAAAGATAGTTTACCAGCAGATACGATTTTATTCGAGCTCCATGTATATTCTAGAAACATTGAAAATCGTTTATGTTTACTCCAATATTTTCGGGCGCTATAAGATTAACTAAAAAGACAACTTTTTACAGAAAGAAACATGTTTAATTTATAAAATTTAAACACACGAACAGATGACAGAATATATATCATAGTTTTCACGGTGCTGTCACAGAATGCAATATGTTGTACTGAATTTTTATAAGCCACCAGTACAAAAATTGGTTAAAATCACCAATGTTACAAATTAACAAATTTTTTTAAAATATTTTTCAAAACGCCGGACCGAAATGTTTTTATGGGACAGTCCTTTAAAATTGATTAAAAGAAATTTACTATACATCCCTGAATATAAGTTATTTTCTGACGTATTATGTTTTTAAATTTCCACAATTTTAGATTGCTTTGAATTTTGAATGATACCACTTTACTATTTCCCATAGTAATTTTTAGAACAATAGGGTTTGTTTTAGATGCAATAAATAAATTTGTAATAAACGATTTAAGTTTTAAATTTGTTAGGGTCAAAATTCATAGTTTGAAATAAAAATATTGTAATTATATTTAAAACACAACTACACACTTGTATTCTTTCTTCATAAATATTTTTATTAATGTTTGCAGTAAGACAAGTTGAGTAGGATGACATATAAACTGTTGATTTCAAAAGCCTGTATTTCAAAGTTTTTGTTCTCTGCCAAGCTGGAAAATACTTTTTTGTTCATTTCACGTGCTAGTTGAATTTGGAACTTGTACATCTAATCCATTTTCAATTAATTTAGTCATTTCTATAACTAAAGGGCGCAAGACTACTCTGTTACCGAACTCTTTAAAATCTTTAGGTTTATAAAATCCGCCTACAAAAATATTGTCAATTTTTGAAAATTGTGATGGTGGAATAGTTGGGAAAAAATAATATATTCCGAGAACAGAATTTTTTACAGATAGTGACCCCAAAGGTATATTTATTTCAAAGATTGTGCTTAATGCACTGCCAAGTCCAATCGTTAACAAAACGTTTAAGTTTTGTTTGGGATTGTAGATGTTTCAGATGTCTTAAAATAATTTTTAATTTGGAAAGATAAATAAATAAACTCCCTTGCTCTTTGAAATTATCCAAAGTAGGAGCATGGTTAATAATTGTTTCCCCGAGCTCGTTGTTAGTTTTTGTATAATACATACATACATACATATATGGGTTATTATTTTATATTTCGGACAACGCCAAAACTTCATCTCTTAGATTTTAAGTTTTTTATTTTTTTCGTGTTCCTCATTCAAAAATAACGGACACATAGTTTTTATTTTTTTTTAACCTTCGTTTGTCCCGTTATTCGAAATTTTACTTTTAACAATTTTCAAATTCTTAAAAAGGTACCGTTATCTTAGATGTTATAATCAGATAGATCTAAGTTTATATTTTGACCGATAGATGGCACTGCAACAAAAATCTTAAAATAATCAACACAGTATTTAACAGTTAAAATAACAGCCATTCAGAAAAGTGTAAAACTGAACTTGTTTTGGCCCTAGTTTACCCAGCAGGGAGCTTCAAATTCGAAAAAACGTGTTTTTATATAAAAAATAATTACATTTCTTGTGAAAAATAATTGAATATTTACAGTTAATGGAAATTTTCCTGATGATTTTTATAGACAACAAATAAACGATTAAAAATAGTGTAAGTTTTGAAATAATGTAGCTAGAGTTTGGCCACCAGAGGGCTGCAAATCTGAAATTTATTAATTTTTTCGTAATAATAATTGCCAAAATTGGTTATGTATCATAATTAACGAAAATTTTACAAATATGTAATTGTATACCTTATACACTAATAATTCAATAAAATGTAAATCCCGAAATGCTCGGTTTGCAGTTTTGGCCACCAGAGGGCTGCAAATTTGCAAATAACGTATTTCTTTAGCTAAAAGTTGTCAAAATTAGTTTTAGATGTAATAATGAAATTTAATATCAGTTTTGAACCGAAAAAGGTCAGCGCCTCACTTAGGCTACACAATTGCTGTTAGCAGAAGAAGAGCTGACATTTTTTTATTTTTTTTTTTTTCATTTTTACAAAAATCTTTCAGTTCCAGAAAGAGAACCCAAAAACATTTTAGTTTTAATATAATTTGTATTAGAGCCCGGCATTACTTGATGAATTAGACTGATATTTTCAACGTGTTATCCTTTGATAGTCTTTTATTAAGTTTCTTTTTGGTTGTTGCATATTCTACTTTGCTTACATAACAGAAATGAATAGGTTTCATGTTGCTTTTATCTCTACACCATTCGAAAACCCCTTCTGCAGTAATGAAAAGGCTCTAGTCAACACTTCTCAAGGAACACATTCTAGCAGGCCTCTTAATAGTGCCTCCAACACCATCTGATGGCCCCTTACCGTGGCTTGTTGCAAAGAAGTTCCATTCACAGTCAATATTGAAATCTTGTTGATGGAAGTCAATATTGGCAAAGTTTTTCCTGTTTTTAAATTGTGATATAGCTCCATCCTAAACATAATAAATTTTCTTTGGAGCTGGATATTCCGGCTCATTAACTCTGACAAAATTGATAAATTAAGTTTAAAATTCATATACAGCAACTAAATCATGTATCAACTCTTCCGATATTACTGTATGCTCATTTGACCTGTTAGTAATTTGTAGTACGCCACGATTGAAAATAAAGTTACTTGCTGCGTGTAATAATGCTCTGCTTAAAATTCATTTTGTATTATAAATTTATAATTCTCCGAAAACATCCAAAATTATAACATATTCTCCAACTTGCAGATTATTTTTTACATGTTTTAGGTATTGGGATAGTTCTTTAGTGATATAATCGTGTTTACGGAGTACTGCTAAACTAAACTTTGAATTTGACAAACTTTCCAAAATTTCATCAATTGATAACATAATCTTTTCTAATTTGTACGTATTATAATCAGGCTTCCAACAGCTGTACCTATGTGTTACATCATCCACCCTTTCAGCTTCTGCAGCGGATTTTAGTTGTTTAAGGAAACTATCGACAAGCATATTGCAGTTTTCACATTTTTCTTCACAGCAGCCCCACATTAAATTTTCCCAAGATACACTTTTTTAACATCTCTCTCTCTCTCATTCTTAATATCACAAAGTAAAATTTTTGTAGTAACTGAACATAACAAATTACACACACATTCATTATGTGTTCCGGCCTTTCCAGCCAATACACATTCTTTTAGTCGCAGCTCTGCAAATTTAGAGAATCCAATCTTATGAGTTGGACACGAACACCTTATGCAATCATTTATTCCAGGAAGCCGTTGGCTGATATAAATACTTCTGTAGAATTCCTCAACTAAGGTAATTAGTTCTGAAAAAATTCCCTACCTCTTTTTTCTTGATACGGTAAAGCTGCCTATTTTTATTACTATGTGTGTTGTTGCCTGGAACTTTTCTATAATTCTGAACACTGACCAATGCTCAGGTATTACAGAGAGCAGGAACACGCGATTTTCGTATTTTCCTCGCGATTAAATACTTCCACGATATTGTTGAGAAGAAAAAATACGTTATTTCCAATTTGGTGGCCAAACTGCTACCAGAACGTTTCGGGATTTACAACGCAAAGGTGAATTTAGCTTGTAATAGATTTATAAACCAAGAATTCATTCCATGCGTGCAAAAATTTTTTATCGCATCTGAATTCCCTCGTAAAGTTTTCAACTTTTACTTGTGATTGTCCTTCAAAACCTCACCTACATTTTTTATTTTTTTTGATTAGAGGAATTTTGTAAAATCAAGCACCCATTCTCTCAAGGCCTTGCATATCTTTGGCGTATATAATGATACTCTTCTCGGAAAGCCTGCGAGTAAAACTTAGCAATATGCAACTCAGCGTAAAGCCTTAATCATCACGGAACATTATGCAAGGAAAATCAGTTCTATAATAATTTTGAAAGTTGTATTATATATGTAACGTCAAGGAAACACCTCCACTTTAAAACTGAAATATATTGAACCATTGAGAAGCCAAGCAATATATTGATACCTTAGAACACACAAGTGCTATGTTCATTTTTACAATTTGTGGTAAATACAAATTTAAGCTTTCAGAAAGGCATTCTTTATCATTTATGGTGCTGTTATATAATCTTTTATATAGAGATATTCTTGTGGACATTCAAAATATGGACATGGCACATGTGTGCTCTAAGGTATCGACAAATAAAACCGCCACTCTCAAAAATTTTGATAAGGCTCAAATAATCTGGTAACCTCGAAACGCCTTGAAAGTTCTGGAAAATTTCGTCCTGTTAGAAATTTTTTTAACATATAGCAACCCAAAGTCAAGCAACCCAAAGCAATATTAAAAAATGTTCAACCGTTATTGGCTAGCCCCAAAATAGGGGATTCTAAAAAAATCTAAGTACCGAAACATTTACAAAATATGACAAAAATTCTTATTTACTTTTAAATAACCCCAAAATCAGCATTTCCTAGACTACTACATGTCACTGATCCTTAAAATCCATTTACCTTTTTCCGTGCAGAATTACCTGTGGACAGCACACATTTCGTGAATAAACATCGAAGCTCGATTTACGTTGACATTTCTACAATTATAACTGTTATGTATGTGCCGATAAAACCACATTGAAACACTTTAGCATACGGCGAAAAATTGAGTGAACTGTTTCCTTAACATTTGTAATAAAAATCAAAAATTAATAATTCCTGCAACTCTTTGCCGCGATCTAACCTGTTACTTACCCTTCTCTTACACCACCTAATATTTCGCAAGCTGGCTCATCTATGCATCGCATAAGATTCAATCATAGAGCAGTTGCTAAGTTATTACAGATATTGATGCCAAAAAATCAACTAGTTCCGACAGAACCTTCTTAACCGTTGAGCTAATATAACTAAGCCCTAGGGCGCCACCGCTTAGGAGGCGCCGATTTTCAATTGAAAACTTCTTAATGTCTTCAAGCGACAATATTATATTCTGAACACCCAGATGATCTAGAATAAGGTTTAATTGAATAATGTTTGCATTTTAAACTTGTTCATATACAGGGTATCCTACCACCTACGAACAATCAGCTCATAGCCGCCTTCCGCTATGCTCTCTGAATTTAAATTTGGAGAGAATTAATAAAACATTTGGCTAGTTTTCTTTCAGGAACCAAAAACATAATTGTAAACTGGCCAACATTGTAATTAGTTATTGGAAATTATTAAATTACAAAATTGTCAAGTATTTTGTTTAAAATTTTAACGTATCTGAATTCAGAGAGTGCAGTGGAAGGTCGGTACTATCTGACAAATCAATTCGGCTTTTAAATTTACCCAGTACAGTTGCGGCTTTACGGATTTGCTTAAGTATTGAGTGCGTAAATTGCAATGGAGGCATTTCATTTTTGACATTAAATTGAATAATAACTTTAGTGTACTATATCCATAGAGTCCGATCTCTTGAAAAATATTGATCATGGAAAGAGGTCATTTTTTATTAGCCCAAGGAGCTCAAATTTGCTAAGACTGCCCTGAGCTCCGATGGTATTAATCCAAAAAAACTACTAAAAATCTTGGACTAAACTTTTAGTTATTCTGTTCGGCTGCGATTCGAAAAATACCTAATGATCATTCTGTGCGGAAGAAGGGCATAAAAGCCGCTTTGTACTGTCACTCGACAGGTATTGCCTCTGTGCTTTCTAAGGTGCTACAAATAATAATCCATTTATTTTTGGTGAAATACAGCTGGAAGAACCCTAACCGTTTGGACGACCACTGCGGGTTTCGCCGTGAATCGATCGGTGATTTAACTAACCTCGCCATCAGCAAGGCACACGAGCTTAAAGTACAAGTTGAAAGCAATTGGACTTCTTTGCATACCGCATTCTAAACCCCCATCCACCACACAATCGATAAGAACATTAAGAATATTGCAAAAAATTAGTAACAAGCACAAAAAGTACAAATCTTCATAGTTTAATTTTTTTATTAAAATTGCTTATATATTACGTTACCAAATTCAATGTTACAAAAGTTATTTGCATCAAAAGAAAAACTTTAGGATTTTATATTATATTTCAATTGAAGTGAAATTGGTGTTGGCTTACGAGTGTTGTGTATGGTAGGCATGTGTGGCTGATATACCTTACTCAAAATATACAAACAAATTTGTTTTTACGAATCGTATTACTGTCTGGCTTGTGGTATAAATTAAAATATTTTCTTTAACAAACCTCAAGTAATTAATTCCCTTTGGAAAACATAAAGATTTAAGTAGCTAACCGAATTAAGATATATTTTCCACTAAAAATAACTAATTTTCAAACTACCGACAATTAAACATTTCCCTATATCAATATATATATAGCAATTACTTACTGATTCCACTATTATTTACTACACGCTACTGTATAATTAGAAATTAAGTGTAAACAAACTAAACTTAAATAATAAATGAATTAAACAAATTTATTACAGACAAAAACAAGAAACATAAACAAATTATGTTTTAGCGTTGGGGGAATTGCGTCCAAACCAAAATTGAATTAATAAATTTGATCCAAAACAAAATTAATTTAAATAAACGTAATGTAAATATTATTTCTAAGTTCCAAATAATGAAAAACAATTTTTTTTAAACAACCTTTCTATTTCTTTTCTATAATTTCATTTTAATTATAAATCAATAAAATTAATAGAATTTATTACTACACTTCTGTCATGTTGTACGAGTACTATATTCAAAAAGACATTAAAATTAATAAATTTATTACTTTTCTTCTGTGTGGGTGTGTGAGTATATAAATGTATCTACATTTTTTTTATTTACCAAAAATTTTAATTTTATTTATTTATTTATGTATTCAATTTTCTAAAAAGCTGTATTCTTACATGAACAGAGTATATTTTATTCAGTCTTAAGCTTTTTATTTATTTTAAGTTAAATTTGAAGGAAACAAATATAAAATCCAAGGAACACACAAAATATTTTTTTTTATTATAAATAAATACAAAATAAGGTAGATTTTCTTCTTATTAAGTTAAATCTATATTAAATCTCTTGTATATTTTTATCTTTATCTTAAGATAACATACACATACCCACATATATACACGCAGACACACACACACACACACACAAAAACGTAGATACCCGACAACAAAAACATATGCCACCAAAATAAGATATAATCAATCAATCTATTCAAAATATAAAGTTTATTTTTATTGTGTGGGTGTGTGTGTATATTATATGCCTTAAAAGTTTTTTGCTTTCCCTTTTTGGAGTACATAAAAGAAAATCCTTCCAGAAGCAAAAAAAAAAAATAAAAAATATCGAGTCAAACCAAAGTGGCGTCATCTCAATATCCTGTCAAATATTTATAATTCGTATTTTTTTTTCTATCCTTTTTCCTATATACACTTTGGAACACTCACACATATATTCAACTTTCCTGTCGACGACAAAAGAGTCGAATAATTTTTTTTTTTTTTACTTCAGTGAATTATTTTATGTGAAATTGAAACGATCGAAAGAAAATAAATGAGAAAATAATATAAAAAAAAAACGAATCTTGAGGAATGATGAACAGAGGAAGAAAAGAAAATCTCCTTTTAAGCACCACCATCAACCGCATTGCATACACACTTCCAACATATGACTTGATGGGAATATATTATTTTTTTGTACATGTATGTATAACGTTTAGCGTGCGTGGTGTGAATGAATCGTGTGTGGCAGATTTGCTATCTATCCGGAGATTATTGGAGATTTTGTTTTAAATTTGTTATTCGTCATGTTTTAGATTTCAAACGATTTCAAACAGAATATTTCGTTTAACGTAATAATGTGGAAGTGGTTTTACAAACAATTAGTGAAAGCCGATTTGTTTGTTAAATAAGATTTTTTTTTTAATTTTAATGTTAAGCTAATTGGTCAAACAGAACTGTCCAGACTTCAAACGGAACTGTCAATTTTATTGTCCTTCTAATATAATTCGATAGAATCGCAGCTGGCCGATTTGCATTAATACTAATTTAAGGTAGCATTAAACGAGTCAAATGAATCTTTTCGAATTTACTTTATTTTTCATCGGAAGTAAAAATTTCTTTAGTTTTCTCTTCAAATCTCTATATATAGAGTTCCTTTCTAACTATGCAAAATTAGCAATGATTGAGTCTGGATGACTATTCTTTTTCGATTTTACATAATATTATACCTATAGTACTTTTGTGGAAGTCGATTCAGTGACACTCAAATTTTCCTACTAAAATATCTTTGTCGAGCTTCGTTTAAGACAGCTTCATGATTATGAGCCAGTATATTTTGTAGTAGATTTGTATTTTTTAAATAGGAAATTATTGTACACCGAGTATCATATCCAAAATGAAAATATCAGCTTCCTTTCTTGTAATCATCTAGACTTTAACCTCTAGGAAAATTGTCTACAGTTGGCACTACTAATAAGTTTTTTACGATTGTAAGAACATTTTAATCTCAACGACTCTTCCAATATAGTGTCTAAATGATGGTGGAATTTTGGTCTACGGATTATCCTATTTTATAACTAAGCGTCATATCAATAAATACATGTGCTCCAAAACCGCAAAACCAATCGAGCCCACCCCCATAATTTGAGTGTATTAGAATAAACTGTTTTGGGTATAAGATTTTGTAGTGTGATAGATATCATACTATATTACTGCTTTTAATATTATATTGAACATTGCTTCACAGTGGTTACAAATGCGCACTCACGCACAATATAGAGGGTACAATAAATTAATGTTTTCTTAATCACAACATTTTTGTATATAACTAAAAATCTGGTTTTCCCACAACTGCTACCTTGCACGATGTCAACTGAAAGTAGAACAGGTAAAAAAAAATGCATAGGTTTTGACTCGGAAAGAAGATTGCAGGTTCCAAATTTGGACATTAAGCCAGTTGACCATCGCTTCCATTAGTGGCGGTCAAATAAAAGCAAGCAGCTTTGTGTATCTCGTGTGGAGCTGCTAGTCTCCCATCGGGCGCGTCCCCAGGTGGCGGATAGGGGGAAACCCTAACCGACTTGTCGGAGGGTAAATGGGAAATAAAATACCATTCGTGGACCAAAACTAGCTAGGGGTGGTTCCCTGAATATAATAACCAATATGGGGGACTCTAATGGAGAAAACCTTACGGCGCAGGGAAACGGATACCCAGTGCCGGCGACTTTGAGGGGTGTATACTTCAGAGATCAAAGGTGATAAGTTCTGTAAATCCATTTGGAAGAAGTTCCATAGTGCCACGATCACCAGCAAGACTCTATGCAATGCATAAGTCCGAGAAAGTTATTACCCCAAGTGGTACTCTAATCAGTCGACTGGACAATACATCCGGGGGGGATCGATCCTCTTCGAAGGCTGGCCCTATGGATTTTGAGGAGGGCCAAACACTGCATGAAAGAAGTGATGCCAGTGGAAATTTTACAATGCGAGCAGTAGGATTCAGTGAAAGAACTGTTGACCTAGAAAAAGAAAATATGGATCTCTTTGAGAGGCTACAGAAGATGGAGCAATCATTTGCCAAGCTAAGCGAAGAAATTGAGTATCTAAAGCGAGAAAATGAACTTCTAAAAATGAATCGGGGTGCTAAAGAACAAAGCGAATTAGAGAGTATTGAACCAAACAAAGTCAACTATCTCACTGATGAGGATGAATTAGAAAGGGAGACGAACTGGATCCTAAAGAAGAAAACAAAACATTCCAGGAAGGGTAAGAAAAGAAAAGCTGAATCGTCACCTGAGGTTGAACAACTAAATGTTAGTGGAACTACAAGTACCGAACCGGAAGTTGCCCAACCTGAGGCCAATCAACCGAAAGGTAGTAAATCTACCAAGAACATTGCACCAAAACTGGTGCAACCGAAAGAAACCCCCCCCCCCCACCAATAAGTATCGTGGGAGTAACCAGTTACCCAATAATTCAGTCACTGATGAAATCGGTTACTGACAAAGAATATAAGGTAACAGCGCCAAACAATGACGTTTGGAAAATAATTTCTATGGACTCAGAAACCTATAGAACATTATCTATGAAGCTGAATGCTGAAAAGTATCAGTGGTTTACCTATGAGGACAAACAGGCTCGACCGATAAAAGTTATGGCAAGAGGTTTGCATCACACTTGCTCAAGCGAAGAAATAATGGAAGACTTAAAAAATAAAGGTCTTAAAATACTAGATGCTGTGAATATGATTAAAAAAGAGAGAATAGAAAACCAAGAAGGAAACCCAACTTTCAATAAAAGGGGACTCCCTCTTTTTATGCTAGTATTTGATAACTCAGAAAATGTTCAAAATATTTATGGTATAAAAGCAATTCTTCACATGAAGGTAAAAATTGAACCAATGAGGAGAACCACTACACGCATACCACAATGCAAGAAATGTCAGGGATTTAATCACACCCAAAAATATTGCAGCCGGGATCCGAGATGTGTAAATTGCTCAGGGAAACATTTTACCCAGGCATGTACAATAGGGAGAGATGTACCAGCTAAGTGTATAAATTGTAAAGGTCAACATCCGGCCAATTATCGGGGCTGTGAGGTTGCTAAACACCTACAAAAATTAAGATATAAATCACGAAATCAATCGCAAAATCATGAAATTCGAAGGATTCAACCATCAAATCAGATGGATCAAAATCCACAACCAAGCAACGCAGGGCAAAGAAGAACATTTGCTCAGGTAGTGAAAGGCTCGGGTTCAACCAAATATATGGGCTCTGAAAATAATCGAATTATGGAAAACATTATGAACAGCATCGAAGCTATTACAAAGATATTAGATGACCAAAGTAACCTGAACAACATGATATTTGATCAACTGAAGAAAATGCAACTCCCACAACGCAATCCGATAAAAAATGTTAAGTAAGAACACAACTTTCAGAATAGCAATCTGGAATGCGAATGGACTTATGCAACATATTCCAGAAATAGAAATATTTTTAAATACAGAAAAAATCGACATTTTTCTAATATCCGAACGCCATTTTGTTAAATCTTCGTTTGTTAAAATCCGGGGTTATAACTTATATCATTCCATTCATCCAGCGGAAAGAGCAAGAGGTGGTTCAGCATTACTAATAAAATAAAATATAAAACACCATGTAGAAACAGAAATCGAAGAAAAAACAATGCAAGTCACCACTGTTAGGATTCACATTAAACACCGACAGCTTACTGTCTCCGCAATATACTGTCCTCCCCGGCATTACTTGAAAAGGGAGGACTACATTAAACTATTTAAATCATTAGGACGTGATTTTATTATTGGAGGAGACTTTAATGCAAAAAACACTTATTGGGGATCTAGACTTACGACGTCAAAGGGTAAAGAATTGTTTCAAGCAGCCCAGACATCAAAATGTGAATTTTACTCTGGTGGTTCCCCAACATACTGGCCCAGTGACGAAGCTAAGATACCGGACCTAATCGACTTTTATGTAGCAAGAGGTATATCTCAGAACTATATTCACATTGAAAACAGCAATTCTCTAGTATCGGATTACTCACCGGTTATCATGACAGTCAGTGAAACTGTAATTCAAAGGGAAAGTGCACCCAGATTAACAAATTCAAAAACAAACTGGGATCTCTTTCGTGAAATAATGGAGGACAAAATCAATCTCCAGGTACCGATAAGAAATTCTCGACAGTTGGAAGACGAATTGGAGCAACTCAATGAAATAATTCACTATGCTGCATTGGCAAGCACTCCCATTTTACAAAATAAGAAGACGCTTAACATATCCTACCCAATGGAAGTTAGAGAGTTGGTAAGAGAAAAACGACGAGCTCGTAAAACCTGGCAAATTAATCGAACACCGGAGAACAAAACAATTCTTAACAATTTATGTAACAGCCTCAAATCCCTTCTTAAAGAAGTTAAAAATGAATCAATCAACAGATATCTAGTTAGCTTAACTGATGAAAAAAATTCAGATTACTCACTGTGGAAGGCGACGAAGGGACTCAAAAGACCCAAAATGCAAGTGCCTCCACCTAGAAAGGATGATGGAACCTGGGCAAGAGGCCACAAAGAGAAGGCTGATCTATTTGCGGAGTATCTCCAGGAAACCTTCCAACCACTACCAAGACAAACGGCCAATGAAAATATAATATCTATTCACAAGCTGGATGAGTTTGAAATACGGCCAGTAACTCTCAAAGAATTAAAAGAAGAAGTGAAAAGTAACATGAATGTTAAAAAAGCCCCAGGGTATGATTTGATTACTTGCCAAATTATCAAAGCTCTACCTAACAAAGGATTTCGTAAGCTACTACACATAATCAATGCGAGCTTTCGGTTAAAATATGTTCCGAATCAATGGAAAGTAGCAGAAGTAATCATGATACCAAAACCTGATAAACCACCTAACGATAAAAAATCATACAGGCCAATTTCTCTGCTGCCAATTATGTCAAAACTCTTTGAAAAATTATTACTAAAGAGACTTAAACCAATAATTGAGGACCGACAACTAATTCCTCCACATCAATTTGGATTCAGAGAAAAGCATTCTACAATTAAACAGGTCCATAGAATCACCAACATAATTGAAAGAACGTTAGAACGTAAAAAAGTATGCTCAAGCATATTCCTGGACGTCGCGCAAGCATTCGATAAAGTCTGGCACAGTGGTCTGGAATACAAGCTGCATAGAGATCTACCGAGACAATTCTATGCCATACTAAGATTTTATTTATCCAATAGACACTTTCGAGTGAAATATGAGGATGAATACTCTGAGCTAAAGAAAATCTCTGCCGGTGTCCCGCAGGGGAGTGTCTTAGGACCAATCCTGTATTTACTATCTACAAGGGACATACCAACCACAAATGAAGGAACCATAGCCACCTTTGCAGATGACACAGCAATTATGGCAGTTGGAAATAATGTCGCTGATGCAACGAGCAAACTCCAGAGGATGACCAATGCGGTTTGTAACTGGACAAAGCGTTGGCGAATCAAACTTAATGAGACAAAATCCACGCATATTAACTTTACTTATCAAAAGGCTTACCACCTACCTATAGTAATTAACTCGCGACTCGTGCCATATGCAAATACAGCTAAATACCTTGGCATGACCCTCGATGCCAAGCTTAAGTGGAGAGAGCATGTCAAAAAGAAAAAAGAAGAACTTAACATAAAGTTCAGAAAAATGTATTGGCTCATAGGTAGAGGCTCTGAGCTTACAATTCACAATAAGCTGCTGCTATATCGGCAAATTTTGAAACCGATATGGACCTACGGTATACAACTCTGGGGATGTACCAAGCAAACAAACGCCAAAATGATACAGACGTTTCAAAACAAGGTTCTTCGTAGCATCGTCAATGCTCCGTGGTACGCAAGAAATGAAGACCTTCACAGGGACCTACGGATGGAATACATCAAAGAGGAAATAAAAATGCATGCCGCAAAACACGAAATAAGGCTCCAGGAACATGGAAACCCCTATATTCGCCATATGATAGATAACCCTGTCGTTGAAAGAAGACTCCAAAGAACGAGGCCACTTGACCTAGTGAACTTACCAAACTAAAATTAGTAAATAGGTTTAATTGATTATGGGGCTAACCAGTGGGTTACACCCCAACAAACGTGAATTTTACTAGATATATAAAAATTTGTATTTGAAAGAAAAATTGCTAGATGAGCGCAGTCTCAGTCGTAATAAAATAAAATGAAAAAAAAAAAAAAAAAAAGCTTTGTGTTTATTTTAATACGAGTTTGTCGATAGTTTTAAGGTCATGCAGAAATTTATTTATATGGATATGGCTATTTATGTGAAAATAAATCCAGAAATTTTTAATTTTATTTAATCCTACTCGCTAAATTTTATGTGAACTATTAACAACTAAAAAAAAAGATTTTTAAAATCCTTTGGGGTATATATTACTTAACTAAGCACTTATTCTTCTAAAACCTAGTGGATTTTGTAGTTCAGTATTTTAATTTGTGAACCAAAAATAAAAAAATATTTAAAACTAAATATTTCAACAAAAAAGAAATGGATAAATCCTGAAAAAGCTGGATTTTGGTGTCGCTGTCCTCGTGCACTGAAAGGTTTAAACTGGCTTCAAACCTAACTCAACTTAACCAAATATGGCACAACAAATTACGTAAACTTAGAAAATCACAATTGTTTGTATTTTTAGTAGATTTCATAACAACAGCTTCTTCTCATCCTCAATGTAAATTAATCTATTGCCAGCATATTACCCGATCGACTAGCTAGTTGCTCTTGTTGGTATTGTAGTAATATATGCGGAAAATCAACTCTTACGAAAACAAATATGGATATTATTATTATTACTTGAGGGCCATGTGGGCGTTAAGCCACATCGCATTGCGACCTAAAAGATCTTTTGTGCATCAAGCCCCATACTTAATTATCCGTCCAGCCAATATTCAGGCTCTTAATAAACCTGTTAATATTGCCAACCGGTACGTGATACATACTATCTGGGCTCATTGCTCTCCCTCCTAGATGTAATAACATTTACTTCTGCTAGAAAAGCGGTTGCTGGGAATAAAAAAAAAAGTCGCCTGTAGGTCACTCAGGTTTACTACAGGAAGGCTAAATAAAACTGGAGGGTGCCTGGTATCCAGAGTCTGCATATATAGACTGACTAACCTATCAGCCATTCATCCATTGGCATATGCTGTTCCACCTTAGATTAGGGATTTTTTGTCAAGGTTTTCTTCTTTAGCGCCGTACTTTAGCCTGTCACAAAAGGCCACATTCTGCCTAATGGTTACAGTTACCAGTGATGCCGCGAGGATGCAGTACATACACTTGCGACTACTGGAAGGTTACGGAGCCCCCTCCAATAGACGCCAAACTACCAAATATGGATAAGAATCAGCTGAATGTAATTTCCATAGAAACATCTACAAGTATTGCAATTTCACCATCAACATTAACTGTTTTAGCTGAGACTGGTTTAGCAAGCAACTTTGGACTATCAAAAAATTCCGCTGTAAAAGTTGCAACTACCTTTCTATGAACACAATTAAGTGCCATATTAGAAACCGTAAATAAGTTTGAGAAAATGCTAAATAATATGCAGGATTCACAAATTAGTTTGGAGATCGGAGTTTCTCAAACTGAAACGAGTTTCACAGAATTGTAGAGTAAGAACTCAGAATTGGATGAGAAACTCACTTCACTGCGGAACACTTAAAATATGAAGAAACAATTTCCAGACTGGAGATAGATCTAGATTCGTTGTGATAAACAAATTAAAAATAACATAATAATAACTGGGATACGCGACAAAACCATTCAACCGACTCAGCTAGTTAACAATTTTCTTCATGTTCTGAAGTTGGATTCACATAAAGAAAATACACATCAAATTACTGTGTAGTTAATTCAGATAGAAACAAGTCACGTAGGTACATCTGGTATTGAAACTGGTAACAGTGCAATGAGTTAAGATACCATCTGTTGAAACAGCTAAATTGGATGTTCTTAATAAAAGCAAACAACGGAAAATGATATTTGCCAAAGAAATAGGATAAAGCGGCAAAAATGACAAGCAACTTTATGTAAGGGAAGAACTAACTTCATTTAAAGCTAAACTTTTTCGTAAATCACTTCATCACAAAAATTCCAATAATTTCAAATTCTTATGGACCAACAACAACAAGACATATCTCAAAATAGACGAACACTCTGAAGATTTTATTATCAACACTAGCACAGAACTGGAGAAATTGTGAATACTGTTTTACCCCAGCTTATCATTATTACGTCGAACCAACACAATCTCATTTGAGTAAAATGCAAATCAATTAATTTTTTTAAATTTTAATTTAATTTATTAGGTTTCAATTGTTTTAAACAAATTTTGTCATTATGTTCAGTTTTTCCTTGTAGAAAATACCCAAGTGTCAATCTAATGATTGATATCAATTTGACGGATGAAGTGGAGAGATAGAAGAATAGCAATAGATATTTTATGGGCGTTCACAATGCGGCGTTAACTAATTGTGTAGAGTTTTTCAACTTAATGTACATTAACGTGCGTAGTTTACAAAATAAACTCGATGATGCTCGACGATGTATACCTTTCGGCGCAGATGTTGTTATTGTTTTAACTGAGTCGTGGCTTTGTAGTGTTAATGTTGTAGTGTTCATTATTTCGGATTATAATTCATTCCAGTCAATTAGGTCTGACGGTTATGTAGGATGTAGTATTTTTGTTAATAGCAAATGGAATACAATGAAGAGTAGGTATAGTAAATGTAATTTTATGGTAGCCACTATTTGAAGTTTAGACATTAAGCCTTTTATTTGAAGTGCTAAAGAAGTTCTACATTATGATCTAGTAGATAAAGATGCAATTTTGCACAGAATAGAGAAAATTGATAACTTTGAATTTCTCTCTAATAAGATTAGTAATTTGATACAAAAATGTAGCTGCAAATTAAAATTGAAAAGAATCACAGTATGTTTGAAACCTTGGATGATTACTGATATAGCTAACATTATAAGATTAAGAGAAAATTCTCATAAATTACGCAAAAAATATCGTATATGTAGTTCGGGGTATTGCATTGAAAACTATCTGCTTTACTGGAAATTGACAAATTAAGAAAATCAACATGGTAAAACGAAATTACGAAAGTCTGTCCAATTCATAAAACCGGCTCGGCTATTGAAATTCAAAATTATAGACAAATTTCCATCCCTAGCTCCTTAACAAAAATCTATGAAAGCGTGATTAACTCAAGATTAGAGGCATTCCTTGAATCGAATTAACTTCATCATTAATAGTTTCAGCTTAGGAATGGATAAGAAAAATTGTTTCTGTCATTTTTCTAGATATTAGCAAAGCATTTGATGCAATAAACCATAAAATCCTTTTGATAAAATTGAGGAAACCGAAATTGAATGATAAGGGGATCACGTTTTTTGAGAGTTATTTGTAAAACAGAAATCAGTTTGTCGAACTAGTCTGAACTAGAAGTGATTTAGAAACAGTCAGCCTCGGAGTACCAAAAGGTTCCATATTGGGGCCAACTCTCTTTAAAATATTTGTCAATGATTTGATGATGAAAGACATTATTGGGAATGTTTAAGTGTATGCTGATGATATCGCCATAATATACTAACTTGATAATTTGCAACATTTCATAAATGATATGCAGTCTGATCTAAATACTTTGAAAGATTTATTATGCATATATTTATAGTAATTTGTTATATTTAAACCCAATATGGAGTGGAGTCACAAAAACATTGCTAGAGAAACCTTCGTAAAACCTTTTTCATAAAAGACATGAATCTATACAATTTAATTTTAATCCGATCTAGTGAGGTTCATGTATATGATATTCGACGTCGTTCGTTTATTCGTTGAATTTTTGAGATTCTTAAAATGGCTAATAACTTTGGGTATGAAAGATTTAGAAACTAGCTTTGTATGCGGAATTATCTGAGAATTGGTGGTTATTTAATAATAAAATATTAAATATTATATGTTATTACAACAAACTCCATAAAAACCCGCTTGAAATGAGACATTTCAGAAAAAGTTAATGTGGACTGTGCAGGTACCCTCATTCCGGGGTTCTCTTTGGTGTGTTTGAAAAAAGAAAATACCTTTCTAATCTTTTGAGGGTTACTTTCAGTAAAGAAAACCGGTTTCATAATTATACAAACTGTTTTTGTTACCTGTGCGCTAGCAGATGTCTAAATCTGCGCTATGCATCATTTTAAGGGGTGATTCATGCAACTTACATACGTGTGATACCGCGCGGATTATAAACCGAACAATATTGTTGAATTCTATTTTCTACTCTACAGTGGTGAAAAAAAGGAATCGGTAGCTTAATCTAAGCTTCAAAATCAAGAAATGATGATTTGTGTGAAAAGTTAGAGAACGTCGAAGAAATTGTATTGCATACAGAATGTCGGAAAACTAACGGCAGAAAGTGTAAAAGGTATTCGAGGAAAAGTAGTATTGTTGCTTGCTAAAAAGGTAAGACTAATTAATTAATATAAATGAATATATCAGATATACTTATAGTAATTTCCCATAACAGGACCATCATCATCAGCTTGCAGACAGGAAAAAATGTGCCATCATTTGGTTTTAAAATTAATTGTTTATTTTGTGGCGAAGTGATTCAAGAGATTGACTCTAAGAATGTAAGCCGATACAAGCAAGTTAGTTTTGTGAAATCAAGCGAAATGCAACAAACTATCCTGGATCTTAGTTGTAAACGCAATGACGCATGGTAAAGACTCGTCAATACACGGATTGGTGAGTCAATTAATTTGTGGACACAAAATACACGATATCATCTGAAATGCTACTGCAAATTTAGAGAAGTGACCACTAATCCGTCCAGAGGAAAACCCATCAATGACAAATGTTGTGCAGGTTTTGAAGCTTTGTGTGCCTTCATAAAACAAAATAATGAATGATCGCATTACGCGATCTGAAGGAAAAACTAAGGGAATTCAGTGATGAGGGACCTGCTTATAAATCATTTTAAACCAAATTTGGTAGCAACCAACTTATTTGGCAAAACCATAATTTTAACTTTAAAGGACATCTTACCCGAAGAATTGTTAGTGCATAATAGGGACTCATATAAATGCAGTTCTATTGAAGAAGAGCGCGCTAGAACTGTTAATGCAGCAGCAGCAATTATCAAAAAAGACATCCAGTCCCAAATTACCGGACATGCTTTTTCGTGTGCTTTGCGAGCACATATACTGACGGTATCAGCATTAAATTATTTGAGTATATACTGCAGCACAATCATGTGTTGGCATATTTCCATTCTGCTGGTCATAACTTATATGCAAAATCTGCTCATTTATATTACAGGAAATGAAGGAGTTGCGAGCCAAGCTGACTGAGGAAGAGTACAAAAAATTTCCAGAGAAATACTTATCGATAAGAAGAAAAAGTGTGCAATGGAGCGGTATTTGGACGGACATATGCATAGAACAATCACTTATGCAATCAATGAAGACGTTATGAGGATTATCTCGAGGACGAGGCATTACTGATGAAACCATTTTAAAATGGTTTTCGAATAATATGTTGAACTCCGAGGCAGTAGGAAAGCAAGTGAGCTTCAACAACATAACCCATTTCGAAATCAGGTTGGCGATCTTGTCAGTTTGTCAACTGAACTTGTTGCTGATTCCAACATCAACTGTGATAATGCTTTGGATAAAGGTGAAATGCTGCTGTATAATACATTAGATAAGAGATTTAAGGACGTCGTTTCTACAAAAAACACAAAGTTATTCCAGTTGCAGCTCAGATTCAGGAAATACAAATAAATCACGAAACTTTCGTTATAAACTCGCTGCCGTTATTTCATCGAATTGTTTGTATCGTCAAAAGTCCGAGAGAGTTGCAGTCTTATTTTAAATATGAATTGGCTTCAGCTCCACCTTTCCTTTTCAACGACGGTCTCCTACGAAAGGGAACAAAATCAAGCATCAAATCCATATTTAAAAGAGCTGTCATTGGTAGGGACAATTTCCCATCAAATGGAAGCCATCTGCTTCACTCGTTAGTATGGCCAAAGCAAGCGACATATGGCACAATTCTAAAAATTTATGGTGATTATGTTTTAAAACATTATGGCAGAAACACAACGGTAGTATTTGATGGTAATCCGGACTACGCCACCATGAAAGGAGAAGAACAAAAGAGAAGAGCCATTGCCAAAATTTTAGCAAACATCGAAGTAGAGAGCAATATGACGTGTACAATTTCAAGACACATAATAAATCGAAATTCATCGGCAATCTGAAGCAGTACCTACATTTTTTGAACATACAAATACATCAGGCGGAAGATGACGTAGATACCTCTATCGCAAATATAGCTGTGAGCTTTGAAAATCGTGGGGATCAGGTAGTGGTTGCTGAAGAGGATTTGGACATCTTGATGCTGCTTGTGTTTTTATGTTCACCAGCACGTCAAACAATTTGGCTTCTTTCCACCAAATCGAAGACTGTATATGATATAGCGACAGAGAGGACTCGGCTTTCTTTATTAAGCGACCTGCTTCCAGTTCTTCATGAGTTTACCGGATGCTATAAACCTCAGCATTGTACAGGAAAGGAATACTAAAAGCTTTTGCAAGCCAATGCAGAACTGAGACCGACGTGCAAGCATTCTTGCAAACGAGTGCCACGAAAGAGAATATTGCAGCCAGCTTAATATGTATAATATATAACATCACCAAAGAGACTCCACTAGTTGCAAGATATCTTGCTTACAACAGAGTAATTGGTAATCTGCAGTTACATTCTAAATTCGATTAAGCTTGCCTCTCACCAACAAAAGCAGCTGAGGATCAGAATTTATTGTGGGTATACCATCAAGTTCAAGCATGGCTGGGAAATGCTTTGCTACCAACAGATTGGGAATACAAATCTGTCAAAAATAGTTTGCTGCCCATTCCAACTGACCTAACATCAGTTGCAGAACATCTACTCAAGTTGATATCTTGCAACTGTCGTTCGCAATTAACAACAAGATGCGAATGTAAGCGGTCAGGAATGCTGTGCTCAGCAATGTGTGGAACCTCCCAGGGTATATAATGCAACAACACTATAAGCGAAGAAGATCTCAATGATATTGAACGAAATACTGAGCTACAATTTTAATTTTTAAATGCCTTTATAATTAATATTTAAATGGAAATAAAAAACAACTGATGTATTATAATGAATTTTTTAAAGGTTGGTTTCTTAATAAAATTATGTTGTTTCATAAACAGTATATCGCACAAGCCTGCAAATTAGTTCAAACGACGACAAATTCAATCTTGCATAATATTATGGAATACTGTTTTTTAAATAAGTCCTGCTAACCGTTTTATTTTTACAGTTAAACTCCAAAAATTTACTGGCTTTTAATATTTAGCTCCAATTTGACCAACTTAACGGCCATAAAAATAATGTTGCACAATATTATGCACTATTCAATTCTCAGTATTTTGAGCCATTTTTCGAGTTTGTGGTATATACCGTTCAGAAGTTATTTTCATTTTTCTAAATACCTAAAATTGATTATTCCAACCCTGATTGCCGAGTTGGCTCAACCTTTACAGGTGGGGATTTTTTCTAAAATACTATCTTCAAGTAGTACTATAACTCTGTAAGATTTCGTTTCTTATGGAATTATTTACTACTTTTGCACAAAATTCCTGCACTATTAATTTTTTCACAAAAAAGTTTGATTTTTTTCACCTTAAAAACCATCTTGGTCACCTAGCGAAATAACAACCTTTTTCTAAAGGAACACTAAAGTACCAATTTTTTCTCAATTCAACTATACCTTTCATCAATATATGGGTCAAGCGTTAGCCAGAAATATTGAAAAATTAAAAAATTCAATTTTTTTGCAAATTAAGCTTTTTTTTCAAACAAAAAAATATTTTCATGAATTAATTAATTGTTTCGATATGTTGATAATTTCACCGGCACTTTTGGACTAAGCGCATCTGAGAAATTTTCAATTTGATCTCACTCATCAATTTAAAATGGTAGACGATCAAAAATTCTGTAGGGTCAGATTAACCCAGAGTGTTCATTTCCCAGAGAAATCATTTATATAAAACGGTAAATATCCGTTTAAAATATTAGAGCTGAAACTAAGTTATTTCAAATGTTATTGCACAATAATTAAATCTTTGTATTTTTAGGCTTCCCCTAATCTTAAAATCGCTTTAAGTTCTGCAACACTTTTTACAAAAAAAAATTGTTTTTTCCAACCTACTTTAATATCGTGCAAAATTGACGCTAAACCTTGAATATAGCAAGTTATTTAAATGGTTAGTATGTTTGACAACAACAACTTCTTACTAATGATTTTCACAACATCAGCATTATTTAAAATGTGTATTTAATAAATTATTGGAAACTACAACCAAATGATTTCGTTTTTTTTAATCGTTGTTTCTTTTAAGCTTTTTCTTAACCTTGAATCACCTAAATTTCTGGAATATTTTTTAGAAATGAAATGGTTCTACTAACCTAATTCAAGTACCACCAACTATGGCATAAAATTGATGGAAAACCTCAAGTATATTGAAAAAAAACAACGTCTCATTAAGGATTTTTACAACAATAACAGCTTTTATATTAAATTTGTGTTTAATGTTGATGTTCGAACATTAAATCGTCACTGGTTTTATGCCTCACGTTAAAATTTTGATTGATGTGAAATTCTACTTATAACTACTTAAAAATACCCAATGCATATTTCCATTAAATTAAAAAACAATCATAAATAGTCAACTTCATTCACCTGTGCCAGATACTCACTTCCTAAAAAATATACCGCTGCTACGTTTTGGAAAAACTAAAGAAATTTTACTTAAAGCTATTTTTGGTAGCTGAAAAAAAAACTTTAATATATTTTCATTCAATAACCTTAAAATTACTCTAATTAAGTAAAAATCACCAAAACCAAACAACAATTTAAAAAATACAAAAGAAACGAAAACTTTAAGTAAAATTAATAATTTGCGTTTTACAATTTCTGTTTTACTTTTGCTCCCAATTTGCAAATATTTTTTTTGTTTGATTTTTCTTATAGCCCTCCGTAAAGCAAGCGGAACAAAAAAATTATAAAATTAAGTTTCCAATTTTTATTTTCGTACGTACCACTCTTCATTTTTCCGGTATACGGAATTTTTTACTTGGGTAGCTATATTCTTTTCGATCTACTTTTCGAAAGCATAATAATTTTAAAACACTCGATTTAAAGTTTTTCATTTCTATTTTTTTTTTGTGTATGAGCTTTTCAGGAATAACACAAACTTTAGCCATACTTTTCCATTATAAAAAAAAAATAAAAACGTTTTTTTTTTGCTCATTTCATTTTCTATAACACACAAAAAAATAGAAAAGTTTTGTTTTCTTATTATTATTATTATTACTTTGAGAGGGTATGTATGTATGCACGTATATGTGTGTAAGCTTAATATAAAATAGTTAAGCTTTTTCACAAAAAAAAAACAAAATTCAGTACAAAAAAAAATGTAAAATGAAAACTCAAATTTTTATTTTTTTATTTACTGAATTGAATCTGGCATGATGATCGTGTGTAAAAAAGTATTCAATGAAGTGAAAAATTTTATGTGATGTTGTCTTTTTGTTTGGAACAAAAAAAAACTTTTCCAAATAACTATAAAATGAATAAAGTTTTTGGGGACAGTTTGAATTTTATTTTTTTATTTGAATACAAAACACAGGCAAAAATTCTGGAGAAAAGAATGAAATAAAATGAGATGTGATTCGGTTCGTTGGATTTGATAATTTTATTTCAGACGTTTTTTTTTGTGTATGTTCAGTTTTTATTGTATTTGTGCGGAATTTTTTTTTTGCCATTCAAGTTTTTATACAGATAAAAGCACTCGTTTATGATAAGTTAATTTAGGAAATAGGTTTTTATTGTAAGGAATTTAAACTTATTTACTTGACTTATTTTATTATATCAATGGCTGTCTACGTTGGACCAGGTTTAAATCATGTAGTTGAAAAACAAAAATTTAAAGATTTTCTACACTAGAGTTCTTCTTCTTTGTTAGTGCTTTACTGCTTAGAATGTTTCAAAGATAATTGTAGTTAGATTATCTTTACTTATCTCTCACACTTCAAAGAAATTTGTACGGTTCTCTAGCAAATAAATTCAAAGCGTATTAAAAACGAATATTTAGAAAAGGAATACAATAAAAGATTAGTACAGTTAGATAAGCAGAATACGGTAAATATTTCTTTAGGTCGAAGAGATATCGTCGCTAACAACAATCCCTGCGTCAATCAAATGCGTTATCATAAGTTTTTTCCGTTCAAATATCAACATTTTTCGATTTTTTTTTTTGAGATTACGAAAGTCTGAACGATAACTTCAGCGAACCGTTACTGACTTGCGTGATACGCATAAAACTAACAATTTATGGATATTTTAGTTCCTATATTTTGAATCTAAGGATTTTTCAGGTTTTGGGGTCTGTAGCATCTACTCAAAATATTTTTTCAGCTTATTCAGCATTATGGTGTGACATGCAATTTTTGTTTTTACAAAATATTATTTGAGCAGGTTTTCAAATTTTTTTCTAAATTAATAAAAATTTTTGTGGTTTCAGGAAATGTTAATTTCAATAGAAATGAGGTACATTCAATGAGTAATACAATGGGCGCTTTCAGATCCGCAAACTGTTGGCATCATGTTTAGTGAAATCATTGCTAATTTGATTTGAATTACTAATAAAGTTCTTAAATTTCATAGCATTGGCCGTGATTTTACGCATCATGTTGCCAACTGTTTGGTGCTCTGAAAGCGCCGAATGAGTAAAAAGAGTAATTAGTTATGAATCTGATGCCTCTGAAGAAATGAGAGGTGCGAATGTATATTTGAGCTAAATACAATTAAACCAAAATTTTTTAAATAAATAAAAATTCATTCATAAGAATTTGAAACAAAAATTAAATAAAATTAGCTCTGGCTCTGGCTCTGTCTGTACCGATAGTAATTTCATATTATTTTTGTAATTCTGTATGTATGAATGTCCATAATATTGTTTAATCATACATCTATTTCCATAAAAACGAATAAAACAAGATGGCGTGTTCATTATTTGTGACTAAACTAAACAGAAATAAACTCAAACATCGTATAGTGTAGTACATATATGTAAAGGAATTTTTCATGCTAAATGTGCTAATTTGCAATTTGTTGATGTTGAGATTATCAAGAAAAATAGGAACTATACTTGGTTATGTTCGCCATGTTAATCGCAACGGCGAAAACCCGTAATTCCAGTAATGCCACAATTTGTGTTATGCAACCTTCAAACGATAATAGAAATGTCGACGATCTCTTTGTGTTTGTACCAAACAATGTGGAGTTGAATTTGAAAAATATAATTAATCAACTCAAACATAATGATGCAAAACTTAATGAACGCTATGATATTATTGATGATTCAATTGCGTTGGTATAAAAATTAACGTAAAAAAATAAAATGTTGAAGGCAAAGGTAGCCGATTTGTAGTTATGGCTTTATGTATTCGAACAAAAAAATTTGATTAATTCTATTGAAGTGATGATGAAAATGTCAAAATTATCGTTTCTACTGTGATTACCGAGGGCTTAAAATTAACGTTCGTTCGTACCTGGTGATATACAAAACTGCTTCCGAATTAATAACAAATCGTCTTATAAGCCTGGCAAAATTATTGTTGTTTTGAACTCGTGTACTACTAAAGCAATTTTTCTGTCTACAACCGATTCTCGTTGGTTTATCAATGAACTTGACTGGTTATAAACGTAGCTTGTTAAAAATTGCTAAGCACGTCAAAAGAGAGAAATATTTTAATATTTGTGGATACGGAATATCATTATGTTATGATGAGGAAAAAAAATGGAGACGCAATCAAATATATTCGGACCTTGATAATTTGTATACAGTATCTTTTATAATTTAATTATGTTGTATTGTCTAAAATTAATTATGTAAACAATTTATTAGGTCATAATTATATTAATAAACCAAATTTTTTATCTTCTGGGTGAAATGAGAATTATAAGGAATCTGTGGAAGTGATAAACCAATTTAAATTCCTTTTTGGCACATCTACAAGGTTTGGATATTTTTCCAACGATGACCTTTTTATCGGAAATATGGATTGGTGAGGAAACTGTTGGTAATTATGGCATTGATGGTTTATAGTTGTTTTGCTAATTGCAATGGTAATCAGAGAGCTATTGGCGTTGATGTCTACGTTTCTGAGACTATAGTGTTTTTGATTTCGAAGCTTCTTACCTCTCGTGCCATATGGCTGATGGGATTCGTTTTTATTTCCATCCTATGATGTCCTCATTCAGTTGTCTGTCGATGGTCAATGAAATTACTCGTAGAATTTCCTCGACTTACTTAGATCATTGTTTTATTAGGCAGAGTGTCAATAGCAATCATGATTACATTACTTCTTCAGTTTTTGAGTTTGGAAGTAGTGACCATTCGGCTGTTATATTTTCTATACACATTCCTAAAACTAAAAAAAAAAAAGATGTACTCGAGTACGTGTCTATTGATTTTGACAGACTTTCTGATTCACTAGCCAGAGAGACTTGGCTATAAGTTTATAAGTCGACGCCTGTGGATGGAGCTTATTTAAGCTTTACTTCTACATTCGCTAATCACATTCAAAGTAATCAAAAAACAATTTTAAAACCTACTGGTAATTTTTTAAAACCTTGGATGTCGATAAAGCCAAGTTATGAAATAAAGAAAAAAATTAATTTATATAAAAAGCTCAAATCTCATCCGAATAACAAAAAATTGGAGCAATGCTGTAACTTAAAAAACAAATTGTTCATATTCTGGTGGACAACACTCGAGATCAATATTATGAGTATGATTTTAACAAGAACGCTAATAATACCAAAGCTAAGTGGCATATTATTAATCGCTCAATTGAAAAAAAAACTATAATAATAATCGGAAAATTAAAGTAACTGATTGTTACGTATGCTTTATTTAATTTCAATTGTTTCAAAGCATATCATTTCTTATAATATAATGTTTCATACCCCTGAGTTGTGAGATTATATTTGTGTTTAGCTTTATGTACCAGTTCTGGTTTATGATTTTTTTTTTCTCGACTCTGGTATGGCCTTAACGGATCATTTACAAATATTTGCGACCAATGAAAATAAAATAATAGAATCATTCGTAATTTGGTGGCCAGTGCTAGTAGGTGAAAAAAAAGTATTAATTAAATAAAAGAAAATTTTAAACCTGAAACAGTGAGTTGTTAAATTGTTCAAGCTGATAACTTTCGGGTAAATATGGTGCAGATATAAATCGAAGTGGTTGGCGATATGCTAATGAAATTTCAATTTTTTTTTTACCATATAGAAAGCTTGAGGAGCATGTCAACAAGCTGATTTTTATTTCTCTGTAAAAAAATAATAAAAATCCATACTGTAGAAATTGAAGGAACAGGTAAGATTGTTTTTTTTTTGTTGGTAGAATGTGAGCTGATCTAACGTTAAATATATTTATCTTATGTTATAGATTTAGTGAAAAAATTCAGATAAATAGTGTTTTGAGAAAACAAAAATTAATATAAACGGACCGGATATTCTGTGACACCGTTTGAGTGACCTAACGGTGACCAGCACACATGGCATTGGTCACAAATTTATTTATTTATTCTTTCATCTTTATTTTCTGTCTGTTTTGTGTTTATGTACAAAAACACAAAAATATAAAATGGCAAATTAAAGTGGATGCAGTGGATAGCAGTGCTGTTCACTTTTCTACAAAGTTCAAGATAGTAGTATAATGCAACATCTTGCAAAGTGTCAATTTATATATAGTTGTTATTCAGTGAAAATACTAATTATCAATCAAAATTTCTAAAACTTAATTTATTTTTGATTTTCGTTTATTTTTTTTATTTATCTTAATGTAACTTAAATTTTTAAAACAAAAAGTTAAAAAAAATATAGTAGTATTTACTGTATTAGTACTAAAAGTACAAATAAAAGGATAAAAGAAAATTTGGTATCGTTTGGGGATTAAGTGCAAAGATTATCACCTTATTTTCCACAGTTTGCAACGGAAGAGCTCTGCCGCATCAAACGGGTAAGTGAAACAAATTCTAAAAAAAGATAATCTTTATTTACAACTAAATATCGTGATAAATAGCGGGGTCGGGACTTAGATGAACAGTAGTTTTCTTTTTTCCATTTGTACCAATATTTTCTTAGTTTTTACTTCTATTTTCTAAATTTTCTTTGTTTATTTTATATTTTTTTTTATATATATATACAAAATATTTATAATAAAAATGTGTAGTTGTGTCATTTGCAATATAAAATGAATTTAGTGCGTTATTTCATTTAAAATGATGTGGTAAATTTTTCAATGGGGTGAGGTGCCATACTTCATGGAGGTATGACCTGGAGATTTTTTTTAGTATGAACCTAAAGTTGTGACATCGTTATTTTTCTATAAGCACATCATCATTTTTTTTTGGACGGATTGGTCAATTATGGCGGCTAAAAAGGAACCCCAAATTTCCCTGATCGCTATCCTGCTACCAGGATGTGCAGCACGCCATAGATCCGTTACATGATGCCGAAGGAAACATTCACGAATTCTCCCAAAGTAGCTTCTCTCTTTAATTCTTTTTTCATAATGATTTCAATAACATTATCGGCTGAAAATATTGAAAGTGATAATTTAAGTTTATCTGACAGAAATCGTCTGCTGTTTTCAAATAACCATGAGTCAACAAATTGCTTCCCACCTATTATTGTTGATCAGAGCATCGAACTGGAACTGAACCGGAACATTAAACCGTAATTAACCGAATTTTAATCCGAATTGAAACCGATTAAATAAAAAAAATTAAAACCGAAACCGTAACCGGAACGATAAATCTTTTCGTTCTGTTTCGGTTTTTTTGCGTTCCTAATTTCCTACTTTACGAAACAAAAAACAAATATAATTCTAGTACGCTTTTTCTGCTCAATTTTTCAACAGCAATCAAGTACTTCCTTTTTGTTATTTTTTTAACAAAATTAATTGAATCTAACTTCATCCAGTTTTTTGTTTTTTTATTTTTATAAGTCAAATTTATAGATCAATATACTCGCACAATATTAAAGAATTTAGAAGTTAAAAATAAAAAATTTAAATTAAGACAAAGTATTAGTGCCTATACACAAAGTGAAATAGCATACATACTTTGTCGTATCGTCGGCCAAACTCGCAGAATGCGTAAGTCCATTTTTGCCAATTTTGCGTTTTTCATATCGAACGAAAGAAGAAAAAATTGTGATTCGATTGCTGTTTCTAAAATATCAAAAAAAAGTAATGTTAAAGGAAAAAACTTAGAAAGTAAATTAGTGTTTGCATATAGACAATATGGAGAGTGAAATAGTTTTCATCGCCTCCTGAAAAATATGTTTTTTGGACTTATGCATTCTGCGAGTTTCGCCGACGGTATCTCGTCTACATAATTAATCAAAAATAAAACTTAAGTCTTAATAAAAAAAAAAAAAATATTTACGCAAATAATAACGAAAATACAAGTTATCTAACGGCAAATTTTACGATAATTTTATTTGCATAAAAAACAATGTTCTTAAATATTTTTGTTTGTTAATTTACATCAACATTTTTATAGGTTATTAATGTAGTTATGGGAAGACGGATTCAAAATCCTGTCCGGCAATATTTTGAAATAGACAACATCAAAAACGAAGGCATATGCACTATTGAAAGCTGTGGTAAAACAATTTCAGGCAATTATGCTTCTAATTTCGAACGACATATAGAAAGATTCCATGAAAAGGAGTTTAAAATTCTAAAGGAACAAAAACTTTCAGAACCAGTTAAAAAAAAAAAAAATTTGATTCCGATCCCAAATCTGTGGTTTTGCACAGGGAGTAGTTCATCTCAAATAAAATCAACGGTTATCGAGGATGATTTTAGAAGTCAAAATATTACAATATGTTTACCGAGCAGAATTTAATAAAAGCGTGTGTAGAGCAGTGACGACAAACGGATGTTCTTTTAGTTTTTTAGAATGTTCCGGATTCAAGAAAATTTTAAAACCCATATTATTGGGATTAAATTCGAAAATAACGATAAATTCGGAAAATATAAGGAAATGGGTTCATATTACTGCTAATGAAATTAAAGAAAAAATTAAAGAAGTACAAATGAAAATGATTTCAATAAAAATGGATATCGCTACACTAGTGGTGGAAATCTATCGATAGTACTATCGATATATCGATAGTTTCGTACTATCGAAAACAATCGATACTTTTTATATACTATCGATATATCGACCTATCCAAGTAAGAATATGATAAGTGAAAAATACTGTTTTTTTCAGGAGAGCAGTATAAAGGTTTAATTAGTTCTTTTCGCTGCTAGGAATAAGCGGATCACTTTAATTGTATCGTTTATACTGAAGAGTATTATAAAGTGGCTTTGAATTCTTTTAACTGGATTTTTAGTTAAAAACGCATTAATTTAAGAATATAAAATCAGTCATAACCTTATCAATTTTAGAGATAATACTTTAAGATTTTATCATAATAAGAATGCGGCGTCGTAGAGTCCAAAATTCGGATTCCCTTAAAACTATGATAACTGACGTTTTCATGGTCTTAATTGGATAGGTCGATATTTATATTTTATTCGTACAAGAGAGTTTTGCTATTATGCGATATAACTTTAGTTACGTTTTTCTTGTTGTCATTCCTTTTATATGCTAGTCAAATTATTGGTGATCAACGAACCCAAACGGTCTGAAAGCCAAAAAATGTTGAGATGCTGATTTTCTTACATAAAAACCATTGGCTGCTTTTAAAACAAAGTGGGAAACTGGGAAACTTTCCGATTATAATAACCTCCCTTGACTTTATAGTTTCTGGTTGTAGTCAACCTATATGTAATTGAATAAAGTTTATAAATTTATTATCCGATAGTATCGATTGTATATCGATAGTCTTTTAATTTGTGTCGATAGTTTTCTATCGATTGTTTTTTATGTTACTATCGAAACTATCGATAGTTGAAATTGTCGATAGTTTTCCACCTCTACGCTACACGATGTGATTGATCAGTGTTAGGTATAAATGCACAGTACATTTTGGACAGAAAAATCATATTACGGACGCTCGCGATGGTAGAACTCAAGGAGCGTCATACGGCCCAATATTTAAAACATAATGTTATTGATCGTTTTAGATTCATATAACATAGAATTAAGTCAAATTTACTCTGTGACCACTGACAATGGATCAAATATGATCAAAACCACGAAATTGCTTTATAATGAAATGGAAACGTTAAATCTTCATATTAATGATCAAGAAGATGAAGAAAATGAGACCGGTATGAATGATATTAGTATTCAAGAAAACGAAGAGGCCCAAACTGCCATTCATATTCAACAATCGTGCAATGATGAACACCCTCAAATCAATTTTAACGATTCATCATCAATATTGATAACCTCTGTGTGATGCGCCGCACATAGCTTACAATTGGCCGTTTACGACGTGTTAAAAGACCATTTACTAGCAAAACGTTTGTCGAAACTACGATTCGTGTGTAAAAAGTTGCGTACACCAAATATCCTAGTGCTTATCAAAGCAATGAACCATAAACAACCGAAGTTGGACTGTGTTACAAGGTGGAATTTCACATTTGACATGTTGGCTCGTTTACTAGAATTACGATGTTTTTGCGATCAAATGTCAAGTACTTATGGCTTTTTACAGTTGTCCCACGATGATTGGCAATTTATTGAATCATTTGTTGCAGTTTTTAAACCAGTTAAACTTGCTACACTTCGGCTTCAAAACGAGCAATTACTTCTAGGAGACTTTTACGATTTGGCTACGATTAAAACTCTTCAAACGACTGTTGCCAATCGTGAAAACGCTTAGTTGAGTGGGGAACATATATTAGGCGCTCTATATTTAGACCCACGTTATACATTTTTAATGTCGGATGCGCAGAACGGCGTCGCTCGAGCACATTTAATCAAAGTCGGACACGAGTGTGAAGTTTGTCCTAAATTTGTCCTAACTTTTTTCACTTGAGAATGTATTGGTTAAATAAACAAAATCTCTCGTTATTATGAATTTTTTTTTTCAAATTTGAGATTTTTGGTATTACCTGAATAAACAATATTTAAAAAAACAATTTGTAAATTTTCAACCTCAAACAATAAAAAATATTTTATTTGATAAGATGAAGATTTCTCTACGGTTCGTGCGAGTTTTGAAAATTTTCTATGATGCAGTCTTGAGTTATGGTCTTTAGAAATAATCCTTCAGTGAGATTCGCGAGCACTTATCGCATATCGTTGGATTCGTTGAAGATTTCTCTACAGCTCGTGCGAGTTTTGAAAAATTTTCTATGATGCTGTATCGAGTTATGGTCTTTAGAAATAATCCTGATGGGAGATTCGCGAGCACTTGTTGCATATCGTTGGATTCGTTGAAGATTTCTCTACGGTTTGTGCGAGGTTTGAAAATTTTCTATGATGCTGTATCGCGTAATGGTCTTTAGAAATAATCCTTCAGTGAGATTCGCGACCACTTGTTGTATATCGTTGGATTCGTTGAAGATTTCTCTACGGTTCGTGAAAGTTTTGAAAATTTTCTATGATGCTGTATCGAGTTGTGGTCTTTAGAAATAATCCTGATGGGAGATTCGCGAGTACTTGTTGCATATCGTTGGATTCGTTGAAGATTTCTCTACGGTTCGTGCGAGTTTCGAAAATTTTCTATGATGCTGTCTCGAGTTATGGTCTTTAGAAATAATCCTTATGTGAGATTCGCGAGTACTTGTTGCATATCGTTGGATTCGTTGAAGATTTCTCTACGGTTCGTGGGAGTATTGAAAATTTTCTATGATGCTGTCTCGAGTTATGGTCTTTAGAAATAATCCTGATGGGAGATTCGCGAGCACTTATCGCATATCGTTGGATTCGTTGAAGATTTCTCTACGGTTCGTGAGAGTTTTGAAAATTTTCTATGATGCTGACTCGAGTTATGGTCTTTAGAAATAATCCTTATGGGAGATTCGCGAGCACTTGTTGTATATCGTTGGATTCGTTGAAGATTTCTCTACGGCTCGTGAGAGTTTTGAAAATTTTCTATGATGCTGTCTCCAGTTATGGTCTTTAGAAATAATCCTGATGGGAGATTCGCGAGCACTTGTCGCATATCGTTGGATTCGTTGAAGATTTCTCTACGCTTCGTGCGAGTTTTGAAAATTTTCTATGATGCTGTCTCGAGTTAGAGTCTTTAGAAGTAATCCTTATGTGAGATTCGCGGGCACTTGTTGTATATCGTTGGATTCGTTGAAGATTTCTCTACGGCTCGTGAGAGTTTTGAAAATTTTCTATGATGCTGTATCGAGTTATGGTCTTTAGAAATAATCCTGATGGGAGATTCGCGAGTACTTGTTGCATATCGTTGGATTCGTTGAAGATTTCTATACGGTTCGTTCGAGTTTCGAAAATTTTCTATGATGCTGTATCGAGTTATGGTCTTTAGAAATAATCCTTATGTGAGATTCGCGAGTAATTGTTGCATATCGTTGGATTCGTTGAAGATTTCTCTACGGTTCGTGGGAGTATTGAAAATTTTCTATGATGCTGTCTCGAGTTATGGTCTTTAGAAATAATCCTGATGGGAGATTCGCGAGCACTTGTTGTATATCGTTGGATTCGTTGAAGATTTCTCTACGGTTCGTGCGTGTTTTGAAAATTGTCTATGATGCTGTCTCCAGTTATGGTCTTTAGAAATAATCCTGATGGGAGATTCGCGAGCACTTGTCGCATATCGTTGGATTCGTTGAAGATTTCTCTACGCTTCGTGCGAGTTTTGAAAATTTTCTATGATGCTGTCTCGAGTTAGAGTCTTCAGAAGTAATCCTGATGGGAGATTCGCGGGCACTTGTTGCATATCGTTGGATTCGTTGAAGATTTCTCTATGGTTCTTGTGAGGTTTGAAAATTTTCTATGATGCTGTATCGAGTTATGGTCTTTAGAAGTAATCCTTATGTGAGATTCGCGAGCACTTGTTGCATATCGTTGGATTCGTTGAAGATTTCTCTACGGTTCGTGAGAGTTTTGAAAATTTTCTATGATGCTGTATCGAGTTATGGTCTTTAGAAATAATCCTTATGTGAGATTCGCGAGCACTTGTTGCATATCGTTGGATTCGTTGAAGATTTCTCTACGGCTCGTGGGAGTTTTGAAAATTTTCTATGATGCTGTATCGAGTTATGGTCTTTAGAAATAATCCTGATGGGAGATTCGCGAGCACTTGTTGCATATCGTTGGATTCGTTGAAGATTTCTCTACGGTTCGTGCGTGTTTTGAAAATTGTCTATGATGCTGTCTCCAGTTATGGTCTTTAGAAATAATCCTGATGGGAGATTCGCGAGCACTTGTCGCATATCGTTGGATTCGTTGAAGATTTCTCTACGCTTCGTGCGAGTTTTGAAAATTTTCTATGATGCTGTCTCGAGTTAGAGTCTTTAGAAGTAATCCTGATGGGAGATTCGCGGGCACTTGTTGCATATCGTTGGATTCGTTGAAGATTTCTCTATGGTTCTTGTGAGGTTTGAAAATTTTCTATGATGCTGTATCGAGTTATGGTCTTTAGAAGTAATCCTTATGTGAGATTCGCGAGCAATTGTTGCATATCGTTGGATTCGTTGAAGATTTCTCTACGGTTCGTGAGAGTTTTGAAAATTTTCTATGATGCTGTATCGAGTTATGGTCTTTAGAAATAATCCTTATGTGAGATTCGCGAGCACTTGTTGCATATCGTTGGATTCGTTGAAGATTTCTCTACGGCTCGTGGGAGTTTTGAAAATTTTCTATGATGCTGTATCGAGTTATGGTCTTTAGAAATAATCCTGATGGGAGATTCGCGAGCACTTGTTGCATATCGTTGGATTCGTTGAAGATTTCTCTATGGTTCTTGTGAGGTTTGAAAATTTTCTATGATGCTGTATCGAGTTATGGTCTTTAGAAGTAATCCTTATGTGAGATTCGCGAGCACTTGTTGCATATCGTTGGATTCGTTGAAGATTTCTCTACGGTTCGTGCAAGTATTGAAAATTTTCTATGATGCTGTCTCGAGTTAGAGTCTTTAGAAGTAATCCTTATGTGAGATTCGCGAGCACTTGTTGTATATCGTTGGATTCGTTGAAGATTTCTCTACGGTTCGTGAGAGCTTTGAAAATTTTCTATGATGCGTATCAAGTTATGGTCTTTAGAAATAATCCTGATGGGAGATTCGCGAGTACTTGTTGCATATCGTTGGATTCGTTGAAGATTTCTCTACGGTTCGTGCGAGTTTTGAAAATTTTCTATGATGCTGTCTCGAGTTATGGTCTTTAGAAATAATCCTGATGGGAGATTCGCGAGCACTTATCGCATATCGTTGGATTCGTTGAAGATTTCTCTACGGCTCGTGGGAGTTTTGAAAATTTTCTATGATGCTGTATCGAGTTATGGTCTTTAGAAATAATCCTGATGGGAGATTCGCGAGCACTTGTTGCATATCGTTGGATTCGTTGAAGATTTCTCTATGGTTCGTGTGAGGTTTGAAAATTTTCTATGATGCTGTATCGAGTTATGGTCTTTAGAAGTAATCCTTATGTGAGATTCGCGAGCACTTGTTGCATATCGTTGGATTCGTTGAAGATTTCTCTACGGTTCGTGAAAGTATTGAAAATTTTCTATGATGCTGTCTCGAGTTAGAGTCTTTAGAAGTAATCCTTATGTGAGATTCGCGAGTACTTGTTGCATATCGTTGGATTCGTTGAAGATTTCTCTACGGTTCGTGGGAGTATTGAAAATTTTCTATGATGCTGTCTCGAGTTATGGTCTTTAGAAATAATCCTGATGGGAGATTCGCGAGCACTTATCGCATATCGTTGGATTCGTTGAAGATTTCTCTACGGTTCGTGAGAGCTTTGAAAATTTTCTATGATGCTGTATCGAGTTATGGTCTTTAGAAGTAATCCTTATGTGAGATTCGCGAGCACTTGTTGCATATCGTTGGATTCGTTGAAGATTTCTCTACGGTTCGTGAGAGTTTTGAAAATTTTCTATGATGCTGTATCGAGTTATGGTCTTTAGAAATAATCCTTATGTGAGATTCGCGAGCACTTGTTGCATATCGTTGGATTCGTTGAAGATTTCTCTACGGCTCGTGGGAGTTTTGAAAATTTTCTATGATGCTGTATCGAGTTATGGTCTTTAGAAATAATCCTGATGGGAGATTCGCGAGCACTTGTTGCATATCGTTGGATTCGTTGAAGATTTCTCTATGGTTCTTGTGAGGTTTGAAAATTTTCTATGATGCTGTATCGAGTTATGGTCTTTAGAAGTAATCCTTATGTGAGATTCGCGAGCACTTGTTGCATATCGTTGGATTCGTTGAAGATTTCTCTACGGTTCGTGCAAGTATTGAAAATTTTCTATGATGCTGTCTCGAGTTAGAGTCTTTAGAAGTAATCCTTATGTGAGATTCGCGAGCACTTGTTGTATATCGTTGGATTCGTTGAAGATTTCTCTACGGTTCGTGAGAGCTTTGAAAATTTTCTATGATGCGTATCGAGTTATGGTCTTTAGAAATAATCCTGATGGGAGATTCGCGAGTACTTGTTGCATATCGTTGGATTCGTTGAAGATTTCTCTACGGTTCGTGAGAGTTTTGAAAATTTTCTATGATGCTGACTCGAGTTATGGTCTTTAGAAATAATCCTTATGGGAGATTCGCGAGCACTTGTTGTATATCGTTGGATTCGTTGAAGATTTCTCTACGGTTCGTGCGTGTTTTGAAAATTTTCTATGATGCTGTCTCCAGTTATGGTCTTTAGAAATAATCCTGATGGGAGATTCGCGAGCACTTGTCGCATATCGTTGGATTCGTTGAAGATTTCTCTACGCTTCGTGCGAGTTTTGAAAATTTTCTATGATGCTGTCTCCAGTTATGGTCTTTAGAAATAATCCTGATGGGAGATTCGCGAGCACTTGTCGCATATCGTTGGATTCGTTGAAGATTTCTCTACGCTTCGTGCGAGTTTTGAAAATTTTCTATGATGCTGTCTCGAGTTAGAGTCTTTAGAAGTAATCCTGATGGGAGATTCGCGGGCACTTGTTGCATATCGTTGGATTCGTTGAAGATTTCTCTACGGTTCGTGAGAGTTTTGAAAATTTTCTATGATGCCGTATCGAGTTATGGTCTTTAGAAATAATCCTTATGTGAGATTCGCGAGCACTTGTTGCATATCGTTGGATTCGTTGAAGATTTCTCTACGGCTCGTGGGAGTTTTGAAAATTTTCTATGATGCTGTATCGAGTTATGGTCTTTAGAAATAATCCTGATGGGAGATTCGCGAGCACTTGTTGCATATCGTTGGATTCGTTGAAGATTTCTCTATGGTTCTTGTGAGGTTTGAAAATTTTCTATGATGCTGTATCGAGTTGTCTTTAGAAGTAATCCTTATGTGAGATTCGCGAGCACTTGTTGCATATCGTTGGATTCGTTGAAGATTTCTCTACGGTTCGTGCAAGTATTGAAAATTTTCTATGATGCTGTCTCGAGTTAGAGTCTTTAGAAGTAATCCTTATGTGAGATTCGCGAGTACTTGTTGTATATCGTTGGATTCGTTGAAGATTTCTCTACGGTTCGTGAGAGCTTTGAAAATTTTCTATGATGCGTATCGAGTTATGGTCTTTAGAAATAATCCTTATGTGAGATTCGCGAGTAATTGTTGCATATCGTTGGATTCGTTGAAGATTTCTCTACGGTTCGTGGGAGTATTGAAAATTTTCTATGATGCTGTCTCGAGTTATGGTCTTTAGAAATAATCCTGATGGGAGATTCGCGAGCACTTATCGCATATCGTTGGATTCGTTGAAGATTTCTCTACGGTTCGTGAGAGTTTTGAAAATTTTCTATGATGCTGACTCGAGTTATGGTCTTTAGAAATAATCCTTATGGGAGATTCGCGAGCACTTGTTGCATATCGTTGGATTCGTTGAAGATTTCTCTATGGTTCTTGTGAGGTTTGAAAATTTTCTATGATGCTGTATCGAGTTATGGTCTTTAGAAGTAATCCTTATGTGAGATTCGCGAGCACTTGTTGCATATCGTTGGATTCGTTGAAGATTTCTCTACGGTTCGTGCAAGTATTGAAAATTTTCAGTGATGCTGTCTCGAGTTAGAGTCTTTAGAAGTAATCCTTATGTGAGATTCGCGAGCACTTGTTGTATATCGTTGGATTCGTTGAAGATTTCTCTGCGGTTCGTGAGAGCTTTGAAAATTTTCTATGATGCGTATCGAGTTATGGTCTTTAGAAATAATCCTGATGGGAGATTCGCGAGTACTTGTTGCATATCGTTGGATTCGTTGAAGATTTCTCTACGGTTCGTGCGAGTTTTGAAAATTTTCTATGATGCTGTCTCGAGCTATGGTCTTTAGAAATAATCCTGATGGGAGATTCGCGAGCACTTATCGCATATCGTTGGATTCGTTGAAGATTTCTCTACGGCTCGTGGGAGTTTTGAAAATTTTCTATGATGCTGTATCGAGTTATGGTCTTTAGAAATAATCCTGATGGGAGATTCGCGAGCACTTGTTGCATATCGTTGGATTCGTTGAAGATTTCTCTATGGTTCGTGTGAGGTTTGAAAATTTTCTATGATGCTGTATCGAGTTATGGTCTTTAGAAGTAATCCTTATGTGAGATTCGCGAGCACTTGTTGCATATCGTTGGATTCGTTGAAGATTTCTCTACGGTTCGTGCAAGTATTGAAAATTTTCTATGATGCTGTCTCGAGTTAGAGTCTTTAGAAGTAATCCTTATGTGAGATTCGCGAGTACTTGTTGTATATCGTTGGATTCGTTGAAGATTTCTCTACGGTTCGTGAGAGTTTTGAAAATTTTCTATGATGCTGTATCGAGTTATGGTCTTTAAAAGTAATCCTTATGTGAGATTCGCGAGCACTTGTTGCATATCGTTGGATTCGTTGAAGATTTCTCTACGGCTCGTGCGAGTTTTGAAAATTTTCTATGATGCTGTATCGAGTTATGGTCTTTAGAAATAATCCTGATGGGAGATTCGCGAGCACTTGTTGCATATCGTTGGATTCGTTGAAGATTTCTCTATGGTTCGTGTGAGGTTTGAAAATTTTCTATGATGCTGTCTCGAGTTATGATCTTTAGAAATATTACTTCAGTGAGATTCGCGAGCACTTGTTGCATATCGTTGGATTCGTTGAAGATTTCTCTACGGCTCGTGCGAGGTTTGAAAATTTTCTATGATGCTGTCTTGAGTTATGGTCTTTAGAAATAATCCTGATGGGAGATTCGCGAGCACTTATCGCATATCGTTGGATTCGTTGAAGATTTCTCTACGGTTCGTGCGAGGTTTGAAAATTTTCTATGATGCTGTATCGAGTTATGGTCTTTAGAAATAATCCTGATGGGAGATACGCGAGCACTTATCGCATATCGTTGGATTCGTTGAAGATTTCTCTACGGTTCGTGCGAGTTTTGAAAATTTTCTATGATGCTGTCTCGAGTTATGATCTTTAGAAATAATCCTTCAGTGAGATTCGCGAGTACTTGTTGCATATCGTTGGATTCGCTGAAGTTGAGACGCCTTGTGAGAGTTTTGATAATTTTCTATGACCCTGTCTCGAGTTATGCTCTTTACAAGTAATCCTTCAGTGAGATTCGCGAGCACTTATCGCGCAGCAACCTGCCGCGTGCCCATGAGTGTTGCCGAAGCCGTTAGCCTCTACAATTCTAATAGGGGTTGGCCACGTGTCACTAATACCTATCATTAATAAGTTCTATATAATCCGCTCCTACGTGGGGCACGCAGTGCGACATGTTTGCTTATCCCGGCTCCTACGTCCCCCGAAGTTCATTTCTCAGGCCCCTCGGAGGGCTAAGCGGGGGGGAGCGGAGCGACCTCCCGCGTGCCCGTGAGAGTTACCGAAGCCGTTAGCCTCTACAATTTTAAGTTAAATTATTCGCTGTCATTTTTGTTCAATTAATTTTCCTCAGAATAGAAAAAAAATGTACGGGAAATTGTTATGCAAGATTTTGTATTGAAATATTTTATAATTGCAACATTTTGGATTTGCAATATTTTGTAATGCAATATTTTGTAATGCTAGATTACATACCCAATCCAGTTTTTCTATGTCCCTTATTTTAAGTCCATTTTTCACATGAGCAGGCATTTCGAAATGGGCGTCGGATTCGGAGCTTAAGTACTGTTTACAACATTCGTAATAATTTCAGAAACTTCCTTTCTGTTCCCGGATTTATTAGTGAAAGCCAATAAACAAACGTTTATTATATTTTGCAAACAACTACTACTTAGTACTTCTTAGTTTCGGCTCCCACATTTTTTAATCGCTTGCCTCAACTATTACGTGCGCAGTTAAATAATAGAAAAATTATGAATTTAATTAAGGATTGGTTGTTTGAAAATAAATACATTGGCTTTATGGTTATAAAATAAACATAATAGTATTTATATTTTGTGGTTTTTGATAGTTTATATTTTATTTATATTTAATATTATTGTCAAGTTTATTCACCACTGCCTCGCAAAGAATAACCTACCTTATATTTTTGTAATATTATTTTAATTAATTCATAAATTTGTATTTTTAAGGTTGTGAGAAATTAATAAATTAGTTTAAAATTAACTGTCACCCAAAAATTACATCACTTTTCCGTTATTGGTGGCATTTGAAAAGAGAGGTAGGATGGACTATTTGCCGTTAGACAAGAGAAGAACTCTATATCAGAACAAATATGATAAATAAAATTATTTATATTTCAGCAATGCATCGACAGTTTTAATTACCCTGTTTAGACGAGAAAACTTTAACGAATCCAACACTATGTAACGAGGGCTCGCGAATCTTCCATACAGATAACATCTAAAGACCATAACTCGAGACAGAATCATTAAAAAATTTCTAAATTCTCACGAACCGTAGAGAAAACTTCAACAAACTCAACGCTAAACAACAAGTGCTCGCGAATCACCTATAAGGATCGAAACATCATAACTCGATAACGCATCACGGGATTTTTTCGAAACTCTGATTTTACGGTATAGAAAACTTTATTAAATCTATCGCTATGCCATAAGGGCTCACCATTCCTCGATAATGATATCTTCCAAATATCTTACCCCAGAACACGTCATGAAATTTTTTCGAATCGCTCACAAACGGTAGAAGGAACTTTAACGAAGCTAACTGTATGCGAAACAAGGGCTTATGAAACGCCTATAAGGACTACTTCTAATGACCATGTCTCGATAAAGCGAACTTTTGTATCGGTATTACTAACAATTTGTTGATAGTGTGTTCTTGTATTTACATATTATATACATAGATAACCAGATTCTGTTTTTCCTCTTATCTAATAAAATATTTTTTATTGTTGACGTTGAAAAATTACAAATTGTTTTTTTAAATGTTGTTTATTCAGGTAATATCAAAAATCTCAAAATTTGAAAAAAAAAATTCATAATAACGAGAGATTCCATGTATTTAACCAATACATTCTCAGACGTAAAAAAATAGGACAATTTTAGGACAAACTTCACGCCTGTCGACAAATACGTGAAGTTTGTCCTAAATTTGTCCTAAATTTTGTTGTTGTAATTTTAGGACAAAGTTAGGACAAACTTCACGCGAATAGTCGGACGGTATTAAAAAAATTTTAAAATCATATATTTCAAAATTAAATAATAATGAATTATCACGTAATGACGAAGTATCCGATATTATCAATACTCAGAAGCAGAACTTGTCCGAGTTGGAATGGTATTTGATGGAAAAAGAGCAAGAGCGTCAAGTTGCGAATAGTAATAATGTTGATCTAGACGAAAATTGTGAGAACTTGTTACTTCAAATCAACACGTACAATCCTAAACGAGAAAGTAATTCTTCTAATATACTGGATTATTGGGACAACATGAGAATTCTCAAGCCAGAATTAGCAGATTTAGCAAAAATCTTTCTAGCCGTACCAGCGACGCAGGTGAGCGTAGAACGCAATTTCTCAGCTCTGAAGTTGATTCTTACAGGCAGACGCACTTCATTGTCGGACAAAAATTTGGAATGCATATTATTATGCAAACTTAACAAAGAATAGGTTTTTTTAAGGCGATAGTTTCTTAGCCTGATTTTATGTGATTATCTTGTAGATGGTTAATGAATTTATTAATGTGATAAAATCTTATGTTTTATTATTTATTTGATTTCAATTTGTATAATAAAAATAAAACCAAAGGATGGAACTAATAAATAAATACAAATTGACAAATCGGTATTGAAATTTGTAAAAAATATAAATGCATTTGAAATTTATTTTATAAGAAACAGGCTAAATATATATTCTTTTTTTTTTCATTCATAACCGGTTTCGAACCAGGATCGAACCGGAATTAAACCGGAATGAAAAATATTTTCCATAACCGGATCAGAAAACCGGAACTAAAAGTATTTCGGGACTGAATCCAAAACCGGAACGATAAACATATCGGTTCGATGCTCTGGTGTCGATGAAGTTTTTTCTCTCATAAATCAATTGAACTATCAATGTATTTGGGCATGATGGTTTCAGCAATGTGTAGCTTCCTAATGACTTAAGAGGGCCGTTGTTCCATTTTGCATAGGTAGTACTGCCAAGTCTAATTACAGGCCTATTTCATTGCTTTCGGTGTTTTCAAAAATCTTAAAAAAGCTGTTAAGACATGATTAATATCTTTTTTAAATAAAATAGGTTTCAGATGTGCCCAATTTTGGTTTCGAAATAATTTAAATACTGAAGATGCTTATTGCTTTGTTTCCTAGATACAATTTATGATAGTCTAAATAAAAACAAGAAAGTTTCCGAACTTTTCATTGATCGAACAAAGGCATTTGACACTGTTAGTCACTCAATTTTATTTGACAAACTACATAACATTGGTATTAGTATCCAGTTTTAAATACCTGGGAGTTGTATTAGATGAGAAGTTGAAATTCTCTGAGCATGTTGACTTTATTATGAAAAAATGTGTTCTCACTCCGTCAGTTTTATCATCTACGAACCATTTGTCCACAACATATTCTAATGCTCTTATATTTTACTTTATATAATTCCCAACTTGAAAGTTGGCTGTATGGGGAAGTATTTATTATCGGAATTTGATATCTATTGTTACGCTGCAGAAATTTTCCATCCATTTAATGTTTTTAAAAAAATCAACAGTTGATTCATTTCCGTTATTAAAACAGCGCAAATTTTACCATTTGGGTTTGGGTTAAGAACTAATTATCGATGCGCTATAATGTTTACAAAAAAAAACTTTTGTCGTAGGTTCTACAGTATCATGGTCCCCTCCATATATATTATGTTGCCAACAGTTGTAAATTTATCGAATACAGTGAGTAAGTTTCCAAGGGATTTTAAAGTTTGGTTATATAATTTTGAACACATCAGAGATATTGAAAAGTTTTTTCAATATAGATACTAAAGCCCGATTGTATGAACGAGAATAAATGATTAAACCTCTGATTTAGCGTAGTTTGCATTGTATGAACGATGCTAAATCAGGAAATTAATCGATGATTTTTTTATACCTTCCGTTTTATCCTCTCTTTTTGGTGACTAACAAAGGGATGATCCCGAAAATTCAAAAAATTATGAAACTTTGGGAACATGTATAGCGGAAAAACACTCTGACTGGGTGAAATGGATTTTTGAAAATTGGAAATTTTCCATTTTGGCTCTGCGCATAACTCGTTTAACTCATTAACGGTAAGAGATAGAGAAAAAGTGTTTGCTTGCCTAAAACAGCAGGACGGTGCGCATGGAAGTAAATAAGGCTTTAGAAATATCAGTTTTTTATCTTCATTAATGAAAAACTTAAATAATATTTGTTTGGATGAGTTTTATTATTAGTCCAGTCATTGACGGTTTTTCGCTCAGAATTCTTACGGACAAGACCGATTGGCGTGACATTTAGACAATAAGTAGAGAATGGATCAAGGAACAAAATTTATATAATGCCGAAGTGTGTTTTTACGCTGGGAGTGGATACCACCCCTTATTGGAGGTGGAAATTAGTACACTCAAAATAACCACAGAAATCGATAGAGGTATGAATTCTAAGTAAAAAATGCGTTTGAGATCCGAAAATTTCACCGAAAAACGCGATTAGTTTTTAACGATAATTTAAATTTATAAGATTTCTAGTCGCTCCAAAAACCAATTGGCAGGGAACTTCAAGGGCTATAAGGCGTATAAAGTTGAACCTTCCTTGAACCCTACGGTTTTGAGTGTTTTGTGTTTAAAGGGTTCGGTTAAGGTGGCCCTAGCACTCAAATGCGAATTTAAAACGGTGATATCTCAAATAATTTTCATCCCAGAGAAATCTGCCAAAAAACCTTAATTTTTGTACCTTCGCATTTTGTAAGTATATAACTTCTTTTGTTTTTGAGTTATTGTGGAAAAATTAAATTTTTTCCAAAAATTTCAAAAATCATTTAAAAATTGAATCAAAGTTTTTCTCAAATCTAGGCATTCTAAACCGTTCAAACTTCTAGAACCTATATTGTTTGTACCTAAATAAAGTACATTACATTGTAACTGGTTAAGCCATTTGTTTCATTGCTGGTCCTTTCTCCGAAAAAACGAGACAACCATTTATTTTTATCATAACTCCGTAAATTTTTATGGCAACGACTTTAACTAAAGCTCATTTTGAAGGTCTTTTTTTCGAGTTATTCGAGAAAAATCGATCTAAAACTTCCATTTGTTTGATGAAAAATCAACATTTTCAATCGCGAATAACTCGAAATATATTGATTTATCGAAAACCTTCATATAACATTTTTAGCTTAGCATTCATATTCCTCTATCGATTTCTGTGGTTATATTGAGTGAACTAATTCCCCCCCCCCCAATAAGGGGTGGTATTCACCCCCAGCGTAAAAACACAGTTCGACACTATATAACTTTTGTTCCTTAATCATTCTCTACTTATTGTCCAAATTTCACGTCAATCGGTCTTGTCCGTAAGAATTCTGAGCGGAAAACCGTCAATGACTGGACTATTAATAAAACTCATCCAAACAAATATTTTTTGTGTTTTTCATTAATGAAGATAAAAAACTGACATTTCTAAAACCTTATTTACTTCCATGTCCACCGTACTGCTGTTTTTAGCAAGCAAACACTTTATCTCTACCTCTTACCATTAACGAGTTAGATGAGTTATGCGCAGAGGCAGAATGGAAATTTCCAATTTTCAAAAATCCATTGCGAGTTTTGGGTTGAATTCGTTCGTTCATTCTGAATTTTTTTTAATCAATCGTATTCCTTGAAAATGACGTTATTTTTCGTTCGTGTGCCTTTGATTGGATGAAAAAAAAATTCAGAATGAATTAACGAACGAACGAACGCAACTGAAAATCCTCCTACAATCACTTAGTATAAACGTGGATAGATTAACCACTTTTCGGGTTGAATGGCGTTCAAACTATATACAACACGCCAAAAACCTAGTTTTATTCTGTTGCTTAATTAAGACAGATAGTTTGGTTGAATATTACTTTAATAAACAACTTAACAATATAATTTAAGAGCCCAAATTAAACACACAATTGTCACAGTCACGACATAGATAAAATAAATAAAAAATTAATTGATTAGGCCATAACGAATAACAACACTTAATGATAAGCTTCCTTTTATCCATATCAAACTCGTTATTGTTATTTTATTTTCCGCTTTCAAGTTTAACTAAATCTAAATAAATATTTCCAAGAGAATAAACAAAAGAGTTTATGAAAATTAGTTCCGTTCCAAAAACTTGTATTCAACCATACAACAACAAAAAAAAAAATTTCCAATTCTATTTTTTTTATAAAACTTTGTTGTGAATCATACTCATATCCGGATCATTAATCAACAGTTTCAATGTATAGATAATACAATATTTACATTTTGTGTATTGGTTACACTAAATCAAACCAGAAATAACCTCGTTAAAATTAAAGACGATTGCCCAAATAATTTAGAATAAATTTCCAAGTATTTTCCTTCATCGTATATTATAAATAAAGTGTTGAAAAACCATACACAAAATGAAATCTTTCTTTATCTAGTCCGGAAAATACCCTTTTATCAAACTCAACAAACCAAAATAATTTTATTCAGTGAATAAAATACCCGAATCAAAATTCTTTCGATATATAAACGACTCAATTACCGTTTTATATGCTTTGATATCTATTAAAGCTTGAATGTTATTTATGTCTTTAAAAACTAAACGGTTTTGTTTTATAAATACGTTATACACGAAAAAAAAACAAAGAATTTTCCACTAACGATAGCTTAACCATAAAATTTATATTTACTTCCGCTTTTTTTATTTTCTTGGTACTTTATTCAACGAATATTTTTGTTTTTTATCAATTTCCATTTCCATGTTTTTGTTTATCATTTTCTTTGCTTCTATAAAAAAAAATTGTTTCTTGTTATACTCGTACAATTTATATTTGTTTGGCATAGCCACAAAAACCATAACTTTTGAAACTCGGTGTAAAATCCAATTTTAGAAATTTTAATTACTGTGTCGCTGGAATTTTGTGTAATGTGTTTTTTTTTTAGCTGAAGAAAGGCAAAAATTCGATTTCCTATTTTTTAATGTAATTTTTGGTTATATACATTGGATCCGTTGAGTTTTTAGTGGATAATACTAACATCTTTACGGGTTCCTTGTCTTTTCAAATTCTCAAAATATTTGGTACCTTGATTGTTCTATTATATAGGTAATCCTAATTTTATGTTGTTTCATAAAATACAAAACTTCCAGTTGAATAAGCTAATTTTCTGTTTCATTACCTTCAATAATATTACACAAATTGTGTCAATATTTGAGATGCATGAACTTTAGTTTTCATGGATGAATCATTTTGCATAATTTCATCATTTATCTACTTTTTTTTCTAAACGTCAAAATGAATAGAGTATAAGTAAAAATTTAAAAATTACAAAACATGGCAAAGTCAACAAAAAAAAATATAAATTATACATTTTATTGGGTGTGGCATTATTACTATTTATGTATGTTGCAATAAAACCTTTGTGGCTTAAGTTTGCATAGTTGGATATACCTACACCCTTGTGCCAAACTAATACATATGTTTTTAAGGACACCATATGATCATTCTTCTCATGGGGTTTTATGGATAAAGTTACAAATAAAAATGAAGAGATCGTGACTCTTAAAACTCGGAGAATAAAGGCCAATTAATTAACCGGGACATAAATAAAAATATCCCTGGTCACCCAAATACAATTACTGCTGGAAAAACTTTTGCCGATAGGTCTGATTACAAATTTACATACGATTACTTCCTTCATTCGGACGTTCATCGAACAGCCAACAATCAGCATAGCAACCAGTACTAACATCAAACGGTTACTTGATAAATCTGATGAGGTATTACGAGGGTTTAAAGCCGTGGGATTACCAGGGGAAGGTGGAATTAAAATTACAAACAAAAACTAGTGAGCAAAAGCACATAATCATTCAGGCGTTAGTCTTTCCGAAGATAACTTCAAATCTACCGGCAATTACAATTATTAGAAATGAAGTCGAAAAATTAAACCTTTGCGACATAACATTTGCTGATCCAGAGTATTACAAACCAAATAAGATAGACATACTCATTGGGGCCGAACATTTCTTCCAAATATTACAAAATGGGCAAATGAGAAGTCAAGCAAATAAAATTATTCTGCAGAAGACAATGTTTGGTTGGGTCGTATCTGGACATGCTTCAAGGGCAAATGGCGTTCCTGATATCCAAGCGTACTGTTCCAGTATTATAAATGAAACTGCAGGAAACATCGATAAAACGTTGCGAAGATTTTGGGAGGTTGAGGAAATCAGATCAAAAAACATTGTAACCAACGAAGAAGAATTTTGCGAAAATCATTTTATGAACCACAGAGTCAATGCTAAAGATGGCAAATATATCGTGAAATTACCATCTAAGGAAAACATGTTGGAGTTGGGGGAGTCATTGTCCATCGCGGTTCGACGATTGCAGAACAAGGAACGGCGATTTCAAGTGGATATCAGCTTGTATAAGGAATACAAAGGTTTCATACAGGAATATGAAAGATTGGGCCACATGAAGGAACTAGAAGTATCAGAAAAGAGCGAGTTTGGTGTGTACCTACCTCATCATGGAGTAGTAAAACAATCTAGTAAGTGTAGTAGTCACCACTAAGTTACGTGTCGTGTTTGACGCTTCATCAAAGACCATCACTGGTCTATCGTTAAATGATTGTCTTGCTGTGGGTCCGACTGTACAATCGTCATTGACAGAAATTTTGTTCAGATTTCGAGAGCATGCCGTAGCCTTTGCAGCCGACGTTGAAAAAATGTACTGGCAGATTTGGATAAACAGTAATGACACCAATTATCAGCGAATAGTATGGAGAAATCATCCTTCGGAACCAATTCGCCACTACAAACTAATTACTGTGACATACGCGACATCATCAGCTCCATTTCTGGTCAACAACATGTTGAGAAAAATCCAACTGTGAGAAACGCAATAATCAACGACTTCTATACGTTGATGATTTACTGTGTGGGGCTGATACAGTTGACAAAGCCATGGAGTTAAAGCAATCAATTGGTACTACTTTGCGGGAGAAGGGTTTTAATTTGAGGAAGTGGACACCCAATTCGGTACATTTAAATGAGCAGATGCAAGAAAAGGATGCAATACAAATCACTGACAAAACCGATACTAAGAAAGTGCTGGGATTATATTGGAGCCCAACGGAAGACAATTTTCACTTCCAAGTTATAATCGACGATGCAGTGATATTTACAAAAAGGAAGGTGCTGTTAAATGTGAGCAAAATATTTGATCCTTTGGGACTACTGGCACCGATTGTCATTCAGATCAAAAATTTTATTCAGCAATTATGGTTGGCTAGTTTGGATTGGGATGATCCTTTGAAAGATGAACTACTAGGTCGCTGGACTACAATATATCAAAATTTTAAAAGCAATTCAGGAATTAAGTGTACCTCGTTTCATAGGGAACATTAATATTTCAATGCATTGAGCTTCATGGTTTCTGCGATGCAAGTGAACGGGCATATGCAGCGGTTGTATACTTCAGAATCACATTAAATAATGGGTCAGTTTTCGTACTAAATCTAGTTATTAGTAAAACTAAGGTGTCGCCAATTTAAGACAAATATCTATACCACGTCTTGAATTGTACGGCGCAGTATTACTCAGCAAATTAATTAAGTTTGTTGTACAAAATTCATCATTCCACTTCAATCAGATTACTGCTTGGACTGATTCGAAAATTGTACTTGACTGGCTTTCTTCACAACCGCGACGCTGGAACACCTTTGTTTGGAAATAGAACATCCGAAATATTAGAAGAATTACTTCGCGATAAATGGAAGTATGTTCGCTCTATTGATAATTCAGCAGATTGTGCCTCTCGTGGTTTATGCCCAAATATGTTAAAAGGCTTCGATCTTTGGTGGAGGGGTCCAAATTGGTTGAGTTAAGAAACAGAGAATTGGCCGCCACAAGAATTAAGTCGTCAAGCACCACCACTAGAGTTACGCCGTCAAGTGTTTAGTATAACAACAAACGAGAACATAATTATCAGTGAAGAACTTGCTGAGAATCATTCATCATATAACAAATTACTAGAATAATTGCTTACGTTCATAGATTTGTCAAAAATTTCAAGACGGCGAAGCAGATTAGACAAACTACCATTACCTTTAGCAGGGATGAACTGTTTGAAGCAAAGGCGTCCGCAGTAAATGCCATCCAACTGAAATATTTTAATGAAGAATTACAACAGCTGGAGGAAACAAGAAGCCTATCAAGTGCAAGCAAGATAAAATCTTTAAATCCAATAATTGATAACATTGGTGTATTACGGGTTGGTGGAAGGATATCAAATTCAAATGCAAATTATGATGCCAAACATCCCATGATATTGCCATATCAACCCATATTATCCACGCGAATAGTTGAGAAAGCACATTTAGATGACAAACACGCTGGCGCTTCATTATTGCTAGCTAATTTGAGGCAATGTTTTTTTAATTTTAGGAGTTAAACGAATAATCCGTAGGATTATATCCAGATGTGTCGTTTGTATCAAAATGAAGGGGAAAACAGAAGTGCAAATCATGGCAGATTTACCAGCTGCAAGGTCTGAATTTATTAGGCCTTTCCTAAAGGTTGGGGTAGACTTCGCAGGCCCCATATCAGTTCATCTAACTAAGGGAAGAGGCCAAAAAACTTACAAGTCGTACGTGTGTCTATTTATTTGCCTCAGCTTCAAGGCCGTTCACATCGAACTAGTGGGAGATTTGACTAGTGAATCATTTCTCGCTGCGTTAAAGCCATTTTTTTCAAGAAGACGGTACAAGAAAAAAAAAAAAAAAAATTAAGAAATCGTGTGTGTTGTTTGACGGTTAGTCAAACGTAATTAAGTGAAACCATAATAATTTTTTTATCTATCAATTAATAAAATAAAAATAAAATTTTAATAAACAAGAAAGACGACTAGGCGTCAGTACCTAAACAGTGAAAAAAAAAAAAAAAAAACAGAAGCGGAATCAACTCAGAAAAGTCAGGAGAAGTATCGATATTGCTGCGAAATGATGGTTCATCAAATATTTTTGGCAATACTTGTAATAAAACTGTGGTGAGTGCAAACTATTTGATAATAATCCTTTACTTATCCCAAAATTCTGAGTTTTCCCAAAACGTTTTTGATAAATTGCGAATTTACGAAATTCCACTATTGAATACAGTTAAAGTTTAATAATTATTACAGAAAATAAATTTTTTTTTTGTTTTTGTTTGATAACGTGATTATTGGTTTTTGATAAATTGCGAAATTCCACTATTGAAAATAGTGTTAAAGTATAATTATTATAGAAAATAATTTTTTTTTTTTGTTATTGCTTTTCGATAAATTGTGAAGTTCCATTATTGAATATAGTTAAAGAAAAAGAAGAAAAAATTGCCAAGTAACGTAATTATTGCATTAAATATAACCCGAACAGAGATTTTTTAAACATGACAGAAGATGAACAAATTACTAAAATGGAGAAAACTCTCCAGTTATTGCGCATACCAGACGCAATAAAAGACATACCGCCATTCGACGGCAACCGAACAGACTTAAACAAATTCATTAAGCACGTTGACGACATTGCGGCAATACTAAAACCTGCATTCGACAAACAAGTTCACGGAAACATATTGCTCCGTGCAATACGAAACAAAATTATAGGAAATGCCGATAAAGCATTGGAAATGTATAATACTAGAAATGATTGGGTGGAAATTAGGCGCAATCTTATCTCACATTTCGCAGACAAGAGGGATGAAGCAAGTCTCATCAGAGATCTGCACAATATACATCAAAGAAATGACCCTGTAGAAGTATATTTTTCGCCAATATTAGAAATTATTAATGCTCTCAAAAATTGGGCATCGTTAAATACAAGCGATCAGAACGAAACAAAATTTAAATCAAAGTGGTATGTCGAAATGGGCTTAGCAGTATTCGTTTCAAATCTGAGAGATCCACTAGGATCAATGGTTAGAGCAATGAAACCCGCCGATCTACCAACAGCCAGAATTTATTGTTTAAAGGAACAAAACACCGTTTACATGAGGAATAAAGTTTTCGGTACAGAGCAAATACAGCTCACAAAACCAACGGTACCACCACGTGTACAGATGTATAAACCTAGTTACAATACAAATTTTCCTGGACACATAAACAACAATCAGTTTTTTAATCCTAATAACAATTTACAGACACCGCGTAATAATCATCAATATTTTAACCATCGACCATTTACCAACCATAATCAATTCGCTAACACTCGCGGATTACCACCAAAACCTGATCAAAGAAAATTCGAACCCATGGATACAAGTTCAAATAGCAATAAATATAAGCAACCTACATTTGCGCAACAGAAACCTACTAACCTTAATAATCCACGTCAATATAATTTCAACACGAATGGACCGCCCAGATTCCAATCAAAGGAACTGTACAGTATTTCCACCAACCCTTATGATCACGAAAGCGATCATTTTTACGAATCATATGATGAGAATGCAGGAAATACACCGGAAGAACCATCCCCCATAATTGAAATAGAAGATGAGGATTTTCACCAAACCCCATTGGAGGATACGGCTACTTGAGCCTACTAACAAACCAACATCAAACAGGTTATCAATTACCTTACATAAACTTAACGTTCAACCAATTAACTTACAAATTTTTAATAGACACTGGATCCACTAAATCCTTCATTAGCCCCGACATAATTAGTAAAAAATACATTCAAAAAATCAAACCCTTGACCATCGCTACTTTGTTCAACAGTACCACTGTCGACCAAATGGTAGTATTAAAGGGCCTAAAAGAATTCAAAACAACGGAGCCATTACAATTTATTTTATTCAAATTTCATGACTATTTTCAAGGCTTAATCGGAATGGAGATTATGAAAAAATTAAAAATCACCCTGGATCTAGAAAATTCTAAGATAATCACACCTACCATAGAAATCCCAATACAATACAAATTAAATTTTATCTCAGCGACATACAGTATAGCACCAAGGAGTAAATTAGTTTCAAAAGTTCCAGTAACTGTAGCCAACGGAGAAATCTACATTAAACCTCAAGTATTGAGAAATTACCTCATAATACCAGAAGGAGTGTATACAAGTATCAATAATTTCGCCTACGTAGAAGTAGTAAACTACGGGCCTCAACAGAAACAATTCGCTGTAGAACATCCAATAGAATGCGAAGAATTTGGAGCAAATCACTTAGAAATCCATAACATTGAGCCAATCTCTACAAGAAATGATAGCGAAGACATCACTCAATTAATACGGACGAGTCACCTTAATCATGCAGAGAAAAGAAGCATAGAAAATCTGTGCTCAAAATTCGAACACATATTTCAAAGGGAAAACGACCCACTAACCTTCACCAACAAGATAAAACACAACATTAATCTTACTGACGAGAAGCCAATCTTCACTAAAAGCTACCGGTATCCATACGTTCCCAAACAAGAGGTTGAATCACAAATAAGTAAAATGTTAGAACAAGGAATCATCCGACCAAGCTTTTCACCGTGGTCGTCACCAATATGGATCGTGCCAAAGAAGAAGGATGCATCAGGACAGATCAAATGGAGAATGGTTATAGACTACAGGAAGCTCAATGAAAAAACCATTGAAGACAGATATCCACTCCCTAACATCACGGATATCTTGGAAAAACTAGGGAAGTGCATATATTTTACCACGCTAGACCTGGCCTCGGGATTTCACCAAATTGAGGTAAATCCAAAAAACATCCAAAAAACCGCTTTTTCCGTTGAATTAGGGCACTACGAATATGTTCGTATGCTCTCTGGCCTGAGAAACGCCCCAAGTACATTCCAGAGTCATGGACAACGTACTTGGTGAACTACAAGGAAAAGTCTGCCTGTGTTATATGGACGATATCATCGTTTTTTCTACATCGCTTCAAGAACATGTGGACAGTCTAACCAAAGTATTTACTAAGATACAAAACGCGAACCTGAAGGTTCAATTGGACAAATCGGAATTCTTACATAAGGAGATAGCATTCTTGGGACACATAGTAACGTCGGATGGAGTAAAGCCCAATCCGGATAAAATTAAAGCGATACGAAATTTTCCATTACCCAAAACAGAAAAACAAATAAAGAGTTTCTTGGGACTCTTAGGGTATTATAGGAAATTCATAAATAATTTCGCAAAAATTACAAAACCAATGACGGAATGTCTAAGAAAAGATTCCTCTATCATATTTAACGATAAATACATAAAATGCTTTGAAGATTGCAAGGAATTGCTCTGTAATCAACCTATCCTGCAGTATCCAGATTTTTCAAAACCCTTCCTCGTCACCACGGACGCCAGCAATATGGCTATAGAAGCGATACCATCGCAAGGACAAATCGGACAAGATCTACCCATTTGCTATGCTTCTAGAACATTGACAAAAACGGAAGAAAAGTATTCCACGATCGAAAAGGAATTATTAGCCATAGAGTGGGTGACAAAATACTTCAGACCGTACCTTTTCGGGAATAAGTTCGTTATTATTACAGATCATAATCCGTTGACATGGTTATTTTCGCTAAAGGAACCTAACTCCAAATTAGTTAGATGGGGACTAAAATTAGAGGAGTTTGACTATGATATTATATATAAAGAGGGGATACAAAATGCTAATGCTGATGCCCTTTCAAGGATTCAAATTAATAATATTGAGGTCAATAACACAGATGATTCCTCCTCAGTAGAAGATACAACTAGCATGCTCTCTACTCCCGATGATTTAATACCAATTACAAAAAATTCAGTTAACACGTTCGACAAACAACTTATAATCCACCTGTCGAATACACTAAACAGCCCCTTGGTTAAAAGTGAAATATATTTTGGGACAAAGAAAAGAGTAACACTACAATTACCTAGAAAACGTGGGATTAAAACAGCCATTAGCGAAGAGCTGCGAAAACTGTTTGGAAGAACCCGAAATATCACCTGCATACATACTACGGAAGAATGCTTCCAGTATGTAATGGAAGCATACAAAGCAATGATCTCTACGAAACCACGAAGCACAAACTCAAAGGTAAACTTAGTGCGATCAAAATCGTTTTCAATAGACATACAGGAAAAAGAGAAACAAATGGAATTAATAAAACATATACATTTAGAAAATGAACACAGAGGAATAATTGAAAATTATGAAAAACTAAAGCAAAAATATTATTTTCCACACTCTAAGGAAATGATTAGAGAGTTCATAAATAAATGTGATATTTGCCAGCGAACAAAATATGACAGGCAACCACCACATCTACAATTAACCTTGAGTGAAACACCAAAAAACCCAATGGAAATTATCCATACAGACCTATTGCTATTGGATGGGAAAGTATTTCTCACCATAATCGACAAATTCAGTAAATTTTCGGCAGCATATCCATCAACAGGAAAAACTAATAAAGCAGTATCGGAAAACATCATACACTTTTTCAGTCAACATGGATTACCGGAAAAACTAGTAGCTGGTTCGGAAATAGGAACTGGAAAAGACATAAAAAACCTACTGGAAAAACATAACATCCAGTTACACGTTACCACACCATATAATTCCACAGGAAATTCTCCTGTCGAGAGGTTACACTCTACACTCAAAGAGTTATGTAGCATTATAAAACTGCAACGACCAGATGATCCTCTAGACGTAATTATGATGTCAGCAATACTCGCATACAACAACACTATACATTCAACAACACAGATGACTCCATTTAATATCTTAAAGGGACATTATGCAAAAAGAGTGATTGACTTCAATAATGAAGCAGACTATGCAGCCCAAAGAAAGGAGTTATTCGAACATCTATGTAATGAAGTACACGAGAAATCATTAAGAATTAAACAAAACACAATACAAGCGCGAAATAAAAAGCTAAAACCTCCCGTACCTATATTACCCAAACTATTTATCTACGCAAAAAAGAAAAAACGCGGAAAATTACGAGCAAATTATAAAAATCTAGAAATTATCAAAGATAATGGGATAACTATAGATACAAATGAAGGAAAAGTGCATAAAAACAAAGTTAAAAAACTCTTCCAGGTACCCCATGATGTACACACAGGAAATCAAACTAACAACACTCAGGGATAACAAGGGAATCATACCTTTAAAAATAGGAGATGCAAGAGTTTATAAAAAATACCGGAAAATGATTCACATAATACAACTTCAGCCATACAAGAAACTAATCGATGAGATTGAAAATCAAATTTCTCAAACAACCAACGAATCAGCAAAGAGTCAATACACAAGCATAATAGATAATAAAAGGATAATAATTCAACACAAACATGACAACCTGAAGAAACTATATAAGGAGTTGTTACAAAAAAGGACCAAAAGAGACCTAATAAATGGTTTAGGAACTCTCATCAAAGATCTGACAGGAAACCTCGATAACCAGGATCTTACGGATATACAAAAAGCTATAGACGAAATCAATGAAAATGAAAATATACTCAACAATCAAATAAAAAAACAAATTTTCATAAACAACCAATTAATCACAAGAATGAATGACGTTCAAGAATTCGTCAACACAACTCTCGCACGACTACAATTTGAGAACAGACAAATAACTGACAAAATAGATAGAGTATAGAACTACTATTAATATATGACCACCATTTTTACAAAATAAACCACATTATAGCCATCCTACACAAAAATATGGACGAAATTTTAGATATAATAACGTTTTCACAACAACAATTATTTTCAAAACATTTACTGACACAAAACGAAACAACATACATATTAAATTTACTCAGACAGGACGGCATTCGCATACAAAACGACAACCTCATTTACAGCTTATTACAGCTTAAAGGGTTATATGATAGCAATAACAACTAATTTTTATTATCAGAATACCAATTTTCAATAAAGAAAAATTCGAAATACATCAAATAAAAACTATACCATTTAACAACAAAACCCTAAACCCTAAACCTCCCAAATCCATTATCCTAAATAACCTTTATTATCAAATATATGCCACAAATTGTAAAATAATATACAACACACATTACTGCGAAGAAACAAGAATGGAACAAATTAAAGGCTCATGTGGCCCGGCAATCATCAAACAACAACCAGCTAATTGTGGAAGTCAATATAAAACTCCCCAAGGAGAAATAGACTAATTCAGCTATGGGAAATTATACGTTCATCCCAAATCAACGAATAAAGCATATAACTCCAATTGTAAACAGATAACAACTAAAATCACTGAACCAACCTTAATTGAATTCTCAAATTGCACAATAACAATCAAGAATCAAGAATTCTCAACATTGGAAAACGAATTCATTCACCAGCTAGAAATTGAATTACCGTATAACGATGTATTCATCAATCATACATCACCTGAAATTAATCTCCAAATCTTACTACATAAACATGTTAAACTACACACGTCATCTGGACATGCCTCATTGATAGTTATAATAATTATTATCTCCCTTATAATCATATTTTCTATTAGGAAATGTTACTCAACCACTACAGGACCACTATTGCAGCCTGCCGTTATTCTTAGGGGGGAGGAGTTACATACATCCAACGAACCAACACCAATGCATACCTGCAACGAACCGACATCCACTTCCGTATTCTAGCTGATGAAGCTAAAACATAAAATACCAAACAATTTGATGTCACGTTGTACATATATACACCAAATCAATGCTTCGGAATTGTAGCTGACACAACACACAACCGGATGGATGTAACAAAATAACATATCACGTTGTGTCTACCAATTATTACACCGGAAAGTTACCACATATAATATGACCCCATACATTCTGTCTAGTTTGCTAAATTAGGCACGAGTAAAATTTGCCAAACATAAAATCCAGAGCTTAAAAAAATAAATTGTTTAAATAACTAAAACTATAATTCCCCCCCCCCCCCCCCCCCCCTCTGAATAGACCTAGAACTATTTCTTAATTTTTATTTTTTTTTTTTTGCAATGGCACATTTACTAGATATCCGTATTACTGGACATAATTCACCCCAACCATCTCCTAATGCCAATTACATTGGTATTGTGAGTTCCTGTATGTTTAATGTTGGCTTTATATTTTATATCTGATTTTGAATCATAAATTAATTTTTCTAGATATTGTAAAAAGGGATGTTTCTAATCATGGTGTAGTTTAGAAAATTTTAAAATTAACTTTTTACTTTTTCACTTTGAGTTCATACAAAGTAAACATAATCACATTTTAAAATATGTAAATTTCATTTTGAAAGTCTTTTAAAAATTTTGCAAATGTAATGAAACAATTAAAATGAATTGTGTCATTTATTTGACACCCGGTATCCTAAAAACCACATCAACAAAATAAAATCATATTCCACAAAATTTTATTTTGAAAATTAATGCTACACATTCAATACACAAAATATCATAAAATTAAAACATGACTTCAAAAAATTTGGGATTTCACGTATTTTTCACCATGCACTTTCAATAAAATTATTTGTTATTTTAAATAAAACCCTCACCGTTACTACGAAAGAAAACTAAAATTATTTCTTTATTTTGACAACATACGTTTACCCTAGAAAACATCTAATTAATAGTTTTTAACATCGAAAATATTTAGTAAGTAAATCCATTAGACGAGTACCAATGTTCTTAATATTTTTTTAATTTTCGATGGAGTAGAGTCGAGGTTTAAACTCTTGCCTAATACTTTTGAATGTCCCGAACAGTTGAACTGTCCAATTTTTCTTCTACCTTTATTACAACAACAAAAAACGACCACAATCATTATATTGAAATAAAAATCTAAATTTAGTAACTAACCTAATTTAATGTTTTATATCCAAATTATATTACTTGAACAATTGTTCAATTTCCACATAAATATAAAACAATCAACCAGCGTATAAAATTCCCGCCCATCCTAATAATTACTTCCGTGATTGTATCCCAAATTGTTGTGTTTTTTTTTTTTGAAGAACATCAACAAACCGAAAAATAAAAAATAAATTAAACGTATAATGGGGTGTGCTTTAAATTTTAACTATACATATATACCTAATTTCTTATCATTAAGTCACGCGACTTGTTCTGTTATTATTGTTGTATCTAGTTAAAATGTTGTATTGCTATGCTATATACATAAATATCATTCATTTTTATTTTAATACGTAAAAAAACTAAATGTTCTATTTTTCCAACAATCGTACACACAATATATATACATATAGTATGTATGTTGTGTAATTTTCCTCTACGGGATTGATGGCACAAAATGTTGATCATTGCGAGAGAAAAAATGCCAACAAAAAAAAAAAGAAACAATTTATGTTAATAGGGTGTAAACTACATCTGCCATATACCCGTAGATCATTGAATTCGTTGTCATATTTAAATTGGTCTCATTTCAACTTGAATACATAACATTTATGATTTCTCGTCAATTTCCATTCAACTCGTATAAACAAACACCCCACTCAACTCCGTATCTATATTATGTATAAGTATAGCAATAAGTCCAATTGATTTTAATAAAAAAATATTTTTTTGGTGTACGCAAATTTTGATGATGTTATGTTACGTTACGTTATGTTTTTGGCTTAGATAAATTATTTTTTTTTTTTGGCTTTTACTTGTGTATGGTGCGTACTTTGCTATATAAAAGTGGGGGACCTAAATGATACAAATATATGACAAAAATGAGTTTTTTTATGGAAAGTTATGAATCAAAAATGTTGTTTTGGCAAATTGTCGTTCACATTATTCTTTTGTGTACATAATAGATACGATGAATAATATAAGCGAACGTATTTTTTTTTATTAAATTGCATGAAATTTAAGTTTATCGGCTATGTGTATAGATATGGGAGAATAATCATGATTAAGTTGTATAAATTATTTTTTGTTTAAATTATTTGATTGTATCAACAATAAATTTGTCTAGATATTTTTGTAATCGATATAAAGGTTGTGTTCGCTTTTTTATTTTTTAGTGCTATAATGCTAAGGTAATTAAAATTATGGTATTTTATTATAACATCAAAAAGTATTTGGTATGAAACGCCTTATAAATAATAAAACTGATCAGTCTTCCAGAAAGGATTACTAAATTTCAAATTGTTTTTGGCAATAGCGAATATTTTAATACGATGATTATCAGCTGCATAGATTGGACCAGAGTTTTAAAAATTCTTAAGAATTTTTGAAAAATTAGACATAATCACGGTTTGCTTTTATATCAATCCAGAATTTAGAGGAAACGATATTTTAATTTCCTAAAATTCCTAAAGTTTAAAGCAAATCTTTCCTGTAATACGACCGATACTATCATCACTAATTTTAAAACTGTCAAAGTTAATTATTTTTCTTTTAAATTTTGAATTTTATTTTTATATACATTAATTTTAAAACAATTTAATAATTTTGACTTTAACATTTGATCTTTAGAGAAATAGCGAATTCTCTTTAACATTTGTTTATTAATTTTGGTATATTTTAACAATTTCGTATCATCAAATAAAGTTTTCAAAAAATTCACATGTAAGGAAAACATTCAATCAAAGTAATACAGCTGAAAGAATTACAAGAAGAACTGCATTAAGCCATGCAAAAAGATGAGAAATTGATACAACAACGATTTCAAAAAATTCCAAACAGAAGCGGTAACAAATCAAATCAAGTTACAGGTGAAAGAGAGACTTTAAGAGAATGAGAGGAAGAGTGAGGGAGCGTGGAAGATATTAAATAAGAGTATAGACAAAAAGAAATAGAAACACATAGAACGAAAAGGAGGGTAAGAGAGAAAAGTGACTTTACAGCGCGAAATAAAACTAGCATATGGATGTACCAAAATAGCAACGAATAGAAAACTACGTTTAATTGAAACATTGCTAACAGAACTGCCCCAACAATTATAAAAAATCTTTTTACATAAAATAAATTTTAAAATTGTACAATCGCTAGGGTGTACCCAAATTTGACGATACATCTTTTCCGCATCTGCATTGAAAACTATTTTGTGGGTTCAGAATCTTAGCAGAGTATCTCCGATCAGGTTTTGCAGCGTCTGTCCGTTTAGCAAATTGTCGTTCAACGAGAACCCTGATGATGTATTGCCGGATCATCGAATACCACGCCTAACTTTATGGTGGTGGATGTCTTCTTTAAAATTGCATGGTGCCGCAGATAAACAAATTCAAACGTTTGTTGTGGTGGTTTCACTTCTACCATGTAACCGAGGTTCCAATAGTCCTCCATGGATTCGACGTATTGCTTGTGTAATATTGGATTTCAATGAAGTTTCCTCTCGGCAGCGTACAAACGTTTGACTGCAATATTTAATGTCTCTTTTAACCTTCACTCTGTGTATAGCTTTCTATCACGTTGTCTGTGTATAGGGGCCAATCTGACCCCATGGATATCTTCATATATTTCATAGGGAAAGTAATTAAAAATTGTTTATTTTCCTATTAAATATTTCTATTTTTCTTGAAAAAGTAATTACATTCACAAAAAATCACATTTTAATCAGTCAAATTTGTGTTTTAACCAAATGTGTCATCTGATACCACTTAATCTTAATCCGAAACCATTTCTTATTCTTTGATGCATGCTATACACATAGGATTTTGGTGTGGTTTTGATAAGATGCTCATCACAAAAATGACATCTTGTTCTGGTTTTCGTATCAGATGATCGAGGCGCAAGTAACATATTGGTTGTTTGCTAACGGTCTTAGCCGTCACTTCCTCACCTGTTGATTCCCGTCTTATTAACCTATTTATACTCCCATTTTATAACCTATTGTTGTTTTTACATTTTTTTTAACTTTCGAGGGTGAGCTGGCTTGCACCAGTTGCATAAAAAATTATGTTTGAAACGATTTTCTTTAGGATAAAATTCTCAAGTGTTAGGCTGCTATCAAAACAAAATGTTGAAGATTTAGTTCTCCTTTTTTTTAATTCCCCCTTATTAGTAAACTCTTTGGCAAACCGGGTTTATTTTGTCTAATTGTTCCAATTAGTGTAGTTTCTTTCTGTAAAAATTGATCGGCTAAAGTACGAATAGTAAAAAAGTTGTACTTGCTAATTTTTCTTTCTATGTTGTCGTACGGTGAGGATATCCGATTTACTAAATTCAAGGTGTAATCAACCGAATGAGGCTTCCTTGGTTGCCCATCAACATGTACTTCTGCGTTCAATAAGTAACAGTTCTTTGCGTCGCGTGGCCAGAATATTTTAATCCCATACTTCCCTGGTTCACTGTCGGGAAGAATATCTTCCTCAAGTTAGAACCGATTGTTCATCAATGGTTGAATTTGATGATGGTTTATAAGGTTCTCATAGAATATCATAGCTCGATGAAATGAACGGTCGTCAAGATGGTATAATTCATAAAATCGTTCGTCCCAGTTCTTATGAGCACCGGCGTAAATTAAAATGCCAATCAGAGCAAACATTTCCACCGAATTAGTATCATACCAAGCAGGGTGGTTTTCTGTTATTTTACTATTCATTGTATAAAACTGCCACGCTTTTCTATTGGTCTCAGCCACGAAATATTCACCAATGTTTCTGGGATGATTTCTTGGAAAGCTAGTAACTGAGTGGTTACATTTTTTGCTGTTTGCACCGTAAATCCTTCTCTTTCTCGTAGTAGTAGAATGCGTGTTCCAACATTTTCTTGTTCATTTCCTCGATCGTCAGTGCCAGGTTCAAAGTTTTCATCAACATCAAAATTTATTGACTCAATATGCTCATCCTCATCGGAATCACAAACGTTTATCGGCTCAGCTTGTTCACCCTCGTCGCAGTCGGAAAAATCCACAACAATATTGTCGTTCGCTATTTCCTCTTCAACTGACACCTCAGGAGTAGAAACTCTATCGAAAAGTTTACGGAGCTCTTGGCTGCTCTGTCTTTTTCGAGCTATAATAGCTATCTTTACAACCAGGACTAACTACTTTTACTGGTAAGCACCTTAAATTACAAACACAAACTAAACCGGAAATATAGTTCATTGACCGTTCGGAGCAGTTTCCCTCTCTCAGTCTCACTTACTAATTAGCAGAAAAATTGCACAAAACGTCACAGACGTATACAATACATTTGCATAAACATAGAAAGTAAGTCATTTTTTGATTTATATAGAAAATAGCACCTGAAAATAGCTTGGGGTCATTTTAACCCCAGTACACAGAAATGTGCTTGGTTTATTTCAGACGATCGTAATTACCAAATTTACAAGTAATTTGGGCCCGCTTTTCATTGTATTGCGTGTATAAGATATTAGTTGAGGCTATCTTATAGGACATGGGCCATTTAAATAATAAGAAACGCAGTTTTTTTCATTTTAAAATCAGCTGGGGTCAATTTGACCCCAATACACAGAGTGAAGGTTAACGGACATCTTTTAGTTTTGAATGGCAATTTCATCATGAAATGGTTATCTGCTAATTTCTTGGTGGTGGTTTAGAACAGGTCTTCACAAATCTGACTCTAGAGCAATGTTATCCACCACGGTGTTGCATTGACTGGATTCGTCGGTATCGGAAATCAGTATGGTGGGCGTAAATCTTCCTTGTCGAATCTCTTAAGTGATCTGGTGTCAGGATTTCAAGAAATTTGACGGTACCAATAAGCAAATCAATTTTCGTTGTTGATCTTATGCATGTGTCAGCTAATGGCCATGGTGTAATGCCCCGGTATTTTACAAAATCGGATTCTTTAATTGGTTTAACCGTGGTAACGAAGGGTACAACTTGGGCAGCAATTTCGATTGCGAATGTAGATTTAAAATGAGTTGAAACAATAAGCTCAACCATCCCAGGTGTGGTGATCAGCTTCTGTTTTACGAGACCTTGAATGGAGTTTCTTCCATGTCTACGATTTAGACCCAAATTCGGACGAAAGCTTCAGTTATGAACGAACTCTCTGGACCAGAGTCAAGAGAAGCTCGACATAATTAATCCTATATGTATCTTCATTATAGCCCCTGAAGACCACCAAAAACGTTTTGCCGAAACATTGGATGGAATAAAATAAATTATGAAAACTGATATGTAGTTTTCTTCTATGTATTTGTTTACGCTGAAAAGCTTATAATTCTTATTTAATAAAACAAAATTATTATGCCAAAATAATATCAGTATTCGAGCGCAAATGAACTTATTACAAAATGTAGAATGGAAAATATTTTCACTTTCGTCAAAATCATTACAAAAAAAAATATTATCACAGACCTCGGATCCGTCCTTAATCGCTTACGTCTTTTGCTATTTGCTATGAACTTAACTTCGGTTACAAAACAATTATGCATGGCTTTGATATTTTTAACGAAATTATTGTATAATCTCAAAGAATGTAGGATGTAGCTGACGAATAACAGTCTTTTATAATTGTTATTATTAATTATGCAATGCATTTCTTCGTTTTAAGCGAATGTTTTAAAAAACATTTAAAGTAGATGTCAAAATACAATAAAATATTCATAAAAGATTAAGCAAAGATTAAAAAAAAAATTTGCAAAAAAATGTGTAGATTTTTGGAATTGGATTTAAAAACTTAATTAAGATGGGATTGGTTGGCGATTCATTTAACTCGGCAAAATTGAAATGCTATGATAGTTCTATCGCAATTGGATTCCTCAATATACGCAGTTTAATTAATCATTACGATGAATCATTTCTTCTTTTGAAAAGGATGGATCTTGATGTACTTTGCATATCTGAGTCGTCGTTGCATGATGGTATTTCTACAATGTTTCGAGGTTTGATTGGCCTGCTGATGGTTGCAGAGCATATGTTTATACTACTGATACTACCTTGAAAGTAAAGCAAGGAAATATTGTACCAATAGGAAGAGTTGAGCTGGTTGCAGCAGAAATTTCTTGTTGTTCAGGTAATTCAATTGTTTATTGCTACATTTTATATACCACCTCCGACTCCGATCAATGCAAATGACATGTCTGATCTACTTAATATTCTTTTAGATTTTGGAACAATGTTTGATAGATATTGATTAGGCAATGTTAACTGTAACTAAATTAATCCGTCCAACGTTTTACATCAAGTATTGGGAAATTTATATCTATTTTACATCCCGTTCAATCCGGCAATAGGTTCTAGTTAACTTGATTTAATTATTAATTTCAAAGTTAGTCCCTATGTTTGAAATATCTCTTTCGATATGTTTTGCCTCAGAGTCAAAAATTTATCAAAATATACACTCATTTTCACGTTGATAACTCTTGAACCATTAAGATTTTCGTTATGCTATCTATAGCATAGTTATTGCGTAAGTCAAGACAAACAGCCTTGCCGAACAACCTTGTCGATGTGTCCCGATGATATGGATAGGCCCGCAAGTACATGCTCTAGTTCAATGTTATGGGTGCTTGAATTATATTCTCGGTAGAAGCAGAAAAAAGTGGTTCTGTGAATGTGCAGTCGTCACATTGGAATCTCGTAAAATCATTTGCCAGAGGATTTAATGCAACTGAACATTTTGTCTCCAAATGTTCGGATACATGGAGCTATAAATCGTGATCGTCATTTTACGAATTTTTTTTTTTCAAATCAATTGAGAATAATTCACTCGCTTTTTGCACTGATATCCGTGGTTTCGTTTCCACAATGCATCATGCATATAATTCCAATGATTGGCGATGGTTTAATGATTCCTCCAAAAGCAGTTTGAAAGCAGTTCTTCTCCATGTTACCAACTCAAAAAAATCCGTTCCAATTGCAATCAGCACAAACATAAAGGAAACTTATGCATCAACCAAAAAAAAAATCATGGATTTGCTTAAATACAACTACCAACGATCATCGGAAAGTTTGTGCAGAGTTAAAATTGATAGCTCTTTTAAGAGTCATGCAATTGGGTCACTAGAAACATGATTTTATGTGCTTGTTTTTATTTTAATTATTGTTTATAATTAAATTTTGTTATTTTTATTGTTTTTTACTATTGTAGTTGTTTCTGACTGTAGCGTTCTGTAAGCCTAAGTGCTTATTACACCAATTATTCATCAAATATAATATATGTAATATAATATGCTACTATATATGCCCACAAGGGGAATAGAATTTAATTATTTATTTCACGTTAATTTATTTTACAGTGATAAACAAGTCACCATGTAATTTAATTTAGCTTTCAGTACCATTGTCCATTAACATTTTAATTAAAAATATTTCATATTCTGGTAATTTGGTGTAAAATTTATAAAATATAAATTTACATCTCGACTTTTGACTGAATACGTTAAGAATTCCTATGCAATTTCCACTGACCAGTTCAACAAACCACGAATTGAACAATTCTTGTAATCGATTGGATAAGACAGTTTTATTTTATCTATGAATCATAATCCCCATGTAGAATTCCTACTTACTCCTACCAAATCGGGATTTTATTAGTTTGGATAGGAAAATTTCACTTATGTGAAAAGTTGTATATTCCATCATTCGATACCAATTTTTTAGGCTTCATAATTTGCAGCTGTAACACATTTGCGGCAATCTTTATTTCGTTCACCGTACCTACCCATTCACAAATTCCTCATGATATTTAAAACAAACACTTTAAGGTTGTTTTGTTTTTTAATATAAAGTATTTTTTGGGGGAGAATCAACCAAATTATATTTTCATTGTTTGTTTGATAATTTGGTTACATTAAGTGGTTTTCACTTAGCCATCAAATACAAAGCAAGTAACCAACTATAATAAACCATCGATAGAGCTTCAATTTAATTAAAAATATTATAATTACAATAAAAAATTAATTATTAAATTTAATACAATATTATTGATTTAAATTTGTATTTATTGGCCATAGATTACATTCATATATAATTTAATGTTTTTATTGCATTCATATCAATAAACTGAACAAACGTGAATCATTTTGTTCTGCAAATTAATGATGGATTAAAAATTTTATTATTCAATAAAACATAATTCGGTTTTTTTTTGGGTTTTATACTATAATTTGGCTTGTAGGTGGAAATAAACCCGTTTGATTATTTTATGTTTACAAAATGCTATTATGGTGAGCATTAAAATATTTGCAATTTTATCGTTATTTAAATACATTGATTAAGAGTATAATAGCGATACATTATGGTATTACAAATATTTAAAAAAAAAAAAAAAATTAAAAAAAATAATTTATTTGATAAGCGTTGACGGTAGCACAAAAATGAGTAACAAAACCCGATTTTTTTTTTTATCAAATCAAATAAAATTGACTTTACTAAACAAATCACACAAAAACCCTTTTTTTTTGTATGTGTTGTCAAATATCTACACAATTTTATTATATTTGATGATTTACCATCTTCTAAATTTATCCGTATCTATGTAGCTATATATTGATTGATTTTGCTTTTATTTATCACTTGGCAAAATACGTGACTTAAATTGTAAATTTTTTAATGAAATTCAAATTTTATTTGTTTGTATTCTCGTTCGTTTTGTGTATTGTTGAGTGAACGTTACAAATGAGTGCCAATATCAAAAAGTTAAAGTTTTTCGTTTCCTTTTTTTTATATATTTTGGTAAATACCAATCGTTGTGTGTTTTATTTACAATTTAGTTAAGTGTTTACAAAGTATCTATACAATTCTTGTTAAAGGGGGGGGGGGGAAGGCGGTTAAGTTGATTATGAATCTATTTTATGGAACGAAGGTATTGTATAAATGCTTTTGTTTCGATTACCATTGAAAAAATAAACAATTGCCAACAGTATTAAAAAATCCTTTGTAATTGCGGAACATGTATTAGACAAAAGATTGGCAATGTTCTCTGTACTGTTATTTGGCTTTGTTACGCGCTTTATTAATATTTAAATTAGTTTGCGTGAATACCAAAAAATTTCTATTTTATGGGTGAATACTTAATTGGTTTTTGATTATACAATATATTTCAAACAATTTTATTCGTCAACCTTTCTAAAGGAAGAAACAGACAGTTTCTAGTCAATTATAAATACAACATATTTGGTCTTCTATTAAGCATCAACTAATATTTGTTTTTATCATAATAGAAGATTAACCATTAAATTTTGCTCTTCAAATTCTGAAACTTGTTTGCATTAATTGAAAACTGCTATTATACTTCAAATGTTAATATATTATGACTATTAAAATTTAAAGCAAATGTACCAATTAAATTGAAAATGTATTTTCTGCCATACGGCTGCTATGAAAAACATCGTATTTCAATGTGTTTTTACGACAATAGTCATTTCAATTGAGTACTATCATAGCTTCTCCTTACTCGAAAATATATCACGACAATAATGTCGCATACTCGAAAACTGACAATAGTTACTTTTTTAACTTTTTTAGTTAAGAATTTGACGGCAAAATTTTTTTTAGTAATTTTTGAAAAATATGAGGATGAATTAATTGCTTGAAGTTTTTCTGTTGCGAAATTACCAAAAAAGATATTGTCGACAGTTTTCGAATATGCGGCACAAAAGCCATTTTAAACGATCATTGTCGTACAAATTTAGTGCAATACAAATTTAGTGCAAAAAATAAACGTCCAATAAAGCAATTGAGATGAGTCAGTACACGACTTCCTTTTCTAAAAAAAACCTTGTTTTGGCTCCTTTCCCGATGCGACATCGCGAAATTATTTTTCTGGGGGATTTCATTGCAGCACTTAATGCACTTAATTAAATCTTTATTAATAGTATCACCTCGATTCTCTTCTCTGTTATTGGTACTGACCGTTGTTATGTGGGTAACTGCAGCAGGGAAACTTTCGAATTTAAGCTTGAAATTTTTCATACCGTTAGAACTGAATTTGTGCTAATTAGTGCTCATTGAAAAAAATTTGTGCTAGTCCAGGAGCCGAGAAAATGGATAAAGAATTTTCATATTTCGCCTGAAAGACGGTAACAAAATACAAAAACAAAATCAGATTTTCAGCGGAAACCAGAAAAGATTAACCAATTAACGAAATAGATTGGCACAAAAGTAAAATATTTTAATTTTTCACCCGTTACACAGTAATGTTTTATTTTAATTGAGGCACGATAAAATTTCTCAATCAGAAATGAAATATTGCCAGTTCAGTCTATTTCATTATAAATTCCTCCACTAGTATGAGTCTTGAAATTAGCTTTAAATAACTTGGAGAGCAAAGCATTTCTCAACTCATATATGATTTTTGAAGCGTGATGTTGTCTAAATTTAACAATAAACTCATGGAAATCGTTCAGATTACTATTTAATGGAGTTAAATCGTCATCTATTACAGCCGCTAAAATGATCTGTGCGAGTGCATCAAAGGCACACGTGTTTACCGTTAACGTGGTTGATTTTCCTTTAATCGATTTGAATCCATTTTTAAAAATAGGTAAGTCCAAAGTCATTTTGGGATCGACATTGAAGTTTAACTGAAGTATCACTGACCAGTTCAATTTCGTGCTCCGCTAATTTCCTTTGTTTTATTCTTGGTTCAGCGTCGGATATTGAGTTAGCTTTTGCTACTATTAGGGCAGCCGTGTCAGCCTCTAACTGTTTTAAAATTAATCGGTCAGCACGAATATTTTTTTGTTTGTTTAGAATAAAAACCTTTAAATCTTTAAATGAGTTTTCAACAGCTGCTGATGAACCGTACTGAATTTCAGATTTGTATAGCTTCTGCATTACACCGCTCCATAATGGTAATCTTGCAAACAACTTTATGAAGTATGTTTTCGCCTCTGTGAAGCAAAGATCGTTTTCCTTTGAATTTTCATCTGGTTCTATAGATAAATGAATAATCTATAATATTTAAAATCTAATAACTTGTGTCCCGGCTGATGTCGTCCACCACGCTGTCTTCACCATCGCTATCATCATAAAATTCTGCGTTTTGATTTTCTTCAGAAGGGTTGTCCTCGATGATTTCTTTGACTATATTATGAGTTTTGAATAAATTAACGATTCGTTGTTTAGCATTAATTACACATAAAGATTCGAATTTATTTAATAGAACTGTAAATATATCCTAATACACACATTTTTAAAATTTTTTTAAAAACACTTGTTAAATATTTCGCAAAATTACAAAAGGTTTAAAAAATCACTCGATCGATTTCGGCTTATTAGGCCATCATCAGGAGTATCTACTAAACTGTGTAAATATATGCTGTAAATATATCCTTAATAATATTACGTGCTTTGTCAAAATTATCACAAATTATTAAAAATCCAACTGCCCGCAAATAAACATTTTTTAATACAGCCGTCATTTTTTTCATCACTTTCACTCTTTTTAATGTTTTTACAAAGTGCGCTACATCAAGTCTAATAAATATTTTCGGAAGGCTCCTTAATTCTCCGTTTAGGGCCAAAATTGATTTGGACAAATATTTCTTTAATGTCAATGATGCTGTGAATCCCTGAACAACTGCTGCAATTAACCCAGGTTACTCATCCAAATTAATTTCCTTAGGTAATGCAAAATATTTTAAAAATTGTTTAAAAAATATGAATGCAATAAATTCGGCTTCATGGTTAGTAGATATGAAATGAGCTACGTTAAAACTGCGTTCTTGTTTTGGCTTAAGACATATTGTGTATAAAAAAGGATATCCAGTACCATGAGGCGATTGTACTACAGATCCAGTAGCATCTATATCAAAACGATTCTCTCGTTTGTTTTATAATATTGGTATAAATCCTCCTGAGTAGTTAACCAATAAACAACATAGAACGGGTCAAATCCAATAGCTTTTAAGCTGCCACGGTAACACGACTTCTCGTTTAACAATTTCAGAGATTTAAACAATTCGTGATGAAAATAATCCTTGATATAAATTATATCCGGTCTTTATTTAATTTTTAATGTTTAATTACTGGCTATTATAGACCGTTTATGTTTATTTAGTTTTTAATTTAAATGTTTTTATTTAAAAAATTGCTGTCGCCGATATTTCGATGTTTCACATCATTTTCCAGGCGGTATATTTGGTTTACAAAATATACCGCCTGGAAAATGATGTGAAACATCGAAATATCGGCGACAGCAATTTTTTAAATAAAAACATTTAAATTAAAAACTAAATAAACATAAACGGTCTATAATAGCCAGTAATTAAACATTGAAAATAATCTTGTTTGTTAATATCGTAGCGCGATTGTTTTAACGCAGTATAGCTATGTGGGAATTATTGGTAAAGCAACGTCACCGAATGACATATTTTCCAAAATTATTTTGTCACGCACATTTCTACTATTAGACATTTGAAGCTGTTGTGAAAGTTCAGTTTTTGCAATTCCATAATATTCGGTTTTTTTATTGTGTGCCTGTACAGCTGATATACAGTTAAATGTTACGTTTATGTCTTGTAAATGATTTGCACTGCTTACATTGACAAAATTTTCGCATTCCTTACATTTTCCGCTGCAGTATAATTCACCCTCCTTTATTGTATGGTTTTTAAACGTGAAACTACATTGCTTTTTAAATAATTTCCAAATTATGAAGGACAGCTTAGTAGTCCAACCTTTTGGCAAACGACATTGCATCTTTTTATTTTTGTCAATCAAAACATAAGGTGTAAAAAATATCTTTTCTCGCATTGATAGTTTGTAAATTTGTTTATCTCCATCGGAATATGATGAATTTGACATCGATGTTGAATTTGATTGTATTGAATCATCAGACGATGGCTGATTGTACCCAAAGGTAAATAACTCGGCATTTGAATATATATATTTGCAATGTTTCTCTTTATTGATAGATAACAAGCTTGTGTCGTCATACCAAGTTCTTTACTTATCAACTCAAATGCTGGTTTAGTTGCTGGCGTCTTTAATACTCCTGCTTCAATTAAATTCTTTTTATACTTAGTAAAGCATTCCAGCTGAATTGGTAGTGATACTTTACATCTACGTCCAGCCATGTTTTTAAACTGATGTATTTTAATTAAAGTGGATTATTTTCTATACAAATGTAAATAATTGGAAACCGTTAAATAATAAAACCGTTACAAATATTAACAAAGCTATATTCACAAGAAAGGAAAAAATCACTTACCTACTATAGATTCTTTTACCTCAAAACTGTATAATAATCAAATTTAATAAAAATAATAAACTTTATTAAACTCAACGTGTTAATTAATTTATCTAAATCACAATTTATTAAAGCACAACGTGTTAATTAATTTAACAGGATACAATTCAGTATTAAAATTGTTCTAAATACACCAACTCAGTAATTCAGTATCCTGTTTTATATAACCTAAGTTAGTTACAACCAATTTATAAAAACGAAAAAAAACGGGACTTTAAGAAACGAATGAAAAACGAAAAAATGTAAACCTCATATGAGTTGAGAAATGGTTTGCTCTTCGAGTTATTTAATAGTTATACATATACGATTGTTACAGTACGAGTTTGATGTTTATCCGGAATTTTGAACGAGTTCTGTGACGATCATTTAACGTACAACGTTTTATTTCATACTATATGGGTCATTAATTCGATTTTTTTATTTAAAATTATATTTTAAAGTAAAAACATGAATTTGAAATTTAAAGAAAGTCAATCCAAATGATTTTCAAATTATCAAGTTCCCTAGTTTATTTTGTTTTTTTAATTTGTTTTACAAAACTACACGGTAATGGCTCGTTTTCCGGACTGTGATTGACTGTACCGTAATGATTCGTTTTCTGGACTGAAATCAATCACGTAAACATTGAATTTCTTTTCTGTATAGTATGAAATAAAAGTACATTATGTAATTTCAAGACTCATATTAACGGAAGAATATATAGAATATACATATAATATAATGAAACGGACTGACGGTTTTTACTCCCCCCCCCCCCTTCCCCGTTTTGTACAAGGGCTTCTACCATTTGGAAATTGTATTTTGGATGTGAATTTAAATATTAAACAGTGCCGTGGTCCAAACAACCTTATGAAATAGAGGTATCTAATAGTTGTTAATTCCCCATCGAGGTAAACCCAATTGTTCCAATCGTTTCTAATTGTTTGTTGATACCCAATCATTAAATTCAACTGAATTTTATTCTGTCAGCCAAATCGAAATACAAGACAAAATTTTACTCCAAACAGAAGTATTAAAATTAAATTAAAGGGGATCATCCACTTCAGCTGGAAATTGAATTGGACATCATAATGGAGTAATCAAGTGGCTTAAAGGGCAGTTTGAAAACATGATTTTTCCTGCTTTTTTCGGCTGGATTAGCATTTCCCAATAAGCGCTATTTAGCAAAATTCGATTCTAACGGTAAGTTTCATTTAAATTCGAAAATTTGCCGACATTGTTTTATCAATACATATGTTTCACTAATTTCGCATCTGTTCACAGTGTATTTTTAAAGTCCTATGCAGCAGCCACACCGGTTTACACCATCCACATATTGAAACGTTCCACAATATCGTTTAGTATTATGGCATGAAAAATGTTTCAGCGCAAGAATTCGGAATATCAACAAAGAGGTACAAATGCGTTTATAGTCGACATATCAAAATCTTATGTGAGGTACAACGTATTTTGAATGACACAACATGTTTATTGGTTTCTAAAATATTTTATGTTAGAAATAGTTAAAATTAATATATTTTTGTTCAATTCGGAAATTATTGAACGTGTAATACTATGGCCCGAATTTATAGTCATTACTACATTTGCAACCCATGTTATAGTAACAGATTTCTTATTTATAAACCTAATTAAAAAAATTGAACAACGTTTAAGTGATCAAAATAAATCACTATAACCATTGTTAAAAAGTATCGATGAAAATCAGGTTTCGTTTTTCATTTCTTACCATCTTTCAGTCAAAATATGAAATTTCTTTATCCATTTTCTCGGCTTCGGGACTAGCACTAATTTTTTCCAATGAGGACTAATTAGCTCAAATTCGGTTCTAACGGTATGAAAAGTTTCAAGCTTATATTCGAAAGTTTATTGAACTCGCAATCTTGGATGATTGAAAATGTATTGATCAATTTTCATATTTCCTTGGTTTATTAATGAAAATATTCGAAATTTATATTTTTGTGATAAGCACAATTTTTTCAATAATTATAAAGTTTATTTATTAAACTTTTCCGGGTTCCTCTGAAAATCAGGTTCCGATCTTGCATTTTTTTTACAGTATCACAAAGGAAGGTGTAATTAGACATAACATTCTTCTTTTTTTTAACTGTTTTTAAAAAGATAAAAAAGCCTATGTGCTATATCGTTAATAAATATAAAATGAAATAAAATAAATAAATAACATTTGTATTGCTTTGTAAAACATTTTATATCGGAAATAGTTTAAATCCATTATTTGTCTTGAATGTCTCCGTATAGTATCATTTAGGGGTATGGATTGATTTTCATTTTCCACAATTAAAGAATGAAAATTGACAAAATTTATATTTTTGTGATAAGCACAAATTTCTTCATTGTATTTACTAACTAAAAATATTTCGTTAATTGGTTCGAAAATATGGTTTTGTTTTTGTATTTTGTTACCGTCTTTCAGGCGAAATATGAAAATTCTTTATCCATTTTCTCGGCTCCTGGACTAGCACAAATTTTTTTCAATGAGCACTAATTAGCACAAATTCAGTTCTAACGGTATGAGAAATTTCAAGCTTAAATTCGAAAATTTCCCTGCTGCAGTTACCCACATACCGTTGTTAAATATTTTTGTAACTGATTCTAATATTTGTTCGAAATACGTTAATGAAATGGTTGATTGATACTGACAAATAACAATCTTAATTCTCAAACTTTGTAGATTTTTAGAGTCTATTCGATTAGATTTAAGAAGCGTATGGCATTGGGCTAGGTGAGACTCTTGGAATCCGAGATTTTAAGATGTTTGAATTAACTTAGATTTCCGGAGTTTACTATAGCGGTAAGTATTTTGGCATCGAAGCTATTCGATATTTCCGAGATTATTCGACGTCTTCCAGTTATTTCTCCGAAAAGGATGTTTTTTGCGCTTTTGAATTACTTAGATTTGAGATGACTTCGATTTTGTATTACTTAGCTTTGAGATGAGTCCAATCGAGTTTCCCTAATCAAATAATTTTCCTACATAGGTAGATTTTTATTTAGAAATATGATAAATGTTTAATGAATAATTCTGATAATTCTGCGCGAAAAATAACGCCAGTTCTGAGCTACTAATCAAGCCTTTTAGTTAGAAAAATTATCCGGATAGGTAAGTAGTTTGGTCGATTTACCAATAAAGTTGCCATTTTTAGGTAAATTGAAATTCGGGGCCGCTGTTAGTGGAGAAAATTTCTTCATTACCCACGGTGTGCTGGAAATCAGTTTTAATGAAAAGTTCTGTCACTAAAGAAAATCATAGTGAACCTTGTTGAAGTGAGTTTCTTGAGCTCGGGAAAGGTGAAATTAAAATCATTGGAAGTGCCGTTTTTTTTGGCGGCAGTTTTTAATTTCAATAAATTTCACAAAATGATGCTTATTTTATACGTCGTTTTTAATTTAGAAGTTTTAAATTTGTCTGTATTATCAATTAATATGATTTTTTCGGCTTTATTTATTTATATAATAAGTGTATTTTGTTGACAAAATTACAACCACAATTGCATTGGATATAAAGCGCCGCATGATTTAAATAAAGCTAAAAAATATTTCTCTATTTAAATCGTATTACTTGGATATAGGAAAGAATAGGACAAAAATTAAATCTAAACTAAATTTGTTTAAATTTTTCTCAACAAAATACCGCTATTACTTTTAATAGCATTTTAGATTTGCTCAATATGATTCGCTAAATCATTACGTTCTTATATAGTATTATACGTAAAAGTTGGGAATTGTATTTTTGTAGTTTGGTCGTAGCTACCTAATGAGTAGAGAGTAGACCAAATGTTTTCAGTTCGAAACCAAACTACCAGGAGCTTAAGGAAAGTTCTCATTTTTTGTAGATCTTAAAAAGCCTTAGGGAAATTACGAGGGGAGTGAATTTCTCCTTTTTTTTTGGTAGATGTATTATGAGTATAGTGATAGCACTGTCTACCTGGGTCTTCATTTGCATTCAAGTTTGATTGGTTTTTTCATGCGGATATGATTAAGAAAGAAATTGCACCGATAATATGTATTTTAACGCGCATTTTTACTTAGTTAAACAGTAAACTATAATTTACCACGCACATGTTTTATCCCGACGATAGCATCCATATCAACCAATTATTTCAAAATTTTCATGTTAATTGATTTACTTTATAGTTGTATAGTATGAACTGCGAACTTTGAAACACACGTGATATAACTAACAATTCTGCCTATTCAGGATTATTCTTGGTATGTTGAACGGTAACAAAAAAATGTCGTAATATGAAAAATAACACTTTCTGCTCTGAATTAGATTGACAATTGTGACAGCTACAAAATACAATTGGAATTGTTTGTCAAACTATACGCAATCTCATGTAGCGACATCTAAATGTTGAGTCTAAGAATTAATTCACACACCCAATAGATTGGCCTAACCTTCAAATTTAAAGAAAACATTATATAGTCACCTTGCTACGGGCGAATTACAACTATAGGGTGCATCCCTGTTTGTAATTAAAATCAAATATTGAATTGTATTTATTAATATTCTAAATTTTATAAATATGTATATCTTAACTAATTAAATTATGAATACATTAAGCACATATCAAACACTTATACCTATATCTTATCCAATTTATTCACCTTTATAAAATATTAAAGCCAATCGACATCTTTAAATTAAAATAAAATTTATTGATTAATGCTTATTCATTTTGAAATAAATGAATAAATTATTTTAATTAAAATCAACAAGTATAAAAATTTCTACTCCACAACACCACATCAGTACAGTATACATATACCAACACAGTTAAGAGGTTATGGCTGTAATTAATTAAATTAAGTTAATAAATAAATAATAAATTGTTTCAAGTGATATAAATTAATCTACCCCTCGTATTAATTATTTTTAAATTTATTTTAAATATTTACATAATATTTCAACTCTGCTTAATGTAATTGTCTGTTAAAATTCAAATGAACAACAAAAATTGTTTATAAAAAACCGAAACAAAAAATTGTTACGTACACCAAAAATAAATGATTTTGTTGTTTTGGAAATTGTTACAATTCGTCGTGTTTTTGTGTATAGTGTGTGTGTGTGCTACCCATCCCGAAAATAAACATAAATCAAAACAATAAATATTTTTTTTTTTTTTTACGTATTTTAACCAAAATAATTTTTATTTTTTTATTTATATAATGTTTTATTTTATTATTTTGTTGTTACATGAAAATCCAAAAAAAAAAAAACTAACAAATTGTAACAAAAACAGCAGTACAACAGCATTTCCCATTTCAATTCAGTGAACTGAAATTTTTGTGCTTTCAATTTTTTATTTTCTACAACAACTGTTGTTGATATTAAATTAAAAAAAAAAATTAAATAAATAAATAAAAAATTGTAAGCAACAAAAAAAAAAAAACGAAACAACAGAAGTGTAACAGCCAGAAAAAAGCTTAACACAAAAAAAGCTGGTTGCATTTATAATTGATAAGTTTCCTTCTGAATATTTGTTTTGGTGGTGTACTCTTATGTATGGTTGCGCGAGTTTTATTTCTTTTTGGTGTATGCCGATTTTTTTTCATTTGTTTTTTGTTGACCTGGAATTCGACAGAAAGAATTTTGCAATCTGCAATTTGTTTGTAAATGAAACGACGTTGACCTGCCTTTTGTGCTTTATTAATATAGGTATCTTTCGTTTAGAAATCATGAAATTGCGATTTGCTTTATGGTAGAAGATATTTTATCATTCGAAACGGTATCAACTTTTAACATGATTTTAACAAGCTTTCTCATTTACATATCTTTGCGTTGAAATTATAGTGAAGTTTTACAAGTGGTAGTCAGCATTTCTTTTATATATATAAACTGATCTAGTTTTCTAGGTAATTCTCTTTAATTATTGCAGAATACGGTTTACTGTCTAGTGGTCAGTAAGCGGTGCAAAACTAAAGCGCTATATCTAAAAATTAAAAATAACTCTATATAAAAAAAAACTGATATCAATTCCAATATTAATGAAAATGTGGAGAGAAACTTCAAAATGAACAATGCAAAAGAGTCAGCTACCAAGAAAAATGCTTTTTTTTTACTTCCGCATAAGTACACACACTGATTGATTTTTAATTTCCGGCTGAATCCTCTTATATGAACAACAGCGCTCGGACAAGGATTAATTTTCCCTTTACGAAAAAATCCAATAATAAAATATTTTCGATTGCGAGTGAAATGGTGAAAAACATTTAACAAAATTGTGTATATCCTGCGATACCGAGCAAATTCATATTTTATCGAGTTTTCGGTACAACATCCACTGTAATTAAGCTAATTTACCTTTTAAAAAATTTCACAAGACGTCTAAAGGTGAATTTATATTATCCGTTCCTTTCTGCTGCTACACTTCGTATTCCAATATATTTTATTAATTTATAATTTTAATCTCCAATACAAAATGTTTTAGATAAAAGGATTTTAGTCAATCAAGTTATGCGAGTTCAACCATAAATGTCAGTGCGATCAGAACGCAGAACTTTTCTAATATATTGTCGATAACCTAGATTGACTTTTCATCGACGAAATAAAAACAATAATCACCTGTCATATTCTAATGATTTGTTTACAATATTTCAATTATTTTAATTTATAATTAATTCAGCTTCAGAAATTAATGGATAAGGAAGAAAATTCAACATTCAGCTGTATACTATAACCTATAATACAAGCTACTGATGATCCTGAACATCCTGCGCCCATTGACTCTACTGAGTCCGAAGATAACAAACAAATTTTTGTGATTGGCCGAATGATTTCACTAAGTTTGGTTTTGACTCCCACAACTCGAACTAATCCATCTTGACTTAGAATTGCCTTAATAATGAAACCCATCATCCATCTGCCATATGTGGAACATTATTTTCAATGACAACTACTAAGCCATCTATGGTTGGATTTGTTGTTGGTTTTGTCCATTTTTGGCATTGTTGTAGCGACAGTAAATATTCTTTATTCCATCTCTGCCAAAATTGCTGGACCATTTGCAATTGCTGGACCATTTGCTATATATGTTGCCACCTTGACAGCCAGTTTTCCTTAATATGAAGAAGAATTTGATCCGGTAACAAAGTAATAGGCTGCCCGATTAGAAAATGCTCGGGAGTTAGAGAATCCATATCGTCCGTTGTCATTTCGCATTATGGCCGTGAGTTAACGATGGCCTATGTTTAAGTCAGCAACGTTACCATCTCTTCGCATATGTAAGACATGGCTCTCCTATCACCCGTTTCAAATGAAACTTTTTTGATTTTATGGCTGCCTCTCATAAACCTCCAACATTGGGGGCACATTTGATGTATACTGCCCCTTCATAATCCACTCCGGTGGTAAAGAATAGCCTTTGGTAAGTTACTCGAACCTGTGGCAATTGTCCCATTAGCCGCTGTTGTCGTTGTGCCTTCCAGCGCACACGTTTGACACATCTCTCAATCACTGCCCTAACTTTATCCTTACCTCTTAGAATGTGGTATTTTTGTTTTAAAGTGGTCATCAAAACCTTTGGACCTGCATGTAATTGCTTGATATGTATAATGATTGATTATTAATGTTGTGATTATTAATGTGGTGCATGGCTACCTCGTAATAAACCCATTTTGTCTATAAAGGAAAAAAGACTCGGTAATTTGATTTACAAATATTTTTATTATTAGTAAAGTCATTGAACTCCGAAGAAAAACTGCCAAGTTGAACTCGTCGCATCACTAAATTAATTGCATCTTGGTTAGCCTCATTTTATCGTTTTGAGAATTCTAGATCCTCCGCTATTCTAAATCCACCTTTTCCGAAATAATAATAATATTTGGACAATAACAGCTATCACCTTAGAAAATTTTGAACATCTTTCAATGAGGCTCCAAAGCCAGTTGCTACTGCCCTCATTATTGACCAACACCACTGTATTTAGCTTTTGTTCTTTTCGAACTACTTCTGGTATTTCTCCTGTAATTTTGTCTTGATTAGGACATTCGACCTCTGCTTTCATTAACCAATGTCGGCTATTCCACGATATGGTGTGCTCCACTAACTCCCCCAGGAAAAAGACCTCTGGAGGAGCAATCAGCTGAATTGTCGATTTATTGTATGTGGCTACATTGCCTCCGGTTTGTATGTTGAAGAAAACCCTATTTGACACAAATGTTTGCCATTTCCTCGTACATGATGAGATCCAATTGAGCACAATAATTGAGTCGGTTAACAATCCATAATTGATAACCTTTAAATCCTGGAGTATTTCTAAGACCGAAACTTAATTAGCAATACTGTGGCGTAGAGCTGCAGGCGTGGTATGCTAATCGTTTTGATTGGTACAAACTTTGTTTTTGCAGCAATAATATTCGTCGGGAAACCAGTTTTTCCTTTCAATATACTGTAAATTACCGCGGCGCAAGCCAATTCGGAAGCATCCCCAAATCCATGCAACTCTAATTCCGACATTTTCAAGTTTTAACAGATTTTTTTCTAATGTCTGTTTAGTCTTCATAAATTGCCTCAGGCAAGCGCTCATTCCAATCGACACCTAACAGCCACAGTTTCTTTAAAATCATTTTTCATTTTTATTATAACCAACCAATCGTATCAAAAAAATTTGATGCCTCGGATAACACATATCGCTTAGTTAATTCACTTTTTTCCAACTTCACCTTAAACTGAAAGCTGTCACTTTTTGGAGAATACCTCACTCCCAATATCGAAATGGCATTCTTCGAAGGTATCTTCGTCTGCTTCGGGAATAATTTGCATAAGCTGCTCACAATTTGATGGCCACTTTCGAAGAAGGAAACCTCCCTTTTCTATCATTTTGATTAAATTCCGGAAAATAATTGCAGTATCCTCACGAATGTTGGTTCCTGACATAAGGTTATCAACATAGAAATCACGTCGTAGTATTTCTGAAGCCTTAAGGAATTCCGATTGATAATCAACTGCAACCTGTTTTAGCGTTTGCGTAGCTAAGAACGGATCGGATGACGTGCCATAGGTCACGGTTAATAGCTTATATAATGGCAGCTCTTCATGTGGTTTCTTTCTCCAAATAATTTTTTGGTATTCTGCATCTTAAGCATTGACCAATATTTGCCGAAACATTTGTTCAATATCGGCCGCAAATACGTATTTATGAATGCGAACTCTAAGTATTAATTCTACCAAGTTAGATTGAACCGTTGGCCCAACTGTCAATTCATCATTCAGCGATTTTCCAAGAACTGTCTTGGCAGATACAACGCGCAGCTTCTTCGTGGTACTGCTCTCCTTAGTCACCCTGCGATGCATTAAAAAATATTGTGTGATAATATAATTCCACATCCACATCCACATCCACATCCACATCCACATCCACATCCACATCCACATCCACATCCACATCCACATCCACATCCACATCCACATCCACATCCACATCCACATCCACATCCACATCCACATCCACATCCACATCCACATCCACATCCACATCCACATCCACATCCACATCCACATCCACATCCACATCCACATCCACATCCACATCCACATCCACATCCACATCCACATCCACATCCACATCCACATCCACATCCACATCCACATCCACATCCACATCCACATCCACATCCACATCCACATCCACATCCACATCCACATCCACATCCACATCCACATCCACATCCACATTTTTCGAACATTTTTGTTGAATTTTGGAATTTTGAAAAGACAAAAATAAATGTATAGAAGGCACGAGGACAACAGATTACTACCAAAATTAATTTTTTTCTTAAATATTTGGAACTTGTGACTGTTCCTTTAATTACACAGCCACACACAAACAAAGTCGTGACCCAGAGGGGAGACTCCACTATTCTTACGTTTTTTAGGTCGGACTTACATTATTCCGGAATTTATTGACGAACCGATAAGTTTGTGAACCACATCCAAATCGTATACAAGCAGATTAAATCAGCTCCCCATTAACAGAATTCCATTGCTTTTTTAATCCGAACTGCAGCCATTGACCTGCTCGCTGCAATTGGCGTTGAGGTGGGTATCTGGTAAGCAACGGATATAATTTAGCTGAATAATTATGGAATTAGTCAACACGACTGAAACATTAAGACTAATCAACCCATCCTCCCCCTCAAGAAAAAAAATTAATTCTTCATTCTACAAAACTTAATATATTATAAAAGCCAAAACGGAACTTATACCTAACAATGCTAATAAGAAACAAATTAACTTTCTTAAATAATGTAACGCAATTTATACTAATATTAATTATTAACAATAATATTTATACTATAATCACTTCCCGTAACAACATTTACGCTATACAAGAAAACCGTAAGATTGATGCGTGACCAACGGTATTTCTTCGTAATTTTAATCTATAAATCTGGTCACTGTAGCTGATTTTGCTGTGATTAAAGAATTTAATCCTGGTAGTTAATCCCAAAAAAAAAAATGTTGGGTCGAATTAAAACAGCTCAAATTTCAGCTCAACTCAAATATTGGATTTTATACATCAGCGAAAGAGATTTTGTCTTGAAATCACTGCGTCACTGTACCACTGAAGGCCGCAATTGTGCACACCACAAACGAAGAAGCCTGCCTGCATCAGCTTATAGTTGATATACTTCGTATATGTATAAAACAATAAAAACGAACCACTTACATTACCTGGTAGTATATATGATGAAATAAGTATTTCACCAAATGGCCCTTTAGTTTTTTTTTCTCATGAACAGTTTCTTCCAATATGGCACACAAGATCTTCTAGATCAATTTTAGTTCACATAAGTTTATAACACAACAGATTATTTTAACTACTGTCGCAATATTTTTACTTTCTTTTACGTAAGTAAAATAAAGTATAGTAATCATGAAAATTTTCGACCTTGAGATTATTGAAGATTTATCTGTTTTGAGGTCCCCTGAGTCCGAAAAAGTGGGTTTCGAAATGATGTCTGTCTGTCAGCCCGTCTGTCTGTCCGTCTGTCTGTCAGTCTGTGTCCTCTCTACAGCCCAGATGGCTTATCCAATCGAACTGAAACTTCAGATTTAAGCTTTTTGGATAAATTGGGAGGTCCCAGTGAATTTTACTTCAAATCGGTCCACCGGAAGTGGCCACTCCCTTGGGTCAGAAAATTTGTTTTGCAAATATCTCAAAAAGTATAAGGTTTACAAAAAATTACTAATACAAAATGTTTCCAAAAATCAAAAAAAAATAAAAATAAACAAATTAAAAATTAAAAAAATTAAAATTAAAAATTAAAAAAAAAAATTTAAAAAAAATTTAAAAATTTTATAAAAAAAAAATTAAATATTGTTTTGCCAACACATAAATATATGTGTATATATAGCCTAATTAAGCTAATTATAATTAATTTGCACACTACAGTGACATACTTCCGGTTTTTAATGCAAATATTACATAATTGAATGTGGATCATTTTTTCATGTTTCTTAACTTTTTTAACGACTTATTAGGGTTTGTAATACTTAAGTATATATATCGTTTTATAATTGCAAAAATATTTCGCAACTCCTGCCCCCCCCCCACACTTTTTTACAGGGAGTTACAGCAGTTCTTGCATTTGTCATTTTAATTATTGTGTGTATTAGCCCAATTATGCTAATTATAATTAATTTGCACACTTCAGTGACGTACTGTATGTTATAAAAATATTTAGCCTACATGTATGTTAAATTGCCAAATCGGTGAACCGGAAGTGGCCACTCTCGGCCCGAAAATGTGTTTTGCACATATTTTAAAAAGTATAAGATTTACAAAAAATTTAAATTCATAAATATCACCTTTTATTTATTTTACGTGTGTACTAATGAGTTCAAAAAATTGAGTTTTGAAGTGGTGTCTGTTGGTATATACATATGACTGTCAATTTGTAGTCCAAATGGTTTAAGCAATCAAACTGCAACTTCATGTTTAAACTTTTTACATAAATTTTGGGGGTCCCAGTTCCCAGCTCCCAGATTCCGTAAAACAGAAAATTTAGTTTGCAAATATTTCAAAAATATACAATTTACAGAAAACATGAAATAATAAAAACAATCTTAATTAAGTTTGCGGGAAATTTGAATTATAAAAGTTTTTCAAAATTCGCTGTTCGTAAAAGAAAGTCGTGTGTTGGCCACACCTCCATTTTTTTAGATGTTGTCGCACTGGTTATTCGGTTCGGACTAATGTATTAAAAAAAATAATTCAAATTGAATTGTTAACGATGACTATAGATTACAGAGAGAGAGAGGAAATGTACTTACATACATATCTAATCGATATTGCATTTGTATTAGGCCATCCTGACCACACCATCGGAACAAGATTTCTCACTCTTACGTTTAATACCACCAGATGATTTGTGTAAAACCAATAAAATTAAATAATAAACAAAATATGCTTCATAATTACCACTACGTATGTATGGGGGTGGAGAATATCACTTTGGTATCAGGTGGAAAACACCATGGTCGCCAATTTCGCAGCATTAGTACATTTACCCAAAACAAAAGCAAAATTTTAACGAATTAGTTTGTTACATGCTGGTGCACTCATTCCACTGAACAATTGGTTCCTAAAAATTTAATATACCGTTTATATTTCATGCAACGTAAAACTATTCCAAACCTGATATTTACAAACTTGATAATCCTTGTAAAGTAAACAATTCACTTGCTAATTTACAAATCCTAAATTCAACAGAAACTTTCACTGACTCAATTTTAATTTTCTCATCAAATGAATGACTTTTGTACCACACAGTTTAATACCTCAAAAACCTCGAATATTTAATAAAAATTTAAATATATTTTCGTGCTGCTTGTGATACTCTCTAAACGCATATATGCATGTCTCCTATAAAATGTAAATAAAATTTAACAAATTCGCCTCGAAATATTTTATTTATTTAAAATGCATCTACGTGTGTACATATCCATATATACATAGAAACAATAACAAATACCAAAATTTAAAATAAAATTCCAACCAAACCCATGATACTGTTTGCTATTTTATTGCCTTAGTTTTTGTGAACGGTTTGATAACCATATATGAGTCTGTATAAACAGTAGCTAAATTGTATACCATGGATAATAAAACTAGATATACACGTTGTCAGTCAAACCCATAAAAAAAGGGTAAACAAAAAATTAAATTTATATAGATAAATCCAAATATTAGACAGACATTTTATCGAAACCTGGACCAAACATTCTAGAGATACATTGTAGCACTTGTTTTACTAATATACCTTTCGGTTACAAATTCACAATACCCAAAATAATTTAAATATTTTGCCAAGATAGACAGTACGGGGCTTACATTAAAATTCAAGTTTTATTATCGGAAAAAATTCTGTCTGCCCTAGTTCAATGTTTTCTAATAATTGTTTGAATGATTGATTTGACAAATTTGGTAGGGAAACAACAAATCAAAATCAAACAATGTCTTCAAAATAGTAGAACTCTGAGATGAAAACTAAGAGATTCATATTTCAATGTGAACAAATTGGTTTGCTGTACGAGTACAACAAAATTCTTATTCTTAATCTATTGTCTTGATATTTTACGACACTATACAAAAAGACGAAGACGGAAAAAATGTTGAAAATAAATAAATCCTGATAAAAACATAATAAATCTTTCGTTTTTATATTCGAAAATGGAAGAAAGGAAAACAAAAAATCAGAAAAATCAGGAAATGAAATGTTGATGGACATATTTTAGGGATAGCAGATTATATAATTTATATATATATAGAAATACAAGTGGTATTTTTAAAAGCGATACCGTTTTGAGGTTGTTGGTATTTTTTTTTTTGGTAACATTACATTACGTTAAACAACTTGGTTATCAATGTTATAGAATTTATATCCGACTTTTCGGACAGTTCGGGTATATAAGAGATTAAATAAAGTATAAAACAGACGTTTTTATTTAAAATAAATTATCGATTACCTTCCTTTTGCTTTAAATTTAATCGATATTAATTAACACATATATATTCTACATCTTCAATCTTCTTTTTTGTGCAACATGTCAGAATCAGAATCATATACCTTTAGGGTTATTCCATTTTCATTATATTTAAGGAAATTAATTGTTGGGAAATTTATTTAATTCATTATCGATTGAATAAATCTGGTTTATGTTCAACATATTCATATTAATTAATCATAAAGGTATGGATTGTATGTACGTTATAGAAGCGATACTTATCGGTTTGTGAAATGTGGTAGCCATGGGCCATTCTTTCAATATAATACTGTTAATTTTTTTTTGTATTTATGTTTCTTTCCAAGGTCAATTAAAATTTGAGATAGTTCGTTCAGAAAACTTTAAGGAAAATACATTGAAGTGAACGTTTGGTAAATGCAGAAAGAATTCGCATTTAGTGCATGTGAATTTTGCTTATAAAATGCTAAATTTCCGGTATAACACAGAAATTTCCCAAAAAAAACAGTTAAGTTTTTAAAAACTTTAATTGGTTATATTCTTGATTCTTCTGGCTTATTATCAAACACATTTCTTTGGTAGTCGCTGTAGCTGGTTTAGAGAAGAGAAAAACAACAAAGTTAAGTCATGAATTTTATTGTTAATTATTTAAAATGCCTAATTTAAACAATTTGCTGGAGGCAGGGCCAAAATTCTTTATTTTAATTGTTAATGGAAATAACTATTCTAAATGGATCGAAGATTTTGCTGACTTCGGTTAATAATGTACACTTTGTATGTTGGCTGCTTTTTGGTAAGTTAGAAGTAAACCCGAATGTATCTTCACATTGATTCCAAGAGAGACCTAAAATTTGGATATCTTCATTATTGTTTATTTTTTGGACGTTAAGTTGCCGGGTTCTCCTAAACATTTTAAAATTTCGAAAAGGAATGGTTGAACTTAGGATGGTGACAATTAAATCCCGCAACTCTTCGATGATATTTGCTCCCGTTTAGAAGAACTAAAGATAACTTTGTTCTGAGTGAGTTAATTAACGGCAAGCTTTTATAATGGCAGGTTGGCACTTAACCTTTTTTTAAATTTAGCTAACCTTTATTTAATAATAATAACATCGCTCATGCTTGTTGTGACGCAAATTTTCTTGTTGCATATTTACATAAAAAAAGCTCATATATGTAAAACACTTTAAACAATAGAGCTTTTATCAAAATAATATTTGTGTGTAATATAATTTTATATAGTTCTTCCACTATAAAATCACGTATATAGACAATAAAAATGCGACAAAAATAGGTATTGCAAGATATCTTACAATATATAAAATTGGGGCGCTCAAAATCATAAAATCAAATGAAAATGTAATACAAGAGCATGTCACATATAAATATGAAAATGTATGATATATAGACAAAACAATATTGTTTTTCCGCTTTGTTCTATTATTTATTTTTTATTGGTTTTTTGTAGTTTTTCTCGACGCAAAAAAAAGCAAATTGTCATATCAGTAACCGAAAAATAAAATAAAAATATTTAAATATTTTTGAAAAGAATCAGAAAAGGGTTGTTACATCCAGATAAAGTGATTCTGTTCATTTCCACTTGATTGAAATACACTTTTACATATTTTTTGACTTTTAGTCGAAATATAAAACGAATTTTCAATTTATCAAGTGTTCCCATATGTGCCGATTGTCATCGTATATATGTCTACCGAATATGTTCTGTCATCAATGATAATATCACAAAATATATCCATACTTATCGTATTACGATTTTTTAAAGGATTTTTGCTATCTTTGTACACACAATGTGATAAGATTAGAATGAGTGTATTTTTTTTTTTTTTGTTGTTGCAAGCTTTAAAAATAGATTGAATGTAGTCGATGTATTTTTTGGTACTTAACAAGTGGATTTTAACAATTTTAAACTGTTATACTGTGACAAGGACTTTTATGTGGATATATTGTGGAAATGGTTGCTATTTAATGCTACATACACAAATTAACACTTTTTGTACCCAAATATTATGTAAAAAATGTTAAAAATTAATTTTATTCGTACATAAAAATTGCTAAATGTCTAATAGGTAAAATTTTATGTTATAAGGACCACGAGTTAAGGGTTGCTGATCAAAACTGAGCTGATAGAAGGCTTATCCAAATAACAAACGAGGAAGTTATCTAGATCAAATCATCAAGATTTTCACTGCCGTTGACAAAAACAAGTCTTTGACAATCCTTACTAAAAATTAGTCAATAATTGCTGGTAGTTTTAATAGACAATTTCCCCGAGGTCAATATATTTTGAAATTGCTTAGGGGCGTCTATGGCCGACAATTGAAAAATTAAGTGCATTTACATGAATCTGTCGTTTAGCTGCTGTGTTCTGCTGTAAATAGAATCTATATTATATATCTATCATTATTGTATACAAAAGTTAAAATAAGATAATCACTATAACAAGGTATAGTATAAATACATAAAGACTTCCATGTGAAGTTGATCGGTGAATTGTTAGACTGAAATCGTTTTGAATTTTTTCGAAACAATTTTATATTTATATTCACCCAAGCACAAATAAATACGCCCAAATGTCTAAATATATTTCTATCCGTAGACTGAAGAGCTACGTATAGACATCATACACAGATATTTTTTTATATTGTTTTTGTTCAACCAACACTGAAAAAATTCGATTTTTTTAAAATATTCTTGAAATCAAACTTTATCAAAGAAAATGAATTATATGAGCTTCGAAAGTCTTGAAAATGTGTAAATGTATCAAAAATTTCAACTTCAAAATTTAATATTAAAAAAAATTAACATTAGTTTGAACTTAGGTTTATTTTAAAAAGTTGTCTAGTTTATACCCTTTCCAATGGCATGCTACATATTGGAGGATTCATATATAATGTGGTCAAAATAAGAGATGCAACATGCAAATTGTCAGGATCAAGAAAATTATTTTTATGATTATTATGTTTTTAATAAAATAATATTTTTCAAACTGTTCTCCTCTACTCCGTATGCATGCGCGACACTTTCCCTTATCTTAACTGTTGTTGTCCGAAGTCGCATTTCTGTTATCATTGTTTCAGATGCAGCTGTAATTCGTTCCATTAAAATTTCTCGTGTGGACACCTTTGCCGCATAAACTAATTCCTTTGCACGTGCCTAGACGTAGAAATCGAGAGGGTCAGGTCTAGGGACCGTGCGGGCGAAGAAATAGGCTATGGACCGTGCGGGCCAAGAAATTTCTGTTGGCAAAATTTTTTTTGCCCCTTGCTTTATCAGTATTTAGGCTTTTTTTTTTTAAATGATTAAGTATATAATGCAGTTTTAGGCACTACAAAGATTTTACTGGCGGTGTGAACTTTCTACCCATACTTCACAGCGCGTAGAGCATTGTTCAACTTTAGAATACTCTTTAGGTACATAAGATCTCCATTAAGTACAAAAAAGATTCCTTTAAGAGTAAATAATTCGGATCGCGCGGTTCGCATTTGAGACATGAGTGCAATTTTCAAATCATGCAATTCTTCATTTAATTTAGTTAATAAAAATTATATACAAAGTAATTCTAATTAAAAATACGCACATAAGTAAGTTGCCCTAAATTTGATCTACACTTTTTCAAAAAACTGAAAAAATTATTTAAAAAGAACTAGACCCGAATTAGCTTATCTTAAAATAACGTATGTCGTTTTTAATTTGCAAATAAATTTGGTCCTTTTAATGAAATAATTAATATGAATTTTAAAATTTGACTTTGTGAAGTTTGAAAATATAATGTACATAATGTGGATCTTTCTAAATAATGGTAAACTGTCATTTTTTGTTAAAAATTATAGTTTTTTGTTAATTAAGACTTAATTACTTATCATTAAACATTAAATAATCACTGGGAAATAAATTGTACCAGTTTTGTATACTTCCCTTAAGAATATTTTAACGGAAAAATCAGTTACGCACTTGATATTCTAATACTGTGATGCAGTGAACAACTAAACGATACAATTAGTATTTGCACTTCAATTATTCCGCTAAAAACTAATACAAGCAACATAACTATTGTTTTAAATTTCAAGATACTCAATACATTTATAAATTAAATATTTTTCTTATTTCAACCAAAATTCAGTTATAGACGATCCACAATTTGTACAAGGATCCACATTATGATCGTTTACCTTAAGACAAACATTTTATTTTTCTCTAAAGTACATCATCTGTATCTGCTAAAAAATTTGAACTGGAAATAATTATTTATGTTTTGAGTAGCCAGTAGTTAGAACCAACTCTGATAAATACCCCAGTACCAGGACCAGCCGTATGGTGCTTTTTCCACAATCGTCCAACTTCCATTTTGCTCCGTATACAATTATCATTTTTTTGAACATTATCTTGGCTATCGCCTAAGAACTTACGGGCCAGAAATAATTCTTTATGTTTTGAGTAGGCAGTATTAAGGAGCATGTCTGATAAATACCTCTTTACTAAATAAAGTAATCAATGGTAATTAACAATTCAGCCTATTTAGACATACGAAAGAGTAATAGAATATTCGTATAAATCTAATTTTTTCGTAACGTTTTTATAAAACTGTTGAAAGTTATTTTAATACACAATTTTGGAAATTGTTACAACAATTCTAGAGTGTCATTTACGAACATACATATTTAGTAATTTGTTGAAAATAATAAATTGTATTAAATTTATAATATATAAAGTGTTAATCTTGAGACAGAGTATATACAGTGATTTAATTAATAAAACATTTTAAAGTGAACCGGGTGTGGCTTTAAAGATTATTTGTTTTTAACAGATATTAAAGTAAAAGTTAAAAATGCCTTTCAAACGGTTTATCCTGGACAAATCACAAATTGATAAAATCCAACATATTGTATTAAAAATATTAGTGATTTGAACAATACGGATTTGAACAATTTGTTCAATCAACAATTATTTTACATTTTAAGTAAAAATATTTAAAGTTTAAAAAATAAAGCCCAATATCGAAGGAAACTCCAAAAACTTTTTAAATCGAAACATTTCATTGAAAGTCAAAAGGAGAAAATTGATAAAATTGGTTCTACAACTAATACAGCAACTTTTAACAAATTTTCGGATGATTTATTCAATGAGCAATTTAATGAAAATTTTACAGCTCCATCTAATCAAAATTCCTCCGTCATATCAGCAGTTATGTCTGACGATGATGTTTTTAAAACCATCCGACCTAAAAATGTTCAAGTAAAAATGCGGCGCGGCGGTCAGTAACAGCAAAGTTTTCAAATATTTCTTTGATTGCCTCAACTCGAAACAAAATATGAAAAAAATCCATTTAGAAGTGACTTTATTATGAATAATCAAGTTGATACATTTCTGGAATTCATGGTAAATTATATTTCAAATACCGCGTGAGTAAACAAACAAATTGTGTTAAGGGTTTAATTCAGAGCATACGAGCCACTCAAACAGTTTCTAAAAATATATTGTCGGAAAATATTGGAGTTGACTACATTTTAACGTCAAGATATAATCAAGATCTAGTCGAGAATTTATTTGCTCAAATTAGGGCCGCTAAAGGAAATAATCGCAACCCGTTCGTACATGAATTTAATTATAATATTGCAAAAATTACAACGATTAACATTTTATGGGATCCCCTCGTTATCCATCTTTCCAAAATCCATTTTGCTAAAATCCGCCGTTTTTCATAAAAATCCACTTTTGATAAAATCCATTGATGTTGAAATCCATGATTGTTGAAATCCATTTATTACACAATCCACTGCTGTCAAAATCCTTCAGTATAATATCATTAAACTGATGACCGTACAAATAAAATAAATTTCGTATTTAAATAAACCAATAATTAGTAAATAATTACATAATTATTTAATTATATCAAAATATACGAATAGTCCGAATTCATTTAATTGTTTATTTTATTTCTATGGACGGAAAACTGATTTTTATTAGGAGCTGAATATATTGTAAAAATGCATCAAAGAATCGAAAAAATGTTTGTAAGTGGTACAAGCTCTTCACAGAAGGCCGATAAGATGTTAATGATGATGCCCTGGACACCCCAGCACGCCAACAACCGATGAAAACGTTGAAGTAGTGAAGAAAATTGTTATGGAGAATTGTTGAATCAGTATTAGAGAAATTGCTGAGGATCTCAATATATCGGTTGGTTCATGCCATGTAATTTTTTTTGGGCATGAAACGTGTGGCAGCGATATCCGTAATCACGCCTCAGTCACCGTATTTACCGGACTTGGCACCCCCCTCCCCTGTGACTTTTTCTTGTTCTCAAAACTGAAAAGTCCCATGAAAGGATGTAGTTTTGCCCCGACTGAGGAGATAAAGACCGCATCGCTGGAAGAGCTTAAGACCATACCAAAAAGCGAATATCAGAACAGATTCGAGGACTAAAAAAAAACACTGGCACAAGTGTATTATATCTGAGGGGGATTACATTTAAGGGGACAAAATAGATATTGTTATTCATCAATAATCAATAAATATTTTTCGAGAAAAATAAAAAAGTCACCTTTTTTAACAAACCATATATTATATGGGTATTATATAAAGGGCTTTTAAAAAAATTTGGTTTCCATTGTAATTAATTAATTTTATTTTGTAAAAGTATAGGTATAAAAAAACATTTTGTAGTGATAAAGACAAAAGTTATGACAGTGTGGGACTACCAGAAGCAGCCAGAAGAATGGTGCAAATTCATCTTTAGCTAAAAACACATCATTTTTGTTATTTTTGCAAGAAAGCCATCGAATTCATCATTTTTGTTACTTTTTACAAGCGGCTTGTAAAAAATAATAAAAAGGAAAAAGGATGGATTCGATGGTTTTTTGATGGATTTTGACAAAATGGATTTCGTCAATAATGGATTTTATCATAAATGGAATTTGAAAAAGATGGATTTTGTCAAAAGATGATTATATCGAAAATGGATTTTGTCAAGATGGATTTTGTCAAAGAGGATCGTGACGTAATGGATTTCGTGAGTAGCCCATCAAATGAAGATAAGACAATATAAATTCCATTGAAATTGACCATGTTGATGACATATCAGATATATCCGAAAACTTTTTTAATCTGAATGTAGCTTCAATGCGCGGTATTTTGTGGGCTACGTAGCATGCAAAATTTAGAATTTTATCAAAACTAATGAAATTTTGGATGCTCCATCAGAATATTTGATCAGTAACAAAAATTATGGTTGTAAAAATAACTTCTGCAAACTTAAGGCACCGACTGATTATTATTATTAAGAACAAATTTATTTATTTTCCAGAATGTTTTCAGAGCGCGCAAAAATAAAAGATTTGAAGAAGAATATTGTTCAACTTTGTATTGTTAATACCAGCGTTACCTGCAAAGATATGTATGTCGAACAAAATCCATATCGTGAGCATAATTGAGGCAGCTTTAAATTTCATGATTTTAGAATTAATCAGGAAATATTGAACATGGTTAGCTGAAAAACACATACAAACAAATTATAAAAACGTGCGAAATCCGAATTGGCGAATACTATTGAAAGGATTTGAAGAAGAATATTGTTCAACTTTGTATTGTTAATACCAGCGTTACCTGCAAAGATATGTATGTCGAACAAAATCCATATCGTGAGCATAATTGAGGCAGCTTTAAATTTCATGATTTTAGAATTAATCAGGAAATATTGAACATGGTTAGCTGAAAAACACATACAAACAAATTATAAAAACGTGCGAAATCCGAATTGGCGAATACTATTGAAAGGCAAATTATAAACGTGTAATAAAATTATTTCTCGAACTTCAGTTTCTTTGAATATACCGAATATAATTTGCAGTGGTAGCATATCATTTTTCAATCTTAAGAGAATTAACAACCTGAGGTCAAACAACTTACATTTGCTTAGACTGCCTCGAGCTCCGATGGTATTTACCCAAAAAACTAACACAAATCTTTGACTAAGCTTTTAGCTATTCTGTTCCACTGCGATCTGGAAAATAGCTAATGTGCATTCTGTACGAAAAACAAGCAGAAAAACCCATTCGAATTATCACTCAGCAGCCATTGTCTTTGTCCTTTCTAAGGTGCTACAAACAATAATCCATTTCCTTCTAGTGAAATAGCTGAACCCAACTGTTAAAACCCCTACTGCGGGTTTCGACATGAATCGATCTACGATTTAACTAACCTCGCCAGCAACAAGGCACAAGAGATTAAAGTACAAGTTGAGAGCAATTGGTTTTCCAACTAAACTGATCTCTTAGATTTTTTTTTGTGGAATTCAAGTGCTATGGTGAGACTTTCATTTCTGATACATTAAATGTTACTTTTTCTCAGCGATCTGCCTACACTTTTTTCATTTTCATTCTTCGAAACTTTAACAAATTTGTGAATCATATGTGGGCTGATGCACTGAATACCCGTCTGGCTGCACACAACCGAGTTCAGAACCGAGCATGCCGAATGATTTCGGATTCTAGATATCTCCTCTATCTTTAATTCTCTTTCAGACAGAAAGCTTCAGACAGTGCTAACCTGTCTGCAGAAGTACAAACTGAATATCAAAAGTATAATTTTCTAAAACTGAACTATTAAACCCTTATTATCGCCTCTTATTATTCTTTCCGCGCTGTCATTATTCCTTTGATAAAGCAATACCAGGAATCTCTAGTATAGCTGCTGAAGATAAGGGAAATCTGCACCCATAGTGTTCCCAGATATATGCGGAAGTTGTCATTTAAATCTTAGTTAGCCTTAGGTTTTAAAATCGCCTTAGGTGATATTAGTCGAGCAACAGTTCCATCAATTTCGCTGTAAACTGATCTGAGCAACGGCGACGCGCACACTCAGTGTATTTTCGTGTATTCAATTCGGGCATTACAAAAGCTAGTTAAATGTTCCTTATTTGACTTATTCGTAGTACTAAGACCGTATTCTTTTTCAACTACAGTGTGAGGAAGAATATTATTTCATTTGATGTTTTATAATACCTGCAAGGTTAGAATTAATGGATTAAAATTAATTAAATCGTATTATGCAAAATGAAATGATTAACTATAAAAAATTAGAAAACATAAAATATAACCTAAATATTTACTGGAAGGATTAAACGCTGTGCTTCACCCATATTTGAATTTAAAAATTCAGAATTTTCTGTTTTCTGTGATGTCTTCTATTTATTAATTTTGTTCAAAACAGATACCTTTTATAAATTTTCGGTATTTCCAAAATTTTGAAATTATTAACCTGAAAATTTTGAAATCTTCTAATAAATGTATCTACTATTTTATTACCAATTGTCACATTTATAAAATTCAAAATCATAATTCTGTAAAGTATGAAAATTCCAGAAAATCAAAATATTAAATCAATTCTGGAAAGTTAAAAGTTTTAAAATTTTATACTCATATGGTAAACAAATTCTGAAATTATTAAAAAAATTGTAAATTTAATAAATCTCCCGAGTTGCACTTTATTTTAGAAATATTAAATTCTATTAATTTATTAGTTTTGTTCAAAATAACTCTTCATTTGTTAGTTTCCAAAACTTCAATTGCGCAATTTTCGAATTTTCCAAAATTCTGAAATTCTTTATAATAATAATTTAAAATTCAAATTTTTTACAATTTTATACCAATATTATTTTCCAGATTTCCAATTTACAAAAGTCAGAATCGTAATTCTGATAATTCCGAAACCTCAAGACTGAAACTAAATCAATTGTGAAACGTTAAAAGTTTTAGAATTTTATTGGAGATTACTAAATGGGTGCAGAAATTTTAAGTTTTTAAAAAAGTTCAAAAGTTGGAGTTAAATCCGGAGAATTGTACTGTATTTTTAGAAATTAAGAATTTTCAATTATTAACATCTGAAAAATGTTTAAAGCAAAATGCAAATTTTGAAATTTCCAAAGGTCTGAAATTCTTAACATTAAAATTTTGAAATTTGAGAATTTAATTCATTTATTGTAATTTTTTTAATCAATTGTTCCTCAATTCCTGGAAAATTCTTTTATTCCAGATTACCAATTTGCAAAATTTTGTTAATTCAAAAAGTTCAAGAAAATCCCAAGCTAAACCAATTCACATGGTATAGAATCGAGAATTGTACTGAATTTTTAAAATGTTGAATTTTTAATAATTATTAATCTCTTACTAAATATTAAAGCAATACATACGTAATTTTTTAAATTTCCAAAATTCTAAAAATGTTTACGTTCAAATTTTTAAATTACGTAATTTAATTTTATGTACTATCATACTATAGAGCTGTCTCTAAATTCTTTGTAAATTTTAATTTTCCAGATTACCAATTTGTAAAATTCAGAATTAAAATTCTGATAATTCCGAAAATTTAATAAAATTTGAAACTAAATCATTTCTGTAAACGTTAAACATTTAGAAATAGAACTTCCGAATTTTTAAAAATATTGAGTTTCCAATATTAGCCGCATTTCTTGAAGCATAGTGATCTGAATCGGATCAAAGTTCACATTGAAAACAACAACAAAAATTTAAATGGTTGTTGTTGTTTTCAATGTAACCTTTGATCTGATCCGGATCACTATGCGTCAAGAAATGCGGTTATTGTTACCTAACGCAGAATATCAGTCTTCTTTGCTATCTTTTATTTATTAGTGTTTTAGAAATATTTCAAAATTTCATTTTAAATTTCGAGAATTTTACCGAATTTAAAAAAAAAAAATAAAATTTGAAAAATTAACTTCATAAAACCAAGTTAGGAAGTTAATGTTTATTATTAAGAATTTCAATTTAAAATTTTGTAATTGCTAACTGAAATCTTAGAAGTCCTTGGTTGTACAAATAGAGAATTTTCTGCTTTCTTTACTATCTTCTATGTTTAGTTTAATGAAAATAAATACCTTATCAGATCATACTTTAAATAATTTTTTCTAAACTTCAATTTCACAATTTTAAAGCAAAATTAAAATTTTCATAATTTCTCAAATTTTGAAAACGTTTACTTTAAAATTTTGTATTTTAAATTTATATGCTGCAAAGCAGTCCTTCAATTCTTTCAACATTCTTATATTCTCCAAATTTCTTATTTACAAAATGTACAATCACAATTCTGATAGTTCCAATAGTTCAAGAAAATCTATATACTAATTCAATTCTGAAAACGTGATAAGTTTTCGAATTTTGGACATTCCCTCGTAGTATAGGAATTCTGAAATTAAAAAAATAAGAAAATGAAATCCAAATTTTTCAAAAATTTGATTAAACTCTAAATTTTTCAATAGTTTTAGAAACTCAGAATACAACGGAATAATTCTAAAAATTCAAGGAAACAATCTACGAGCAGGTAACCTATCTATCACAATGCGCTAGAATTTTCACTGCGTCTAATAATCACTTGCTCTGCGAGTTACTGTTCTTTTAAAGATTCCTACACATCTTCACAAATTTATAGATGAATCATAAACCAATACAATACATAGTTCTACTCTTAGACCTTTCATTGCTACAACAAATAATTTGGGTTCAGATTATTCATGTTTAACATATAAGTCGTCTAAATTGTTTGGTTTCCATTGCCTTAACAGAAATCCAAAATTTTTGGATTATTTTCGTAACTCAAAATCAAACTAAATTTTGTTTACCGCCAAATTTACTTTTGTATTGAGGATTGCAAGCAACTACGAAAATAACATTAACTAGATGTAATTCTACATAAATAAATACAGCTTGGCTCCTCAAATTTATGATCGCTATACCAAAAAACGAAAATGATACAAAGAATTCATGGCCATTATTTTTGACGTGTTTTGTTTAGTCAGTAGTTAAGATTCTTTTAGGAAACTATCACAGATGGATTGTCCTAAATTTTTAAAAATGTGCAATAATTCAACAGAGCATTAGGGCTGATAATGCTATCGAAAATGTATTCCATTCATTCCAATTCGTATTTTTAATGTAGTGCATGTAGATTATTTCGAGGTCGCGAAAACGTTCTCAGATTTCTTTGACGTTCTAAGCAACACTTCATTGCTTTTAATTTTTAAAATTTTCCGATAATCATTGGACTAAAAATGCATCAAAAATTTGGGTTTTGTGTATAAAACAATTTCAGGCAATGACCTTCAGAATTTTAAAATAATAAAAGTAGGTTTTTGGTATCATACAAAAATACATAAACATTTCGCATATTTGCCTATATAGGTAAAGTGATAAAGAAGAGTAGGCTAGGGAATGTTTAAGAAACCTTGCGTGCATTAAGGCGATTACCAAAGTTTTGTACAATGTATTTAAATGCGATCGGAGAGATATGTGGAAATTCATCGATTAAATATTTTTATCGTATTATGGTACTACTATATGTTTATACTATGAACAAGAACACAGATTTTGGCATTCGAAACTAGGGTCCGATACTAAAATGCATTAAATAAATAGCATCAAATCAAATTCTGAACAACGTGAACTAAACAATTTGCATTTACACTGAATATAATATGCACTCGCTAATTTCTACTTAATGTTTCAAAAATGTGCACTGAACAATTTACACTAAATAATTTGCAGACTTTTAAAACTGCAATTAACGAAAAGTTTAATTAAATAACCAATCAGCTATTCATCTAAAATATTCCTTGAGTTCAAAAAACTTTTAGAATCAATTTGATTTTATGGAAAATAATACGGTTGCTTTCTGATGTATTTCTCTGATGGCGAATCGTTTAGGCTGTCTTGGTACATATAAATGCTGCTTTATTTATTACAATTATTTTATCAAATTTTATTTGAAAACCGGTAGCTTGCTAAGGGATCCGCAAGATGAATAGAATCCGATGAGAATAACTAATCGATATGGAAACAAAAGAGTTATGTGCAAGGGCTGGTCAAATTGCATTCTCAAATTTGTGGAATAGGAGACGCAGTTTTTTTTTTAACTTCGTTAGCATTTTTTTATGAGCGCTTCTTTCACCCGCCGGTAATCGACCTCGGGACCTCCGGAGCTTAAAGCAAGCATGCTAACAACTGTGCCACCGAGGCAGCCAATATTGGGGCGCGAAATAATATTGGGTGTTTAAAAATTAGTGTGAACACTATGTATTTTCGATTTTACGAACAATCTCTAGTTTCGGTGAATATAGAAACGTGATTCACAAATTACCTTAATTATTTAATAATGTTACCTAAAGTTGATAAAGTAGCATATATTAGTAGTCGGAGACGCGCAGTCATGTTTCTAAAAAACTACGCTACATGTGCTCAAGAATTGGATGTCACCACCAGCCTCGATTATGTTTAGAGCAAATTAGAAGGATTTGAAGACAATTCGATCAATTTCGACGAAGCCGACGAAAACATTTTTGAAATTGGCGACCAAACTAAATTTAACCTCGGTGAGAAACCGTATTATTTAGCTAAGTCGGGTTTTAAAACATTTTGGTGCGAGCATGCCACACCAGTTAAAAGTATTTCTGATAATCACGATGATTCTAAACTGATTGACACCATGGGAGAATTCGCGGCTCAGCAAAAATCATTTCTTTCTGAATTTTCACAAATTCAAAAGGACTCAGTATTGGGTGCAGGTGAGTTTTTGAAATTCTCTTACCAGAAACAGTTAAACGAGATGACATAATGAATGCCTAAAATACGATATTCGGATGGATTGTTTGTGAAAAAATGAAAGTCAATCCAGGATACATCTGACATCGATGTTGTGCTACGATAATTTTGGGAAGTACATGAATTGCATCCAGCACAGACTCTCACGGATAACAAAATTATGGTAAAATCAATTCATTACCACACATTCCCGTACCACTAATGGAAGATACGTAGTAAGTCTGCCGTTTAAACCAGACTCCCAGACTGGAATATCTCGATTGAAGGTCATTAAGCGATAGTTTGAAACCAACCCTGTGCTCAAACACGAATATTATCAATTTATGGATGAGATTTACCGGACGATCACAGTAACTAAACGAAATATCAACGGGAATATCACAGTAACTAAACGAAAACTACTATCAGAGTCATCAATATTATTCGATTCTTTTGGGTTACTGGCACCTTCTTTAATCATCGTCAAAGTTTTATTTAAAAGCTAACGGCTGTTGAATCTTAATTGAGATGCTCAATTGGCAACACACATCACATCCCAGTGGAAGAATTTTAGAAGTGCGGAAAACATTTGTTAGTAACCGAACGTTGGAATAACATATAATTCTATCACAATCCCATTGGAAACATGTTAAATCTAAAGAGGACCCAGCCGACCACGCATCACCAGGTGTCCATCGCTCTAAATTGAAAGATATCGATATTTGGTGGAATAGTCCAAACTTTCTAAAATCGATTGAAGATGTATGGAAGATACCAGGAAGTGCATTTCAGGCCGATGAAGCTGTAATTGAAAAGAATCCGAGCATTTATATCTATTTGCAGCACAAGTCAGCAAACAGGAGGATCATATTGCTGCCATCATCCTTAAATATTCCTCTTGGCACAAATTATTAAGAGTGCTTGTCTATGTTTTCAGATTCATTCAAAATAAAAATCAAAAACAGAAGTCGTGGACAGAAATTATTTTTCATCGCTACTGAGCGGTAGGCTGCTGCTATTGAGTTGTGCCGGTAAGCGCAAAAACCATTAATTTCATGACGAAGTAAAACGATTAATAGCTGGACAAGAAATTTTGTACAATAGTAAACTTGAATCCATTTTTAGACGACAAAAATTTTCTACGAGTGGGCAGATTGCAGAATGCCAACATTACACACATTCAAAGACAACCCATCCCTCTGCCCGGTAATCATAAAATCACAGCATTAATTTTTTCTGACGTGCTGGTGGGATTTCCATTACGCTGTTTCATCTCCGTCAACAGTATTGGATGTTAGGTTGCCGAAGTCGCGTTAAGTAGGTCATTCACAAACTGCGCTTCTACTGACTTCCATCGTACGCTTCTAAGAAAATATTTTATTTTGATTTTTTTTTTGGTTTGAATGGTTGTTGTGCTTTTTTATTAAAATTATGAACTATGAAGCCTATTCAAAATTAACTAATTCACCAGAAATAATATTTCCACAAGCACAACTTTCAATAATCGAGATACGAGTATACCATCAACCCATTTCCATAGCAAATAGAAAATTGATAAATTTATGTTAAATGATAACTCTATTAAAAGCTTTCAGAAACCGTATCTATCAACTCCTTTTATAGTAGATAAAAATAAAATTTTTTGGGGGGAAATCGATTTATAATAAATAATATTTTATTTTCCAGAATCAGAAACCAATTTTATTTATTTCATATTTCTCATTTTTTTTTTTATGTTGGCACAACAGTAAGAATCCGATTTTTTTTTTCGTTTGGTCATTTCCTACGATAAAATTTAAAAATAAAATAACGAAAATCTATGATTATTATTTTCCTATTTTTAGTTAACGTGTTTAAATTTTATTATAAATTATCAACTCATTCCACGTTCGACCATAATATAATACCCTCAGTGTATATTATGATATACAGACGAAGTTGAATATTTCGTTTTTCAATAAAATGTAAAAAATTGTTAGGGCTTTTTTCATGGTTTATGGAAATTAGTAGTTGACTTTTTTATAGCGGTGTTCTCGTTAGTGGTTTAAACATTTTAATCGATGGAAACACCTAAATTATATTTTATGATTTTTAAATAAGCTGATGACTGGTGTATAACCATAAATGTTAATTTTTTATTACTTGTGCCCAGGTTGGATTTTAATTTTTTTTTTAGCTGATTCATATATAAATTAGTCAGTGGTATAGCAATCGTACATTATCTTGTTATATCATTTCCTAATTAATTTCCTCCGACTTTTGCATGTATTTTGAGGTTTGGTGTTAATTGAGACATGAACATATTTTTTACGGTTTGCTATTTAAGTGATATGTTAATGAATTAGATTATAAAGTGTCGATCGACCTGAGGTGATTTTTATTTATTTTTATTTTACACCCGCAAATACATATCTATAGTATGTACACACACCAAAATCCAAGCCAACGGAAATAATATTAATAAACAAACAAAAAATGCACACAAACCATATTTTAACTCAAATAAATAAATAACACAATTTTCAGTGAAATACAAATCGATTTTGTGCTCCAAGGTAGAATGTAATAAAATATTTTAAAACGACAAACAGAAACGAGAGATGTACATACCTATAGCGTATATAATGTATACACGAGTAAATAAGAAGAAGGAAGTAAAACTTAATTTCAATTTGGCATGCTGATGCATTTCTAACGGAAATAAAACATGAATTTTCATATTTTATTGTTTGTAAAATTGTTTAAGTTTTAAAAGCAAACAACAATCGTATATACACAAATCGTATATGTCTCATTCGTATATTCGATGCAAAATATAAATGTGCAAAAAATGATGACATTTCCTCCGTGGAAAATAATTTTTTAAATGTTTTTTTTTTCTTCTTCTAATATTTGTCTTTTACTGCTTTTTCCATTCACATACCTACATCCCAATAATATATTGTGTACGTTTGAGCTTTCGTTAATGCTGTATAAATTTTTTATTGCTGTAATAATTATGTTGTGTACATATTTGTTAATGCAAAATTAAGTGAATAAAAGATTATCATTAGACTGTAATGTAATTTATTCCCTGGTGTCGTTATTTACATTTTTTTGTTTTTTGGCAGGAAATATGTTCGTGTCTTCGTGGTAAAAAGATTTGTGTATAAATTTAATGCTTTGAAGTAACAATATGTACCAATTTTCAAAAGCTGGTATATGCTTCATTAAATGCAATATCAAATCAACCATGTTTCATCAAAGACAATTTCAAATTAGTAAAATATCGTTTAAGCAACATTTTCTTTCGGAACTTTATGCGATTTTAAACTTGAAAGTAGCTAAAAATCAGCTAATTCGGTTTCTTTCCTGGCATTGTCTTTAAAATTCATCTTGATATTGTATTTTTAGTTAAATTAATGTCAATACATATGATGTTATTGTTAACATCGCTTTTGTGGGTGTCAAATTTATTAAAATTTTAAAAACTTGTGATTTCCGATGTTAAGGATCATTTTAGAGCATTTTTTATTAAAGTTAAGAGATAGGACTCATATTTTAATTATAAAAAATATAAAGGAGCTTTAGGCGCTTAGCTTTAGGCTTGGTTCTAAGTTTCTTATAAGTATACTTTAAGTAATTCGGTTTTAGATACCAGTCTTTTTTTAAATTCACTTTGACATCATAGCAAGATATGGTTGTTGTGCAATCTGTCAATAATAAAATTTATAACAATTTACATTTTTGATTAAAGGTTAGATATATAGGAACGCCAAATTTTAATTTAAAAAAATGTCACATAGTTTCAGGCCTTTCAAGCTAATAAACTGCTGGACACCGTCTGTGGTCTAGTTATCGTGAGTAACGCTTTGAGAAACTCGGTTTCATAATCTAGATTTTATTAAGTTCACATTAAGATTCTATTTTGAATTAAAGCAATAAAATAAGTCGATGTTATTGTAATGATCCTAACTCGATGTTGTTGTTGTGAAATTTATTCAAATTTCAAAACATGTAATTTTCGAGGATAACACTTTTCATTACACTTTTGACTAAACTTTTGACTACACTTTTGACTACATTCTTGACTATACTTGTGACTATACTTTTGACTACCCTTTGACTACACTTTAAACTACACTTTTGACTACAATTGTGACTACATTTTTCACTGATTACATTTGCGACTATACTTTTTAGTAAAATTTTCCCATACTTTGGCTACACTTTTGACTTCACTTTTGACTACACTTTTGATTACACTTATGACTACACGTTTGATTTCACTGTAGACTACGCACTTGTGAGTTTGGGACTATACTTTTGACTTCTCTAGAACATTTAGCTAGACATTTTACTATAATGACTTTTTAGCTAGACATTTTACTATACTTTTGACTATAATTGTGACTACATTTATGGCTACACTTATCCTCGGGATACACTCTCCACGGGACTACCCTTTTGACTACACGTTTGGCTACACTTTTGATTACACTTGCGACCACACCTTTGACTAAACTTTTAACAACAATTTGGCTACACTATTGCCTACACTTTTGACTATACTTTTGACTACACTTGTGAGTTTGTAACTACACATTTGACAACACTTTTAACTACCCTTTTAATTACAATTATGACTACAATTGTGACTACATTTTTCTCTACACTTTTGACTACCCTTTTAAATACACGTTTGGCTATACTTTTGAATACACTTGTAACTACACTTTTGACTACACTTGTGAGTTTATGACTACACTTTTGACTACTCTTTTGGCTACACATTTGACCACACTTTTAATTACACTTTTAGCTAGGCTTTTGACTACACGTTTGACTATACTTGTGACTACACTTTTGACTACACTTTGGCTACACTTTAAACTACAGTTTTGACCACAATTGTGACTACACTTTTCACTACACTTTTGACTATTCTTTTGTCTAGACGTTTGGCTTCACTTTTGAATACACTTGTGACAACACTTTTGACTAAACTGTTCACAGCACTTTGGCTACACTTTTAACTACACTTTTTACTACACTTGTTGCTTCACTTTCGGCTACACTTTTAACTACTCTATTGACTACATATTTAACTACACTTTGCCCACTACATGTGATGTTTCGGTTTCAGATTCTAGATTTTGTTAAATTCACATAAACATCGTATAATGATTTAAATCAATAATATAAGTTATTGTTGTTGTCAAGGTCTTAAATCTTTGTGCTTGTCAAATTTATTCTAATTTCATAATTGTGATTTCCGAGGCACAATTATTGTGATATTTTTTATTAAAGTTTAAATAGATAGAAACTCATATTTAACAATAACGAAAGATATTCTTATTTGTGTATTAGTTGTACGTTGATAAATATACCAAAAATCGAAAATTACTTCTTGCTCATTTTGCTACACCGAAGTGAAATTCTTGCTCACCGAAGTGAAAAAAAATTTCTCTCATTTACTTTAAAACTGAAGGACGTGTCCGAATTCCAGGAGAAATACTTCTTTTGTAATAAATATGGCATTTACTGAAAAACTTTCGCTTCCATATTTTAAGCAAGTTCATTGACTCTCCGAATACCAAAATAATTTTGGCGTAATACATTTGACAGCAAAATTTTTTTTTGGGTTAGAATAACATTCATTTTTGCGTTGAAGATTGTTTTTAAAAAGATAAACAACAAGCTTTAACAAATTTTTTCGTTTTTGGGTTACAGATGTTTTTTTTTTAGGAGACAATGACCAATAACTTAATAGGGAGCAGAAGTGTAGTATACAGTGCCAAGCGATTTGCGATGCGAGTTATTCATATGTAGATGTCCTGATCCTGTATCTGTACATGACTCTCGAGTATTATATAATAGCCCAGTTTTCAAAGAAAAGTATTATCCACTTTAAGGATTCTTTATATTGGGAGATAGTGAACCAACTGCCATAGTTACTCCATTCAAAGAACCACTAAATAATGACAATAAAACAAAGAATAATGAGGTTTCTGGCAGTGCACGCAACGTTGTCGAATGCGCATTTCGATAATTAAAAGTACGTTGACGATCTATTTTCAGACAGCCATTAGAATTAAAAATAGAAATCATCGTGAAAACTATTGCAACATGCTTTACATGCTTAAGTTCAACAAATGTCCAATTGGCAGCGGTGAGTTCCGCGTTCTCAGTTTTACAATTAATTGTAAGAAATTTATTGAAATAAGCATTATACATAAAACTTCTGTTGTCGTGATTCATATTAAAAAATATTTAATCACTTATGAAAATATGGTGAAAATATCGTAACATTCAAATTAACCTCTTTAAAATGATAAATAGCTATATCACTCGAACTTTACTTCCTAAATGATATTTATTTACATAATTTATTTATTTACAGAACTCTACTAAGATTTTGGCACACTACATTTTGAGCTACAGCTCATTCGCAACACAGCATGCCAAAATACATGATTTGTTTAATTACAACAGCAAATTTATCTGTCAGCTGGTCCTTAATTACCGCCCAGCAGTTAGTCCACTTCGCCTGAATTTTCTATTTTTGGTATCACTCAACGCCAAAGCACAAGCCGAACGACCACGAATTATTATTTTCCAAAACCTTAATCTGATACGCTTGCTGTGAATTATTGTAGTTTTTTTCTTTCAGATGATATCCCGGGAGGATGCAGTTGGGGCAGCCTAGCTTTGTTCCATTTGATGCACAATTTTAAATTTATAATTTATAAAGTTCATCCGCAACTTACGTTTTTCAGTAGTTCTAGGATTTATTCTGTACAGAAACATCTATCATGAAAACAGATTTTCCAATTCCACTTGGGTAATTATTATATTCGACGGTCTTCTGTAAAAAAAATGTATGCCATGTCGTTACGTTTAGACAAATATACAAACGATGGTAATTATTATTTACGGATAAAGTCATAGTAAGTTTAAGTTAGTTATTATTAGAATTCCTAGTGACTCTTGTTCCTTATAAATGATCTAATTAGACTTTGGTGACATTTTTCAACTTCTCTTAAATTTTATTAATTTTCAAAAGTTTTAGTTTTTCAAACGAATTTTTGTAAAAGTGGGATTAAGTGTGCAGCAGAAAGCTGCAACTCATCCAGGCGATAAAACATTCGACTATTTAAGCTGCAGAAACATCATAAAAAATGTAATGAGTGGATTTCAAATTGTAATTTAAAGAATGTGACGATAGAAAATATACAGATAAGTGAAATTTTAATCGCGACGATATATCGACCAAGATTCTGATGCTGATTTATTGCTAGCAATTTTATCTATCGATAGTTTATCAGAAATTGACGATGAAATGATTTCGGCTATTTCGTATATACAAGGCGCGATTTTACCTGCTATGAGTACCAACTTAAATGATGGTTTTGGTTCCGGCTCCTCCCAAATATGTTTGATCGTTTCCTCTCAAATTACTAATAATAGTGATGATCTTACTTTAATCAAATTGAATCGGCATGCAAATATTGTTTGACTACCTAATATAAAAAATGAAATGTATTATAGGACCAAATATAATAAATTGTTGAAAATTATCCAATGCAAGGATATCAAATAACTGAATTAAAAAGAAGGTTTACAAATATTGGAACGAGGATTAAGGGATCTTATAAGTAAATTAGATATTCACCAGAATGCTGAACATTTTTGTAAAATGCTGACAAATGATTGATCGAAAAACCAAAAGTGGCCAGAAAATCAAAAAATTGTTGCACAAAATATTTATTATCATTCCACGAATTTAAGAGCCTATTTGAATTTCAGCTTACCATGCAAGTCATCATTGATACACTGGCAACCAATAAAATATCAAAGCCCAGGATTTATGTAATAATAGTGAGGGAAAATGGATAATATGACCATCGATGTTAAGCAAACTATTTTAATTGTCGATGAAATACACATCAAATCAGGCCTAGTATACAACACTTATTTAGATCAAATCGATAGATTTAAAGATTTAGGAGACAACAGACAAAATTAAATAGAGAAAATAATCTGCGTTTCATGATCAGATTCATATTATCCAATTAGAAGTTCGTTTTAAGCTATTTCGTATACGAAAAAAGTATTATTTCAGATAATTTATTTCTACTGGTTCGCCAGAATTTGTAAAAGTATAACGAACTTGGCAATAATATTAGAGCCATGGTCTGCGATCAATGAGCGAACAACCAAAAATGTTTCAAGATAATAACCAATTAATTGTAGGAATGTTTGATGTACCTCATCTAATAAAGTCTGTAAGAAATACTCTCATGAAATCCGAAATTCGATGCCTGACGGCGTGGTTAGCCGGAATATTTTGATCGAACTATTTAATTTGGAACGTATGTACAAAATGTTCCCCAAAAATCACATTCAAGCATACTTATTCTAATAACTTTGAGGTAACGAGGGTTAGCTACTCAAATTTTTATTAGAAGTGTTGCTGCTATTAAAACCACCTGTATAATTAAAAAAAATGTCGAACAAATCAGCCACCATTTCTACATACAAATTTATAAAATTTCACAGCATTAAATTTGTGGCTGATTC
>OY744481.1:30017535-30177429 GCA_963556165.1 Tipula helvola | reverse complement strand
TTTTCTGGGGCTCAAGGCACTCCCAACTCTTTCGCAGTTCCCTTTTAACGTCCTACTTTACGCCGTTGCCAGCCAACTCGAGGACGTACGGCTATAGACCCGCTTTTGTTTAAACCACCTGCACATTGCATTGCTTCATGCCAGCCTATAGTACTGACATGAAAGGTGGGTCGGCCCATGGATTCCGCACTCTCAACAGGGGGTCATAGATGTGTTCATCGTCATCACCGATCGTAATCAGATGATGAAAAATCCCTTTTGCATCCCGCCCCTATAGGGATTCGAACCCGGTACCTCCCGATCCAACCGCCGTAGCTTTAACCACTGCGCCGTTTGTTCGGTAAGCAAGTGGATTGTTTACTTTACAAGGATTATCAAGGTTGTAAATATCAAAGTTGAAACGGCTTTACGTTGCATGAAATATAAGCGGTGTATTAAATTTTAATGAAGAAATTGTTTAGTACTATAAGTGGGCCAGCCTCACTCACGAAATCAAAACATGATATTGCTCATAAAATAAATTAAATATCGACACAACAGCAGAATAAGTTTGATTGGGTTAAAACATCAAACAAAACAAATATAACTTTCTAGGAAGATGGAGGAAAAATAAAATGTAATGAAGGCACAAATAATTAAAGGAACTGTCATTAGTTTCAAATATTTAACCAAAGAATAAATTTTGGTAGTCATCTGTTATCGTGCCTTTTATACATTTATTTTTGTGTCTTTTATTAATAATAAAGTTCAACAGAAATGTTCGCAAGATGTGGAGGTGGATGTGGATGGGGGTTTTGGGTGTGGATGTGGATGTGGATGTGGATGTGGATGTGGATGTGGATGTGGATGTGGATGTGGATGTGGATGTGGATGTGGATGTGGATGTGGATGTGGATGTGGATGTGGATGTGGATGTGGATGTGGATGTGGATGTGGATGTGGATGTGGATGTGGATGTGGATGTGGATGTGGATGTGGATGTGGATGTGGATGTGGATGTGGATGTGGATGTGGATGTGGATGTGGATGTGGATGTGGATGTGGATGTGGATGTGGATGTGGATGTGGATGTGGATGTGGATGTGGATGTGGATGTGGATGTGGATGTGGATGTGGATGTGGATGTGGATGTGGATGTGGATGTGGATGTGGATGTGGATGTGGATGTGGATGTGGATGTGGATGTGGATGTGGATGTGGATGTGGATGTGGATGTGGATGTGGATGTGGATGTGGATGTGGATGTGGATGTGGATGTGGATGTGGATGTGGATGTGGATGTGGATGTGGATGTGGATGTGGATGTGGATGTGGATGTGGATGTGGATGTGGATGTGGATGTGGATGTGGATGTGGATGTGGATGTGGATGTGGATGTGGATGTGGATGTGGATGTGGATGTGGATGTGGATGTGGATGTGGATGTGGATGTGGATGTGGATGTGGATGTGGATGTGGATGTGGATGTGGATGTGGATGTGGATGTGGATGTGGATGTGATGGGATGTGGATGTGGATGTGGATGTGGATGTGGATGTGGATGTGGATGTGGATGTGGATGTGGATGTGGATGTGGATGTGGATGTGGATGTGGATGTGGATGTGGATGTGGATGTGGATGTGGATGTGGATGTGGATGTGGATGTGGATGTGGATGTGGATGTGGATGTGGATGTGGATGTGGATGTGGATGTGGATGTGGATGTGGATGTGGATGTGGATGTGGATGTGGATGTGGATGTGGATGTGGATGTGGATGTGGATGTGGATGTGGATGTGGATGTGGATGTGGATGTGGATGTGGATGTGGATGTGGATGTGGATGTGGATGTGGATGTGGATGTGGATGTGGATGTGGATGTGGATGTGGATGTGGATTGGGTTATTATTAACGGGTTGTTCATCTCTCAACTATCATTTATTTAAAATGCGGCAACACTTACGTCATTTGTGTTATGACAGAAAATAAGTTTAGTGTTTGAAATTTACGGAATCAGTCGCTTTACGCTTCAACAAAATTGAGAAATATTGAAAACTTACTTTCAATGTAGTGAGCCTTCTAGGGCAATTTCAGGATCTGACTTCGTTGGACTTTTTTTATGATTTTTTTTAAATTTTAAATTTAAAGAAAAAAAAAATTGTTACAGTATTATTTACTACTTAATATCTATTCCTATTTGTTCCTTAAGGTCTATGTTAGTTTTATATCCTGTTTAAAGTGTTATTAAAATTCTTATGTCTAAAAACATAATTATCTTTGAAGTTGTGATTAAAATTGTGTTAAAAATTTGCCTGGAATGCTACAAAAATGTTGGTTTTAATTAATAATTTTTAATCTTTTTATTTTATTTTAATTCCGTTTTATGTTTCTATATGGAATGTTTTAGGTTCGATATTTTGAATTTTGATCTCTATTCTCCTTGGTTGGGCTTTTGCTCTTGTGTTTGGTTTAATGAATACAACTTGACCATCTGAAAGATTGGGTGGTTCTTCTTTTGTATCATTTTGTTTTTGCATCCTCGTAGAAGCTTTTTCCAAATTGTTGTTAACCGTTTGGAATATATCATTTGCCCGTGCTTGAATTTCTGTTGGGCCAATGAAGCTATTCTGATTGAATATTACTTCGTTTAGCGTGAAGTCGCTGAATTCACGGTTGTTATACAGTGCAACTGACAGTTCGATAGCAGTTGAAGTGCTTGGGATTGCTGCTTTCTGGTTATCCGTATTGAATATCTCGATCACCGTAGCATGGGTATTTTCGATCTGCCCATTGGATTCCGAAGATTATGCGTATTCTATTTTGACATTTAAATTATTTAGAAATTCTTTCACTTGGGTAGATTGGAATGTGGTTTAGTGGTCACAGACAATACTGTTTGGTATTCCGAAAAGAGTAAAGTACTTGTTGAGAGCGTTGGTTACATCTGTTATATTTTTTATTTCCATTGGCATCATTTGTAGATGCTTGGAGATAATTGATAGGAAATTGTTCCTGTTTATGTTGAAGATATCAATATGTAACTTTTCTAGCGGCTTCTTTGTGATTGGCCTTGGGATATTTTGATATTGATGACTGTTGCAAGTATTACATGCATTAATGTGGGTTATTATTTTGTTTCCCATTCAAGGGAAGAAGTATGATCGCCTTAATTAAATTTTTGATTGGTGCCTCTGTATGCACGTTCGTGTTCTTTGGTTATTATTATGTTCTGTCTCTCCTCATTTTTAACATCTTCAACTATTTTTGTTACTAGCACAAAGTGCCCATTTTGACAGAAATTTCGTCTATAAGATATTTGGATTTTATCGAATAGACTTTCAGGAGCCATTAATGATGATTGCTTTCCATTGTGATATATTTTTAAAAATTGTGTAATGTCGTTTTCCTCGAAGGATTTCCGTGAAATAATAATTCTTTTGAAATTTGGGAAAATATCTTCTGAAATGATTACATCTATGTTTGAAATTTTGAAAATTAATTGGTTCCTGTAATAATTAATTGGTCTGTCAGCGAAGTGTATAAAGTGATCATATGATGTATTCGCTGAGTGTATTGTTTCGATGTCATCGGATGATGTGAGTAATGTGTTTCGGTAGATTCACGTGAAGTGTTATTGCCCACGAACTCATTTAAGTTTACTTCCCTTGCGTTGTCTATTGCGGGCATCCTGCTTAAAGCATCTGCAACCACGTTTGTTTTGCCTTCTTTATAAACTACATCGTAATCGTGGTTTTCCAACTCTAACCTCCATCGTAAGATTTTGGAGTTTGTAACGACAGTTATCACCCAGTCGTTCCTTGTGGTTTAAATGGTTTAACTTCCCGGACATAGTGGTCAAATAATCGCATGCACACACACACACCAATTAAAAGCGCGGCAAATAATTGATTTTGGTAGGAGAATCATTCGATGGTTCCGTTCAACATCTAGAATGATCGATTGGGTGGGGATTGTTTTTATTTGGGTGATATATAAGCAAACATTTTTGGATGCTCGGGAGAGTTCAGACAGAAAAGAAAGAAACTTTTTAAGTCAGTTTTACTATTCTGTTATTTTGGAATTTTCACAATCAAATTATGTCTTTTTTTTTATTTTTATTTTTTTTTGTTTTTGTTAAATAAACTTGTTGAAATCGTTCATTGATTAATTCCATATTTTTTTTATTGTTCTTAAATTACAACACCGGGTTTATTTTGGTTCGCTTCTCGATTGTTTCGCCAGTTGTTTTTTTCCAGAATGAGAAGCTAAAAGCTGTCAAGGGATGATGTGGTGTTAAATGTAGTCACAGTAATATTGTGGTAGGTTGATCCGTGCCTTATGCCTCCCCCTATCCAAATTAATTCCTTGTTTTGCAAAATTTGAAGCATCTGTAGTTAGGATAAAATGTCTCGTGAAATCTGGATAGATCAAGATTTGGTCTGTCGCTATCGTTCTTTTTAGTGTTTTTATTCTGGATCATTTAAATCCAATGTGGTTTCTTTTTTTAGAATAATCTTTTATAAACATGCCGTAATATTCGGAGAGTCCCAAGAATTGTTTTATTTCATTTTTATTTTTTGGCAATGGCCAATCTAAGATTTTTTTCGCTTTGTCTTTATTGGGTTTCACTCCTTCTTGGGTGATGACATGCCCCAATAACTCAGTCTCTCTTTTCAAGAATTCGCACTTATCATAAGCTGAATCTTGAGCTTAAATTCTGAGAGTCTTTTAAATAACGTTTCTAAATTGTTTAGGTAGTTTTGTAGGTTTCCTCTACTATGAAAATGTCATATAGGTAAATATGACATATTTTGCTGATCAATCCCTGTAGCACATGATTCATGGCTCGTTGGAATGTGGCTGGGCCATTTTTCAGGCCGAGAGGCATCAGATTTTAGATCCAGCGCAGTTAAGTACGTAGACTTGCCCAAGTATTCTAAAATTTCCTCAATTTGTGGCATGGGGAATTTCTCGTCGATTATTTTCTCATTTAATTTTTTGTAATCGATGACTACCCTCACTTTGCGTGTTCCCGAAGCATCTGTATTCATGGGGACAACCCAAATTGGTGCAGAATATGGGCTACTTGAATTTTTGATGATGCCACTGTCTAACATATCTGGTACTTGTTCTTCTACGTCCCCTTTAAAATGATAAGGGTAACGATATGTTTTTGTGTAGGCTGGTGTTTCATCTCTCGTTAGAATCTTGGGTTTGATAACTGTTGTTGCTGATAACTTTTCGTTTTGCTTCAACAGTACCATTTGATTTCTATAGATTTTGTCAATTAGGGCGATCTTTTCGTTTTCGTTTAGGTGATCTGTTTTTATGACCTTCCTTATATCTTGTTTGCTAATTATTTCTGTTCCGAAAATAGGAATTGGTCTTATCGTTGCGAAATTATTAACTACCAGTTTTAGTTTTGGTACCATCTTTGGTATGTCTGGTTCGTTTGTCAGTATCTTCACTGTTGTTTTTCCTTTGTTAGCCTTATAGACGCCTGGCTGAACTATTATATCTTCGTTCAACTTTGCGTAGTTTGGAACGAACCATTCACCGTCATTAGACGTATTAAATGTCACCGTATGATTATAAATGTTCCCTCTAGGGTAATAACGGTAAAATTTAATTTGTATGTTGTTTAGTAAAATACTGTTGGTTTTGTAATCTAACCCTTCGAACCTAGAATTCCGTCGAAGAACTTGTGAAATTCTAGCTGGTAATATGTTTGTTCTGGTATATTATTGCCCAGAAAATTAAATCTACCTTTTTTATCTAGAGTGTGGTTGCCTAGCATATTTTTTATTGGAGTTTTTTGTTTGGTGAGAATTGTCTTTGGAATGATACGGGGTTTAATAATATTTTTGTTAGCCCCTGTATCTACAACAATTTAATTTTTGTATTATTTTGTATGCCGTTGCATATTAGATATGACAGGAAATTTAATCCTCCGCCCGATCTTCCTGAAAATTTTCGGAATTTGTTTCGAATTCATGTATTTATGTTTTCAACCTCATGATCTGCATCCTCTTTGAAGAGTTCATGATAATTAATTATTTTTCTGTTAAACGTATTCCTAGATCTTATGGATGTATCAACTTTCATGGTAGTGTGTTTTACGCGTCTCGATCTTATAGAAACATTCCCATCTTTAGTTGGGTTTGGCCGATTCTGAGTTTGATTATTGAAATTCTTATTTTGATTCCATTCCTTTTGCCTTTGGATTGGTGGAATATTTTTTATAGGGATTTGGTTGTTGGTTCTTCGCGAGTTTTCCGATATTGTCTCGTTCGAACTAAATTTGCATAAAAAGGCATATGCTTCTTCTATGCTCTTCGGTCTGGTATTTAGGGCGTACCCGAAGTATGGTTTACGTAAACCTGATATGAAGGCTGCTAATGCATCCTCATCTATAAAGGAGTTTATAGCGCCCCATTCATGATTGTAAACAGTGTTGTGTTTCGACAATGTTTTTATGTTTTGTACATTCTCTTCAATTATGGAAAAATACAAGTGTACGGTCATGCCTTCATTTTGTTTTGTGGCCCATAGTTGGGATTTATAAAATGACAATTCTTGTTTGTCACCGAGGATTTCCAAGAGTATTTCTTTAATTTCTTGGAAATTTTGTGAGTTACCGGCGAGATATAGCGAGTCTTTCGCCTTACCCTTTATTTTATCACTAAGCAAAGTTTTAATTGTGGTTCGGACAGAAGAGGTACACACACTTTTAGTGTATCCTCAGCTACTTGAAGCCAAGTATTGAATTGTTTTTTATTACCGTCATATTCCGGTATAGACTTTATAGGACCCGGGATTCTGAATGCATCGAACGTTAATAGTTGTGTTTCTGCAGGACTTTTCATCTCTGCAATATTTTCTGGTGGCTTTTGTTGCAAAAAATGCGAGAGTTTGGTCATGTTCTTCCGACTTTAAAGTCATCATTTGAACTTGTCCCACCACAACTTTAATTTATTCTGTTAATTCATTTAATGCTGCCGCTACTGCGTTTGGATCCATTTCGTGAATTTCTTACTGATTCACTTTTAATCACTTTTTTTTTTTTAAATGTTTTTAATTTTCTTCTGTACCTATCTCGTAGTATACGGGAGAGAGTTCCGTGCCTATCTCGTAGTATCACAATTCTGCCCAAATTGGTAACAAAATTATTTAACTTTATTAATAAAAATTAAGAAAAATTTATAAAAAAAATTCGTTACCTTTATATACGATGATCAGGGTCTAAGCCTATTTTGTAGTTTCGTAATTTCCAATATCATATTTTCTTTGTAGTCGTGTGTCACAGGTTCTGATGTATAGCTGGTGTTATGATGCGACGTAATCACAGGTATCTTCGCGGTTTCCCTTTAGCTAGAGATGTTATTTCGGGAATTGACGAAAGAACAAAAAAATTTACTAACAATAATTTCCCGTTTTAACGGATTTCTTTTCCACTAGTTTTTATTCACTGCCGATTTGCACTGCTATATACTAACACAATAGTCTAAACACCATCGGACGGCTGCGCTAATTATAAGTTCAAACATACGGACGGGCAATTTTTTTTTTTTTGCTTTTTTAGACTCAGAAACTCTCAAAGCTTCGAGAAAGTCGTTTTGGACCAACTAAATTTTGGCTCATTTTTGACAATATTTCAAAATTTTGGTCTTTTTAGACCGAAGTAACTTGATAAAATACTTAAGATTATCTTAAATTGAATCAAATTATTATTTGGAATCGTTGACAAACAATTATTTTATGTTATATAAAATAAATGAAAGCCTAAATTCTAATGTTATTAACGAAAATTACTTTATTAATCTGAAAAAAATAACTTTTCCTTTTTCATATTTTTTTGGAAATAAAACAAAAGTTTTCACTTACAAACATTATTCTTTGTTTATTATTTTCAACATTTAATTGTTCCACCCAGTGATTTTTCCTTTTTTCAAATTATAATTTTTCTTCTTAATTCTTATCTTTTATACGTTATTATTGAAAGATCATAACAATATACAAAATACATAAAATATAACAAGGAACAGACAAAAGAATATTAAAAATTAGGTTATCAATTCAGTGGTTTTCCGTTGATGATAATGATGGTTGGTGGCTTGAATTATTTTTTTACATATAATACTGATGAATGTTTTGTATTATATCGCGCGGGAACAAAGATAAGAAATCTATGTAAATAATATAATTTTAAACTTATTGTTTTGTTGCTTTTTTGTCTTGTTTAAATTTAATGAGGAACTTAGAGTACACAGCTGTGGATAAGTAAGATAAATTCGTCAATGCAGTCAAATTTCCAGATTTTTATTTCAATATTTTATCATACAAATATGTTCGTAAAAAAAAATTTGATTTATACTCTGGGCTCCACATGTGCGCATCATTTAAACAGTGTTGACAAAATCATATTTTAAATTAGTTTTCCAGTTCCTATATATTTTCTATATACTTAAAACGCTGTTGGATCGCTTGTAACTATTTTTAATTTGAAAACTTCCAATTTATTTGTGTAGACAAACCTCAGCAAAAACTAAAATGGCGAAAAACTTGGAAAAAAAAAATTTAATTTTTATTTTTAATCAACATTATATGAACAGAAAATGAAACCACATGTGAATTTGTATACAGCTAGGTGTATACATACGTATTATGGAGAGATATTTTATTTTATTTTTTTTTTTTTTTGGGTGAACAATTTTATATGAGTATGGAAGACAAAACGAAAAATGATTTTTCTTTTACAATATTTTTATTTCCCATAGGTGTGAAATTGATCTCGGCATGTGGTACTACATCAGTTTCATTTATCATATTATTTTATATATATGTATGTGCGAGTTTGAATTTCTTATTTTGTTGTTTGTCACTATGTTTGGGTGATAAATAATTTATAAAGGTGATGAAAATGTGGTGCGAGTATTCAAGACATTTTTAAGTAGTAGGTATACGAAATGTGATTTATGTTGTCAGCCTGTTTAATATCTTCATACTTTTGTAATACACATAAATCGTAAAAAATTTTCATTGAAATCTTTAAACCAATTTAACACCCCCAATAGCGATTATGTCATTGGAAATTTTATTATTTTGTTTTTTTTTAACATAAAAATCATCTCGACCATAATTTATGTATAGTATCTGCGAGAATAGTGTGTATCGCTAAAAATAATGTTAAAATACAAATTTCCGTTTTTCATCATGTTTCATTATGTATACCTTATATACCATGTAGTTAAAGCGCACATTACAAAATGAATAATTACTCAAGATGAGAAAAATCTTGAATCCCGGTGCTTAAAATAACTTTTTGTTGTATTTTACCAAAGAAAAATGAACAAATACGAAAACTGGTAAAAGAAATAAGAGTTTCATAAGGATCAGAGAAATAATTTATAATATTACTTAAAGCTATCCATTGTCGTCTCTTTATAACCAGCATGTACCTTGGGAACTCATATTGCACAAGATGACGAAAGAAAAAAAACCAAAAAAATTGCAGGTTAATTTAAGCAAAATTTTTATGATATATTTTGTGACCTGTAACTATGTAAAATGAGTGTAATAATTATGATTAGATTTTTAAAAAATTGTGTGATTTATTTGTACGGCATCATTAAAAATAATTAGATGTTACTCTTTGTGTACTAATATGGTGAAAATTGTTTTAAATTACCAGCTATTAAACTAAATTAAGGTTAATCTGGAAAAATAATAGTAAAAATGTTTATGTTACAATCACAGTGGCTCTTAGATACCTTTTCAAATATAGCTGGTTTACGAAGAAAACTTTATGTAAAAGTTTAAATGATTTCGATACTAATACCTCCCAAGTTATTGTTTTTAATTACAAAGGGTTAGGTTAGGTAAGGTTAGGTTAAGTGGCTGCTATTGCACACTTAGGCCAGCAGTGGCCCGTTGTGATACCACATAGGAAGCATAGAGAAGGCATAGGAAGTGTTCCAAAGTCTCTTCCCCCTTTTCGTCTATGCAACTTCTACAAAAGTCATTTGTCTGTATCCCCAGCCTTCTCGCATGCTCCCCAAAAAGGCAGTGACCTGTCATTATCCCCACGACCCATCCTATTTCTTGTCTTGCCAGGGATATTAATACTTTGGAGCGCCGCAAGTCCAGTTTTGGACAAACCTGCTTTGCTACCCTGCACGTGAGAGTGGTGTTCCATCTCTCATTTGTCAAGGCGATTGCCTTTTTACTGAGCGCCTATTTTAGCACTGCCATAGGCCTCCCCAGACCTACCATTTCCGGCTGCATCTGGAGAGTCGTACCGTACCTAGCTAGTTCGTCAGCCCTGCAGTTCCCCATGACGTCCGAGTGACCCGGGACCCAGATTATCTGGATACTGAAATACTCGCTCATCTCGTTGAGAGATGATCGGCAATCCAGCGCCACCCGCGACTTCAGACAAACTACCCCAACTGACTTGACCGCTGCCTGACTGTCCACATAGATTGCGATATCCCTCACGGATACCACATTATGCTTCAACCATGTCATGACTTCGCCGATCGCCACCACTTCAGCCTGGTACACGCTGCAGTAGTCAGGGAGACGAACAGAAATATTAACATTAAGTTTATCACAGAAGACTCCGGCTCCTACCTTATCGTCTAGCTTCGAGGCGTCCGTGAAAAATTGCACTGCCTCGTTTTCCAGTATTGATCCGTCTCTCCAGGATTCCCTTGAGGGAAAGATGGTCCGGAAACCTTTATTGAAGCATACCATTGGTGTAATATAATCCAGATTCGCCACTTCTTCGCCAGCGAATCTACCTATAGTCGAGTGTCCCACCTGAAGACACTTCCACTGAGAGACAGCCAAGAGTCTCGTAGCCACGTTGGCTGCCATCTGGTTACCATGAAGGTCGACTGGAATAAGGTGGAAAATAACCTCTAAAGCGCGTGTAGGTGTTGTGTTAAGCGCCCCGCTTATAAGCATACAGGTCGTTCTTTGCACCTTCTCCATCATACCTCTATATGTTCCCTTATCTAGAGCTGGCCACCAAACGCCCACTCCGTACATTAGCACAGGTCTTACCACGGTGGTATATAGCCAGTAGATCAGCTCCGGTTTCAAGCCCCATCTCTTACCTATAGCGTTCCTACACGAGTATAAGGCTACAATAGCCTTATTCACCCTTTCCAAAGTGTTAGGCTTCCAGCTGAGCTTACTATCAAAGATTATGCTCAGAAAACTCGCTCGGTCAGCAAAAACTAGTCCGCTGCCGTTTATGATAGGAGGGCTAACCACCGGAATTTTATATTTCCTAGTAAATAGTACCAGCTCTGTTTTGGAAGGGTTAATCCCCAGTCCACACTTGCTGGTCCATTTCGTAATGATCAGGAGTGCATTCTGCATAACATCCCTAATCGTATCTAGATATTTGCCTGAGACAGCTATCGCTACATCATCAGCATATGCTACGACCCCTATCCCCTCTCTCTCTAGTTCCAGCAGCAATCCATTAATCACTGCACTCCAGAGAATGGGGGACATTACACCTCTTTGTGGGGTTCCTCTAACTACCCGTCTTCTAATCTTGGACTCTCCCAGCTCCGAGGTAATAGTCCTGCTTACCAGCATCTGATTTATTAACCTACTTATAGAGCAGTCCACCTTCAAAAAAGACAATATTTCCATTATCGCCTCCGTTTTTATATTATTAAAAGCACTCTCAATATCGAGAAATACTACCATGCAAAACTCTTGCAAGTAAATTGGTTTCTCAATTGTGCGTACTAGATCGTGCAGAGCTGTGTCCACCGACTTTCCCTTACAGTACGCATGCTGCGACATTGCCCAATTCCTGGGTTCAATTCTTGATCGAATTAATACATCTATCAACCTTTCCAGGGTTTTCAGCAGAAAGGATGATAGAGTTATAGGCCTCAGGTCCTTTGGATGAGCATGTGAGCTCTTTCCCGATTTCGGGATAAAGACTACTTTGACCTCTGTCCAATTCCTAGGAATATAGACTAGTTTCAGACATCCCCTGAAGATAACCTCTAGCCAGGGGAGGATGGCCGCAGTGTTCTTTTGGATCTCTGCTGGTATAATCTGATCCGGACCCGCCGATTTATAAGGCTTAAAACCCTGCAGCGCCCACCGTATCCGCTCTCTATCCAATATGCCCTCCATATCTATTGGAGGTGTTCCTCGATGAGCTCCAGGCTCCATCGAGTCATCAAAGCTTCCTGAAAAGTGGGTATCGATGAGAAGCTCCAACGATTCCGCACTTGAAGAAGTCCATGACCCGTCTGGTCTAATTAAGTAACTAGGACTAGTTGGGTTAGTAGATAGAATCTTCCTAAGGCGGAAAGTCTCAGAGACTTCTTCCATTCTACCACACAAGAGTCTCTAAGATCCCCTCTGTGCCTTCCTCAATTCTTTTTTGTACTTTCTTAGGTCCTACTCCTTATAGGAGTCCCAGTCCCGTACATGCCTCGTGCTCTTTGCCTTATTAAAGGCTGTCCTACACGCCTTCCGAAAGGTCTCCAACTCCATGGACCACCATGTCGGTTTCTGCCTGCCCCTTGGCTTTATCAGGGGGCAAGAAGCATTAAAGGAAAGATTGCATGCTTTTGTGACAACATCCACAATGCAATTCAATTCTTCCACTGTCTCCGGAAGTCCGGGAACCTCCGGCAATAGTTCCTAAAACACCTCCCCATATTTCTCCCAGTTTGTCCTTCTAGGATTCCTGAACGGCTTCTGGGTACCCGGGTGTATGTTAAAGTTATAAGTTATATATTGATGATCAGAAAATGAGTGCTCCTTCGCCACTCTCCATCCCCTAATCAACTGAAAAATAGTATCCGAGGCGAGGGTCACATCTAGAACCTCCTGCCGATTACTAATGATAAATGTCGGTTCCTGCCCAACATTGCAGACTGAAAGGTTAGTATTTAATAAGTAATCAAAAAATAACTCACCCCTCTCATTAATATCAGTGCTCCCCCAAATTGTGTGATGCGCGTTTGCATCACATCCGAGTATCACACCAATCCTATTTTTCCTTGCTCCTCGGGTCAGGTCCCCCAGGTTATCCGGCGGGATCTCCTTCTCCCGATCCATATAAGCAGAGACCAGCCAAAACTTGTCTCTGCCAACCTCCATACTGATCGCAGTAACGTCACCACTACTGTATTCAGAAAGTAGAAAAATTTTTAAAGTATTTTTCACTAAAATGCAAGATCTTATCTTCTCAGAGTTACTTGAGTACAAAGTTGTATACCCTTTCACCTTAAGGCCACAGATCCTGTTTTTGTTAATCTAAGGTTCCTGGATTAACACTAGCTCCTCTCCTGATCTAGTCAGTCTGAGAACGAGAGCCGCCGAAGCAGCCTTCGTATGGTGAAGATGAATCTGCACAATATTAATCATCATGCTTTTTCTCACTTACCTCTTCATGCATTCCCTGCTTCAGGCTAATGCTACCTTCCTCCGAGGGGCCGCTAGTATCCGCCGTGTCACCCCCCATAATTACTGCTTCGATGCATTGAGAATTCCCAGCCTCTCTTCGTTCAGATTCCGACAGGGTGTCCCCATCGGATCCAAGCGAGAGAAGGCCGTCCCTCTCCAATAGCAGCTCCACGTCATCGTCTGTTATTATAACCCCATGCGCTTGCTCGACTGTCTGCCGCTGGGTCCGTTCGACGTCCACCTCCGGCCCGTCCTCCGAGCGCATGCCTACATCATTAGAGACGTTGAGAGTGATACACCCGAAACCGAAGCTGATCACCCCCTTTGTCTCTGACAGGGGAGTAAGGGACTCCTTATTGAGCAGCATGATTGCCATTCTGAAGCCCCTTTAGCCTCCTCCTGTTTGAAAATCTTCCAATCTTTCGTTGGAAGATCTGGATTGCTTGCCTGAATAATCTCAGGGATCTCTTCTGGCTTGTCTGGTTTGGTTGGTAACCAGACGCGTGCCCTTGGTCTACTCGGAATTTCTTCCTTTCGAACTGCCTCAAGCCTCGCGCCTATTCATACCTCACCTACCTCGGCTATTGCCTTTTTATAAAGATTCACCGATCGTTGATCTGAGCACGCAGTTAACTTTACGCGCCCGTGATGCCATCCCGCATCTCTACAGAATGGAGGGGGTCCTGGATTTTGTCTCAGGACCTTGATAAAAATGGAGTTTAGTGCATTATACACTTCCCTCCACTTTCCTGCCGTGATGCTCCCATCTTCTTGACTTCTGTCAATTACCACTAGCACCAGTACGTTCTCCTTTACTATTTCACTGAACAATTTCGGTTTTTCCTTTGGATCTCCCGATATCGCTCCAGTGACGGTCTTGGCTCGTTTGCTGTCGCCCACTTCGAGCTCATCCTGGGACCTCTGCCTTTTAGGCACAAGCACCCTATCCGAGCTGTCGCGGCCGACAATCTCCCTCGCCCAAGCCACAGATTGCTTCTGTTCTACTGTAAGCTGCCCCTCAGGGGTTGCAGCCAGTTTATCCAGAATTTTATGCGCCGACCGTTTCTCCCTGTATCGCCGCTTTGCAGGAGGGATCCTTCCCGATCCCCCGCTCTCTTGCCTGGCATTGGTATCGCTGACTCCTGGCTTTGGTGCCATGGTACTACTTACCCCTGCCACTGATGAGGTAGCTCCACCTTTAAGGTAAGAACCACTTTCATAATACAAAGGGTTAATATACCATCATTTTCTGGTGACTGTAGCAATTTGTCAAGCTTTATTGATCGTCCACAAAAATTTGAACATATCGCCTACTCAATAGTTGCAATATTTGAAAGGTCCCCTAAATGGCCACGCTAGTAATTTATTGAGTTACTCTAAAATAAGCTAACTAAACAAGAAGCTTAATAATACCTAAGCTTATCAAAAATTGTTTACGTGCTATCATTGGAAGAGTGTCACTATGGCAAAGCATTTAATAAATTATTTATGGACCAGCCAAATATTCAGGAAGCATCTTGACCCGCCAGATGAAGCAACGCTAGGTTTAAAAACTCTGTGTAATCAAGCAGAATAAAGGACGTACTGCTTATAGTTGCTCTTTAAAAAATTAGACTAAGATTCAAAGCAACTGTGGAAGTTGCAAATTTTATAAATTTCTAGGATATCATTCTGAAAAGTTCGAAGGAATGAAGGCCACTGGTAAGCAACATAGACCGGATTTAATTATAAAATTATTTCATATCAAGCAAGAATTAAGTTGCCCAGTCCGCCAGTCAAAAGCCTGTGTGTATCACCAAGATTTAAATCTACGAATATCATTGCCAGACAGAATCTAATCAAGTCCGCAGATTGCTGTTTTAATTGTCAAAGTTTATCTGATTAAGAAAAGGTGTAATGTTTTTGGCATCCTATTGAATCTAGCCAAAAGTTTCCAACAGAAAACAAAAAGTTGATAACACAGATTACGTCATTTACATTCCAGCCAAATTAAAAATTGTTGGAAAATATCGAAAAATCAGGAGAATTCAAAATCACCCTGTAGAGTGTGCATCTGAAGTATGATTATTTTATATGATTTGTCAATATCGCTGGAAAAAATTGAGGTCCGACTACCTGTGGGAAATATGGCAAAATTTTATAAAGCTTTAAGCCGAAAGTAAAAAATTAGTAATGCCGATTCCATTGTCCGAGCCGAAAATTAAAAATAAACTCGTTATCAGTTGATAGTGTTCAGCTGATAATAAATTTGGATGTATGGATAGCATTAAAAACATTTGTCAATATTCTTACGTGGTAAACCGTGCTCCACTTTCTCGTGGAAAATTGTTGAAAACCGTGAAATCCAAAAAATATTAAAAATTGGTATAAAATCAGCCAGTAGAATGTTAGGTCAGGAGATGGAATGCTTTAATGTAACTTGTTAATAGATATCGCCGATAGCCGAAAAATCTAATTTCATTAAATTGGTCACGGGAAAGTTTTAAACACTATCGAATGATAACGAATTAATTTTTAATGGCGCCTTTTTGGCTGTGAAAACGCAATCTGATTTATTAATGTGTTACTTTCGGCTGTAAACTTTATCCAGATTTTCCACGGGAAACGTGAACTTTTTGCCAGATTTCCCGCAGAAAACATGACCTGAAATATTTTCAGCGATAACTATTGATAAGTAACACAGATATAACATTCTAGGGGCTGATTTTAAACAAAGTTTCTAATAATTTTTGGAAAATTAAATTTTCCTAGATTTCTAACTCCAACTGATTTTTGTATGAACGGCGTAACTGGAGACAATTTCAGCAAGTGCTCACACTGCCTTTTAAAGGAGGATAAAGATCATGGATATGGAAAATCAATGACGCTCTCTACGACCAGCTCGAGACCGTACAAAATATAATTCTGCAATAATTATTTTGGGTTACTGCTATGCTCAAATTGGCAGTGCTTGCAGTAGATATCGTAGTATATCTAATAACAAAGGGACACACACAATCGAGCTATCTTTACTCTAAAACTAGGTGGTTGCCAGCACATACTTGCCACATATGTATATTCACAAAGTCACATGGAAGTGAAACGACGGGACAACGGTCAACCAAACCGACCACATTCTCTTGCGCAAAAGACATTTTTCTTGCCTCAAAAACATTAGACCTAGACGTGGATCTAACATCGATTCAGACCAATTCTTGGTTGTACTGAATTAAAATTTCGTTTAACTACCAGCGCATCACTCGTTGGAACACTGCGGCATTTACCAACCAAGTTACCTGGACCATCTTCGGGATTACTGTATCAGAAAACCTGATTCCATTCAAGAACAGTGGGATATGAGCAAAATGGCGGTAACCGATGCGTCAAAGTCCACAATAGACCAAAATTCGCCTAGGCGAAAAAATCTCTGGGTGGATGATGATTAATTTGGTGAAAAGATCGTGCACGCCAACAAAATCTATCACAAACAACAAAGTAATCTTATAATGTCGAAAATTAGCTACGGACTTTGATCTACGAAGCAACGCTATTCTCCACGAATCCGGTGAATTAAAAATGGACAATAAAACCGTCCTCGAACTAACTCTGAATAAAACATCCTCGAAGTGTTCCAGCTAGGTATCACCATCCGAGCAACAACCTTTCTTGCTTCAACGCGATATCAACGTCGAGCTGACATCACCACTTCCTCTATCATATTATGTAGAGCGGAACGTGATATCGCAGATGAAGAATTATAAGACAAGAGTTAGGGCAGGATGGTAGCAGCAAAGAAATACTCACATATGGCGTCAATTATCTTTCACCTCATATCGAAAATTTGGTTTATAGGAGACACCCCAGAGAAGACTAGAAGGCGGCTCTTATCTAATCAATTCATAAAAAAGGCGATCGGTTACATTGTAACAACTGCCGCGGTAGAGCTTTGCTGAATATAGGCTTCAAGGTTATTTGGCCAACGTAGTCGAGGTTATGTTATCAATGTGGTTTTCGTCCAATTAGATGAACAACCGATAAAACTTTTAATCTGAGAATCGGACTTAATAATTGCTATGAAAAGGGCATCCCTGCGTTAAGTGGGATAAGTTATGGAACGTATTGTCCTAACTGGGCACACCCTCAAAATTGGTTTCAAAATCACAGCTTTTATTGGATGGCTTAATATACAAGGTGCTAGTAAAAGAAACAATTTCGGATGCCTTCGAGATAACAACTGGAATGCTGCCAGGAGACTCAATAGCTAAAACTCTGCCTATCGGCACCAACGAAAATGCCACCACGTGTTAAAACACCGATCACCGTGTCTGGCGTTCTCTTGTGGTGGATCAACATTTTTGGATGAATATCGTTTAGGCGGCCAAATTAATTCACGGGAAGGACATAAATATCTGTATTACCATTTTTTTTTACTTTCGGATGGAAACTTTCGTCTAACTTTAATAGTAAGTTTATGACCAAAGTTGCAATCTGAACAATCTATGAGGAATGAACATCTAGTTCAAGGACACAAGTTAAAATCAGAATCAACCACTCAATCACAATCGTCCACACCAAAAAGTGTATCACGGAAAGACACTTGATTCGAGATTAACGCATTATTTGGATGTGGACACTTAATTCAACGTTTGCAATTCCCCGATATCATCTCGCTTAATTCAAACTATAATTAATTTGGAATGTTTAATCATACCTAAACTGAAATCACAGAAACCAAATACCGATTATTTGAGACCATCGTGGGTTAGTCTCACAAAAGAAAATTATTGGTTTTATTTTTTATGGCCCATTTACAAAACCGAAGAAACACCTACAGCTATACCATAGGTTTAAATGCTGAAATAGATATCGACAAGGCATTAGCGAATTTTGGGAAATGACACCACGTCATTAAACCAGCAAGCAAAGTTTAAAGAGGAAGAATTAACGAGTTACGTTTAGTATTTAACACACACTAGTCGTTCTAATGATGACCAGTTCACTGTAATACTTCCTTTCATGCAAAAATCATAAAATATAAGCAACAGACTCAATGGAGCATTTAAAGGCTGCAATCTATTGAAATAAGTTTGACCAAGCATATCATTAATTTATTGAGGAGTACATTACATTAATCTTAATCCCGTGGAAGTCGTTTACGTGTCAATAATGTGCAGGAGTTTATTATCGTCTTCATCATAAAAGTCAAAACAGACAGATTCAAAAATAGTTTTGGGTTGGCTTTCACCTCCCAACATTGGTGGCATATCAATTCATTAACCAATCCAACAAACTGTTCGTCATGAGGTATGAAACCTTCAAAGTTAGTTAATCTCGATTTATGGTGGTATATTTGCCGAAACGGTTAAGTCACCTAAAATCAAAATGGTGTCAACCATCAAATAAACGGGAAATTATTAATGTACTAAAGGAAGAAAGGAAATCCAGTGTACTATCAAAAATAGCATCCAGGAATTATAAAATGTTAAATTAGCTCGTGAGCAGAATTTCCTCATTTTTAAAAATTGTTCGAGTTAAAAATATTATAATTATCTAAACCGTAATAAATGAACCGATAGAGGAACTAACCATTGATGAATTTATCATAACTCTAAATACAATATTTAAATGGTTCATCGTTAAAATCAAACCAGTAAGCAGCAAAATTTGTTACTTAGACCAATATTAGGTAACTTTGTTGCAGGTGAGAAATATGTGCAGTAAGCACCACCATGCCGGACAATCCCTCTTAAAATTACTTCCGAGTAGATACCGGCAGAATAATTCGCAATTTAATTAAACAATGCAACACACATTCATGTAGACCCCATTTTTGAAAACAGGTGTGGATTTCGCCGCACAGCTGCAACTTAAGCCAAAGTTTGGAAGGCATATTTAACTGTTTTCCGGACATGATTGTATATATGGAATTTGTAAATAATTTGTCTGGATTGTTAAAAAAATAAATCAATCCAAAAGTAACCCTGTTTTGTAATGGTGATATGTGCCTCATCTTAAAAACGAGATAACAAATTTAATAATTTCATGCGATAAGAATCTGGACGACATGAATTTCTTGAAAATACAAACAAGAAAATTGTCAACTTTCCAGCATCTCCGAAGAAAAACCGATCCACAATTTGAGGTGACTTTTTCGGTTGAATTCCAAAAATAAAAGCTTTAAGCATAAAAAAATGTACACTTGGCACTTGTAAAATTTTGATTTTAGCAATTATTAATTACAATCAAACATAATTAGTTGTACGCAATGATTTATTCCCGGAATATATTAGAACAAATATTCGTATAAAATTCGCAATTTTAATAAGTAAATTTTCACTTTTCTGTTCTGTACCTAAATTTACATAAAACTTCATGACGGTTTAGCAACAGTCGTGAAGGGTTGCACTATGTTTGTATTTGCTATCCATGCAAGTGTTGTTGTGTTTATACCTTCACTAGTAGTATAGTTATTGTTCTTTTGAATGCTGGTGTCAGAAATCCGAGGGGTTGTAGGAAAAATTGTACCATGTGTCGGTGTAATTGTGCTTGTTTCGAATACTACTGGCGGTTCGTCTGAAGCGCATTCATAATTTAAATTATTATCGCAAAATAATTTTGGGCCACATGTTTGCGTTTTTTGATTTATAATTTGAAATCGATTATCACGTTCAATACAAATTAAAAATCTTTTCTCATCCACACAAATAAAATCCTTTCCAAAACAACTGGTTCCAACTGCGGGAATACTCGCCCTAACTTGAAAACTTTCTTTTGTTAAAATCTGCCAACAAAATTAATTAATTTTAATTAAATGTAATTGGGATCAACTAATTAAATATAAATACCGCAATAACCATCGTAGTAATATAAAATAGGTTCGCCATTTTTTTTCGAAATACTTTACTTTTACATCTGATAATTGGAAAGTTTCTAATCTGAATGATTCTCTGCACCACCAAATTTTTTGTAATTTTTAATGGATTAAATGATTTCTAGAAAGAAATTTATAATGACAATAAACAAACATTTTCGCTAAGTCAACATTTTTATTGCAAGTAAATATTTATGTGTGCATTAAGATCTATATGATAACGAGCATTTCTGTGCACAACATTGTTAGACTCAACAAATTGTATACCTAATTATCATAAGCTTTTGTACTCGGAACAGATTACGATACTTCATTTATTAAAGTATAGAATCAAATTGGGATTGTCTTTATTGCTGCCTGACCACAGATAATAATCGACAGATATGGATCTTATATGGGCCATATTTACATACTAAACTTCAATACAATAATTTTACCTAATCCGTTTAGACTAGGACGTTTATATTAAAAACAAAAAAATTTACATTTCTGTCTTTTTTATCCTTTTTTACGCATGGCTATTTTGATTATATCAAAGCAAACACAATCAACTTCAAACAACATTTTATTTTATAATATACTAGCTGAGCCCGGTCCGCCTTGCTGGCCCTAAGTAAACCTTTACTTTTGTATTGTCTCTCGATTTAAATAGATGTCACAGCATTTAGTTATTGAAAATTCCTTTTTCGTATATCTGTACAATAAGTACATTGTATTAGAGTGTAAACATTATAACGGGAAATTGATTTGGCAATATTGTTAATGAGCTATTGGAATGCAAGCTGCTGTTAAATGATGACAATGGAAAGATAAATGTAGATGATTCGTATTATATGCCGCACAGTGATACCTGATGGAAGAATATTATTAAAAAATGTAATAAATATTTTATGTGAAATGAAATTCGTATACATTTATTGTAATGTTCTTTATTTGAAAATTTGTTTGGTTTAAAATTTGGTAATTAAATTAGTAAAATGTTAATTGATAAAAATTTTATTATATAGCGAACCCCGATGCACTTCGTTACAACCAACCAAAAAAAGAAATGAAATATTCTAGATTTTTTTTTATGAAATGGTGCATTGTATTTCAAAATTATTAATGTCAATCCAAAACATTTGGATATACAATATTTTTCGTTTGCCCAATTGAAGCGAGCACAAAAAAACAATTTGGAGTTCCAACTCTTGAGTAGGCCACGTATAGCTGTCCATGACATGGCAAATGATAGACGCACTGGGAATTGCAAACGCTTAAATTCAAATGGCATGTCTGTTGTAATCAGTGGAATACGTGGTATGAGCACAATTTCACCTTTCGCTGTTCCGGTCAATATTGTGGCTTCAATTAAATGCGGCATCAATTTTTTTACTGCCAGTCTTGTGAAATTGCACAATTTTGGTACATTTAAATTCCGCATTTTTTTACCTTTAAATTCAAACAATGCGGTGGTATACCAGGTGGTTCCAATGAATTCAAAAATTCAATTGGATAATTCACTGCATCATCTGCATTCATTGCGCTATCAACAGATTTATATGTTGTCACTGCACCTGGTAATTTTTCTTGAATCTGATAATTGATTGCATTGACGTGTACATTTGCTGGTTCCAGTATTTCGCGTTCTCTCAACCAATTGTGATTCCTGTAATTTTGAACAATGTTTGGGAACACACTTTCAATTACTATTCTGTTAATTGGAGAATGATACAAAAATTGTTCGGCAATATAATCAATCCATTTGTATTATCGACTCGAACTTTGCCATTTCCAATATCTAACAATTGCTTCGAGAACCGATCTGCAGATTGGTCATTGTGCAATTGAACGCGAATATTTATGTTCAATGTCAATTTTTGCACATGTCTCCACAAAAGAGAAGACTTTAGGCATGCATTCTCATCCACCGGTGATGATCGTGGAACCACAGGCAATATTTGACGAAAATCGCCTGACAATAATATCAATGCACCACCAAAAATTTCTTGATTCTGACGTAGATCTTGCATTATACGGTGTAATCCCGACAAACATTTCAATACCGACAGCTATTATCGGGCTCAAAAATACCGTGTGTCGGTAACTATTACAACAACAACAACCGAAAAATACCGATCGTCGGTCACAATTACAAAAACAACAACACAAAAAATATTAGTAAAAGAGAATAAGAATTTTTTTTTTATCGTTTTTGTTTATTAAAATACTTAACAATTAGAGTGAGTGAGGCAAATTAATACTTAACATGTTGTCGTCCTCTACATTCATTTAAAATTTTTTTTTGTTTGCGCATTGCCAAAAATATGAATTACAGAGCTATTACCGAATTACCAAACAAAGGCGATCAAATTACGGTAGAAAGGTAATTTGAATTGAGATTGAGCATAAACTAAAATTCAAAAACAATATAATGAATTTCTGACCAAAAACTATAAAATTACACAGCATAACGGCAAAGGTAAACTAAATATTGGTTGACACAATTATAAATCGCTAAGCAGAAATTAAAACTAGCGAATTACCGAGCAAATCCCAACAATTTACCGCGATATAGGAATTTCAGATTATCATAAACCAAAATGCAAAAACAGAACAAAAATTTAGAATTAATGATAAAATCTCCTAAAATTACCTTGTAATTATTGAACAACGTCTTAAATTTAGTTGACATAATTATAAATCGCTATGAAGAAATTAAAGCAAGTGAATTACCGAGCAAATCCCAACAATTTACCGCGATATAGAAATTTCAGATTATCATAAACTGAAATACAAAAACAGAGCAAAAATTTAGAATTAATGATAAAATCTCCTAAAATTACCTTGTAATTATTGAACAACGTCTTAAATTTAGTTGACATAATTATAAATCGCTAAGCAGAAATTAAAACTAGCGATTTACCGAGCAAATCCCAACAATTTACCGCGATATAGGAATTTCAGATTATCATAAACCAAAATGCAAAAACAGAACAAAAATTTAGAATTAATGATAAAATTTCCAAAATCTACTTTGCAATTATGGAACAACGTCTTAAATTTAGTTGACATAATTATAAATCGCTATGAAGAAATTAAAGCAAGTGAATTACCGAGCAAATCCCAACAATTTACCGCGATATAGAAATTTCAGATTATCATAAACTGAAATACAAAAACAGAGCAAAAATTTAGAATTAATGATAAAATCTCCTAAAATTACCTTGTAATTATTGAACAACGTCTTAAATTTAGTTGACATAATTATAAATCGCTATGAAGAAATTAAAGCAAGTGAATTACCGAGCAAATCCCAACAATTTACCGCGATATAGAAATTTCAGATTATCATAAACTGAAATACAAAAACAGAGCAAAAATTTAGAATTAATGATAAAATCTCCTAAAATTACCTTGTAATTATTGAACAACGTCTTAAATTTAGTTGACATAATTATAAATCGCTATGAAGAAATTAAAGCAAGTGAATTACCGAGCAAATCCCAACAATTTACCGCGATATAGAAATTTCAGATTATCATAAACTGAAATACAAAAACAGAGCAAAAATTTAGAATTAATGATAAAATCTCCTAAAATTACCTTGTAATTATTGAACAACGTCTTAAATTTAGTTGACATAATTATAAATCGCTAAGCAGAAATTAAAACTAGCGATTTACCGAGCAAATCCCAACAATTTACCGCGATATAGGAATTTCAGATTATCATAAACCAAAATGCAAAAACAGAACAAAAATTTAGAATTAATGATAAAATCTCCAAAATCTACTTTGCAATTATGGAACAACGTCTTAAATTTAGTTGACATAATTATAAATCGCTATGAAGAAATTAAAGCAAGTGAATTACCGAGCAAATCCCAACAATTTACCGCGATATAGAAATTTCAGATTATCATAAACTGAAATACAAAAACAGAGCAAAAATTTAGAATTAATGATAAAATCTCCTAAAATTACCTTGTAATTATTGAACAACGTCTTAAATTTAGTTGACATAATTATAAATCGCTATGAAGAAATTAAAGCAAGTGAATTACCGAGCAAATCCCAACAATTTACCGCGATATAGAAATTTCAGATTATCATAAACTGAAATACAAAAACAGAGCAAAAATTTAGAATTAATGATAAAATCTCCTAAAATTACCTTGTAATTATTGAACAACGTCTTAAATTTAGTTGACATAATTATAAATCGCTATGAAGAAATTAAAGCAAGTGAATTACCGAGCAAATCCCAACAATTTACCGCGATATAGAAATTTCAGATTATCATAAACTGAAATACAAAAACAGAGCAAAAATTTAGAATTAATGATAAAATCTCCTAAAATTACCTTGTAATTATTGAACAACGTCTTAAATTTAGTTGACATAATTATAAATCGCTATGAAGAAATTAAAGCAAGTGAATTACCGAGCAAATCCCAACAATTTACCGCGATATAGAAATTTCAGATTATCATAAACTGAAATACAAAAACAGAGCAAAAATTTAGAATTAATGATAAAATCTCCTAAAATTACCTTGTAATTATTGAACAACGTCTTAAATTTAGTTGACATAATTATAAATCGCTATGAAGAAATTAAAGCAAGTGAATTACCGAGCAAATATCAACAATTTACCGCGATATAGAAATTTCAGATTATCATAAACTGAAATACAAAAACAGAGCAAAAATTTAGAATTAATGATAAAATCTCCTAAAATTACCTTGTAATTATTGAACAACGTCTTAAATTTAGTTGTCATAATTAGAAATCGCTATGAAGAAATTAAAGCAAGGGAATTACCGAGCAAATCCCAACAATTTACCGCGATATAGAAATTTCAGATTATCATAAACCAAAATGCAAAAACAGAACAAAAATTTAAAATTAATGATAAAATCTCCTAAAATTACCTTGTAATTATTGAACAACGTCTTAAATTTAGTTGACATAATTATAAATCGCTAAGCAGAAATTAAAACTAGCGATTTACCGAGCAAATCCCAACAATTTACCGCGATATAGGAATTTCAGATTATCATAAACCAAAATGCAAAAACAGAACAAAAATTTAGAATTAATGATAAAATTTCCAAAATCTACTTTGCAATTATGGAACAACGTCTTAAATTTAGTTGACATAATTATAAATCGCTATGAAGAAATTAAAGCAAGTGAATTACCGAGCAAATCCCAACAATTTACCGCGATATAGAAATTTCAGATTATCATAAACTGAAATACAAAAACAGAGCAAAAATTTAGAATTAATGATAAAATCTCCTAAAATTACCTTGTAATTATTGAACAACGTCTTAAATTTAGTTGACATAATTATAAATCGCTATGAAGAAATTAAAGCAAGTGAATTACCGAGCAAATCCCAACAATTTACCGCGATATAGAAATTTCAGATTATCATAAACTGAAATACAAAAACAGAGCAAAAATTTAGAATTAATGATAAAATCTCCTAAAATTACCTTGTAATTATTGAACAACGTCTTAAATTTAGTTGACATAATTATAAATCGCTATGAAGAAATTAAAGCAAGTGAATTACCGAGCAAATCCCAACAATTTACCGCGATATAGAAATTTCAGATTATCATAAACTGAAATACAAAAACAGAGCAAAAATTTAGAATTAATGATAAAATCTCCTAAAATTACCTTGTAATTATTGAACAACGTCTTAAATTTAGTTGACATAATTATAAATCGCTAAGCAGAAATTAAAACTAGCGATTTACCGAGCAAATCCCAACAATTTACCGCGATATAGGAATTTCAGATTATCATAAACCAAAATGCAAAAACAGAACAAAAATTTAGAATTAATGATAAAATCTCCAAAATCTACTTTGCAATTATGGAACAACGTCTTAAATTTAGTTGACATAATTATAAATCGCTATGAAGAAATTAAAGCAAGTGAATTACCGAGCAAATCCCAACAATTTACCGCGATATAGAAATTTCAGATTATCATAAACTGAAATACAAAAACAGAGCAAAAATTTAGAATTAATGATAAAATCTCCTAAAATTACCTTGTAATTATTGAACAACGTCTTAAATTTAGTTGACATAATTATAAATCGCTATGAAGAAATTAAAGCAAGTGAATTACCGAGCAAATCCCAACAATTTACCGCGATATAGAAATTTCAGATTATCATAAACTGAAATACAAAAACAGAGCAAAAATTTAGAATTAATGATAAAATCTCCTAAAATTACCTTGTAATTATTGAACAACGTCTTAAATTTAGTTGACATAATTATAAATCGCTATGAAGAAATTAAAGCAAGTGAATTACCGAGCAAATATCAACAATTTACCGCGATATAGAAATTTCAGATTATCATAAACTGAAATACAAAAACAGAGCAAAAATTTAGAATTAATGATAAAATCTCCTAAAATTACCTTGTAATTATTGAACAACGTCTTAAATTTAGTTGACATAATTATAAATCGCTATGAAGAAATTAAAGCAAGGGAATTACCGAGCAAATCCCAACAATTTACCGCGATATAGAAATTTCAGATTATCATAAACCAAAATGCAAAAACAGAACAAAAATTTAAAATTAATGATAAAATCTCCTAAAACTTCAATACCGCCAACTAAATGTCAGGCGCAAAGATACCGAGAGCCGGTGACAATTGCAAAACTAAAAAATCACAATAAATTTCTATCAAACAAAAGAGAAATTAGGTAGTAAAATATTACTCATACTTATATGACCACATATCATACGCAAAAATACCGAACGCCGCGCCGGTCACAATTACAAAAACAACAAATCAAAAAATATGTTTCTATCAAACAAGAGAGAAAATATCATTCACTTCACTTCTCTTAATTAACTTTTACATTTTAAATTGTTTTGTTTTTATTTTAGCGAGAGATAAACAAAAAAATTGTATATTGCATTTTTTGTTACTCAATTTAATTATATGGTATGTTTAAAGTAAAAGAGTGGTACAAATATAATCCTTTATCAATTCAATTATATGTTTAAAGTAAAAGAAAGAGTGGGACAAATATATTCTTTTTTTTTCATATTTTATGTCGTAGCTTTATTTCGGTACTTTTTTTATGGTGCACCGGCACCGTGCACGTGCAATTCGATTTCATTTTCATTTCAGTGAGAAATTTACTAAAGCGAACAACGTACACCATAGTCGTCTATAAAAGTGCCAAAGTGAAAAAAAGCAAAACACGTGAAATAAAAATTATAATAATCAAAAATTGTCCAGCTAAACTAATAGTTAAATTGTTAAAAACGGTAAGTTGAATTCTTATTGTTAATAGTTTTTAATCAAATTATTAATGTGTCGATAATGCACATTTTTTATTATTTCAATTAATAATAATTCAGTTTTATTTTTTTGATATTGTGCGGTAATTTTACGAACATTGTGCGGTAATTCCTAGTTTGCAAGTAATATTTCTAGTGCGTTTTTAAGGCGTTTAAGCGTTTTCATTATATTTAATATCTCCGGTAATTTTACAGAATTATTCGGTAAGATTTTTTCTCTTCTAAAAATCTCTGCTCGGTTTTTTTCATAGTTTTGTTCATTTATAGTTTAAATTATTAATTGTTTAAGTTCAATCTCTCAGTAATTTTATGTAATTTTTTCGGAAGTTTTTTTTGTTTTTTGCCGAGGCGATGTTTGAACAAAATTATTCGACGGTAATTTTACGTTTTTTTTTTTGGAATTTCATATTTTGGTTCATTTCCAATAATTACTTCTCGAAAATTTGGTTATACTTACTTTGTTTGTATCTATTCCTCTATAACAATAGAATTGTTTCTATTGTTTTTATTCTATCTATTCCGTTAGTTGCCCGCAAAACTCTGTTCGGTTTTTCATATTTTTGTTCATTTGCAATTTAAATTAATAGTTCAAATTCATTATCCTTCAGGAATGTTCTGTAATTTTTTCGGTAATTCCTTGGTTTTTTTTTTGTTTTTTATCGGAGCGATGTTTATACAAAATTATTCGGCGGTAATTTTACGTTTTTTTTTCTTCGAAATTTCATATTTTGGTTCATTCTGGCTAATTCTTCATAATTTCCAATAATTACTTCCCGCAACATGTTGTGATAATTACTTTGTTTGTTAATTTATTAATTTTTTCAATATGTTATGTTAAGCAAAATGCCAAAATATAAGGACATTTTGACTTTGTCAAAACAAGCATTGAAACGGCGTTATACCACAGTGCCTATCAATACCAGCAGAATTAAGCATCATTTTCTATTATCAAACAGAGGAGTTAATATATCGCCGAAAGAAATAATGGAAACGCGGACAGTAGCAAGGAATACTGAAAGCTTAAATGAAGATGAGCTAATAAATCAAAATTCAGATGATGATAATGCTGAAGATGAAGATTGCGGTAAAGAGCCAAATGAGGAATTTGAAAATCTTTCGCATTTTATAGTTAGATGGGCCATTAAATATAATATTAAAATGAATGCTTTGAATGAGCTCTTAACATATTTCAAGCATATTGGATATTCCTGCATTCCGAAAGATAGTCGCACATTACTGCGGACTCCGAAATCAAGAGAGGTTCTAGAAATTCCACCTGGAAAGTATACTCATATTGGGTTAAAAGAGAACATCGAAGTCATTTTAAACAATATAACAGAAATACCATGTCAGATTGAACTAAGTTTCAATATAGATGGCGTGCCATTAACAAGAAGTAGTAAGAGTAGTTTTTGGCTAATTTTAGGTAAAATAGATAACATTCCTCGCAGTAGTGTTTTCGTTGTGGGTATCTATCATGGAAATAACAAACCATCTAGTTTTAATGATTTTCTTCGCCCTCTTGTCGAAGATATTAAAAATTCAACCCATGTTTATGATATTCCAATTAAAATTAATTTATTTATATGCGATGCTCCTGCAAAATCTAGTGTGTTGGGTATTAAATCACATTGCGGCTATTTTGGATGCGGAAAATGTACGCAAGAAGGAGATTATATAAATAATAGAATGACTTTTCCAGAACACGATGCCCAGTTACGCACTAATGTTTCATTCCGAAATAAACATGATGAGGATCATCATATTAGTACATCTATTTTGGAAGAGTTAGATTTAGATTTGGTGAAGCAATTTCCACTGGATTATCTACATGTAGTTTGTCTAGGTGTTGTGAAAAAATTACTAAAAATGTGGGTCAGTGGTAGGCCTCCAAATGTCTTGCCAAATCGAGACATACAAAAAATATCTACAAAACTTCTTCATATCTCATCAAGTCAACCTTGTGAATTTCAGAGGAAAATAAGAGGCCTTACGGAGTTACATTTTTATAAAGGAACTGAATTTAGAACATTTCTATTATATTCAGGACCGTTTGTATTGAAAAATATTTTGTCACCGGAGAAATATACAAACTTTCTTTTATTACATGCATCCATACTAATATTATGTGATAAAACACTCTCCAAAACAAAGAATGAGGTTGCTAAAACTATGCTAAAGGCATTTGTAGATGGGTTTGCTGAGATTTATGGAAATGAGCATATTGTATATAATGTACATTCCTTGATACATTTACCAGATGATGTAAAGATATATGGACCTTTAGACAACTACAGCGCATATCCATTTGAGAGTTACATGTCCGTTATAAAACGACTTCTGAGGAAACATAATCAACCACTTTCTCAACTAAGCAACCGGATTTCTGAGATAAATAATATGAACTGTATAAAGTTAAAGGAAAATATTAATGTCTTTCCTTTGTTAAAGAAAAAAACATTAACAGGAGAAAAGCCAGACCAGAAAAAAACATATTTAACAGTCATTATGGAAAACTTTAAAATCAATGATAGCAATAAAAATAAATGGTTTTTGACCAATAATGACAATATTGTTGCTTTTCAATATTTAGAGAAAATTGACAATGAGTTATATATATATATGGATCGGAAATAACAGGAAAAGAGGACTTTTATGATATTCCGGTAGCATCAAGTAATTTTCAAATTTTCAAAACTGGTACGGTTGAAAGAAATCCTGTTTACTGGAAACTGGAAGACGTCGCACAAAAATTATTTTGTATGGAGTGCCCGGAATATGGATATAGAGTTTTTTTTCCATTACCACATAGCAAAGACATGTAAGCCATTGTATATATATATGTATATATCAATATATTAAAATTAACTCATTCTGTGTTTTGTACTTCAATTGATGATTTATTCTTCTAAGTTTTAACCTAGAAATAAGCTCGTATAATGTCATTTCAGTCAGTCAGAAGTTACATCTTACACCGAAGATTAAAACCGACTCAACCAACCTAATGTTAACCGACTGACTCGGTCATTATTTCGGTCGCAATTTCGGTTGGGTTGCGGTTTACATGTTAGACTTTTCGTTAAGTTTCAGTCGGTCAAAATTTCAGTTCAACATGTAACTTCAGTAATAGTAAAGACGTGTAAACCATTTATTTTCATAACCATTTATTTTCTATTTATTAAGACCTACTGATGTTTCAAATTATATGCTTAATTAGTTATTTGTTTATTATTAGTTAGAAACAATTTCTATTCTGAATTAACATAATAAAAATGTAAATAGCTTGCATATTTAGAACAAAGTTGTTTATTATATATATTTGGCTATTGGCTTTACTTGTTAATTATTATAGATATATGTATATTTTTTTTTAATAAGCACAACAATATTTTAATGCTGTTTTTTTACTATTTAGGTAAACACCAATGTATATTGTATTATAGAAACCACTAAACCAAACGGAATCAAAGAATGTGTTGCAGCTTGTTCCAAATGGCTGGTTGATTCAAATTTAATGTGGCCTAAACATTACACTAGTTCATTTAATAATAATGAAGATATAGGGTCGGATTGGGTAGCATATAGCTATAAAATGCTAAAAAATAATATCGGTAAGAATAATTTGCAGCGTTTTGTTATTTGTCTGTTTTAATTTTGCTGAATACTTATTTTCCAGAAACATTAGAAGAAGCAATTAGGGCAGAAAAAACATACGCTCAATATAGCAATTCAGAGTCTGAAAAAACCGCCCTTTTAAAAAAAAAATCTAAACAAAAATCTAAATATAATTTCAATGATTGTATGGTTAACGGCGAATCATCACATTTAAACCTGAATCAGAACACCAAAAATATTGAGAATGGTAATGTAATTGCAATACCTTGCCCAGCAAGCGAGCCTTTGAGCGAAATCACGATTTCCTCAGGTAATTCCATATCACCAACACCCACATACCACACTCACATACATACTATTCACATTAATAAATATATTTATATCTTTCTCAGGAAATAATAATTTCACCAAAGATGGAACCCTAGTTTTTCGCTGTGACGATGGACTCTTTGATGAATGTAACACATATATAATATATGTTGATGTCAAATCGTCAATAGAAACGTATCTAAAATAATTGAAAACAAATTTACGTTTCTAAAAACGTTTAGACCAATATCGATCATTATAATTTTGCTATAATTGGGCACTTTTAACGACATTGGTCATGTAGGACTAATTTTAAATGGTTTTAGATACGTACATTTTTGCTATATTTTTAGATACGTAATTGTAAATTGACATCAACGATATATATATATATATATATATATATATATATATATATATATATATATATCGTTGATATATATATATATATAATTCATTTTTATACTTTTAAATACAGTTGAAGAGTTAAACGAAGAAATAAATAAAGTCGGTGAGGTAACCGGAGAAATAAATAAAGTCGAAGAGATAGACGATTTGCAAAAATTCAAAAAAAAAACCTTGAAGCATTTAAAAAAAATTGAAGAGATGCAATTAAATCTGGAACAGAAGACTGATGTCATTTTTGAGATGCTACAGTCACTTTCAGCAATGGTTAAAAAAATCTTAGAAAAAAAAATAATCAAAATAGAAAAGGATCATAGTTTCATTTTGCCGCAACTTCCCATAAAAAATGTTGAAAAGGTTGTGCAGTTCAACTCAAAATTGGCAAATGAAAATTACATGAACCAAATGGTAATAGCTATAGCTAACACGATTATTAAAATTTTATTTTTCTAATGAACGTATAATTGCATTTTCAGATTTTAAGTTTGATTATGCTTGTCACCGACAAGTTAAACACGTCGGTCAAACAAATTATGGAGTATCTATTGGACTACAAAGTCGTCTGCCAGTATTCATGGACTGGGCAAGCTGGCCTACAAAAAAGTAATTACATTTGATAATTTAAATTTTATCTTTTTTTAATATTTTTTCAATTTTGCAGCTATCCAGAAGCTTGTGTTTAGCGACAATGTAGGAATTATTTCACTTGTTACTAATGTCGTCAACCACGGAAAGGTGGAAATAATTAATGATACGTTGGTTAAAAACGCCATTAAAGTATTTTTAAAACGATCTTCAATTAAAATTAAATTAATTGAAAAAAAAACTAAAATTAATCAATTTGAATAAAATTCTTTATAGAAACTTAATTTTACAGTTTTCTTTTATTAAATCTAATAATGGAATGGAATAGCCCCTGAAATAAGTTCTCAGCAATACAGGCTGACACTTGGCAGTAATATTGGAATTCAAAATTGCAAGTCCGTTGAGTAATAAAATCAGATCCCGATTTTGTGAAGTAAATTCGACCAGTAAATTTTTATAAATAAATTATGTGCATCTTTAGTAATACAGATCGACATTTCACGGTAATATGCGTCATTAAATATCGATTTGTTGAATCAGAAAATATCCTAAAACGTTTACGTATGCTTTTAGTAATAAATACTTGCTTGTACAGTGATGTAAAACCACAAAATTTCCAATCCGGTAAATTAAAATCGAGACGTAAAAATCCGTTAAATGTATACGTAAACGTTCAGTGATACAGACTGACAATTTATAGTAATCTACAGTCACACATTTACCGACTCTATAATGTAAATTTGACATGTTAAAATTCCAAACAAGTTTACGCCTTATTTCAGTAACACAGACCAATCTTTTACGGTAACCTGAAACCTATTCGAAAAGTAAAATTGTCCCGGAATAATACTATATACATGTTCCTATGCATTCAGTAACAAAGACTTATGGTTTTCAGTAACATAAGACCAAAAAATTACCAAATAAATATAAACGTAAGCGTTAAGTATTATATACAGACGTTTTACCGTAATCTAGGCCAACAAAATTAACGATTCGGTAATATCGGCCTGCCCAAAGAGCGCCAAATTTCGTACTTTTGTAGGTAATTTGTCAGTGATTGCCCGACACGGTCATCAGGATTTCTTCGGTAATTTTGTAGGTAAAAAATTACAAAATGTTTGTCGGGAATGCTTCCAGCGATTTTTTATGCGTCATTGTACATTCATCCAAAAGAATATTTGCTGCTTGTTGCAAATCTTTTGCCATTGCAGAATTTCTTGAAATATTGCACGTGGGATGTTCAATCACCTGTTAATTTGAGAATAATTATATTTTACAATAATATCCATTAAATTTTAAAGTGATCAATCAATAAATATAAGCACACCTGCACATTCAATGGCAATTTTAATGCAGAGTGCGCTGTCCGTCCACCATCCAATAGAGTAGCAGCGATTCCCGACGAAGCAAGTGCCAATGCAATTTTTCGTTGCGATCGAATGGCTGCCAAAATCAGTGATATCACAAATGTTTTTCCCGTACCACCAGGCGCATCCAAAAAATATAATCCACCGACTTCATTTTATACAGCTTGCATGATGGTATCATAGACATGTTTTTGATGGTTATTTAATTTGGGAACATTCAAATTCACAAATGTTTGCAATTCATTGGGATCATACTGTTGTTCACGTTGCAATTCTCGGTCAAATAAATCATGCATTGGACGATTGGGTGGTGACAAACCTAATTGCCCTAATGCTTTATTTGCAATCGTTAGGCACATATCTTTAATCGCTATCAATGCCTCATTATACATTTCCAATGAAATCAGCAAATCAGCGTTTCTTGTGTGATGACGCATTCCAATCAAATAGTCTTCTGCCATAAAATCTTTGTATTTATTCCACAATTCAAGTGGATTTGATGGAAAACATGTTGATATGATTATGGCATATACATACGTATTTGATTGGAGAAGATGCAATCGATGCATCATGAAGCGTTAAATCCCAATGCGCATCATTTTCAAGTAAACCTAATTACTCACATGCTTCACGATACGTCACACATAAATGACCATTTACTCTTCGCAAATGTTGAAATGAACGTGGTCCAACAACATTTACTAACAACAACCGCAAATAATAACATTCTGCATTGTTTGGATGAACTGTGTATAATCTTCCCATGGTATCTGCAAAAAAAAAACACCTGGATGGCCATCAACAGGTGTTCCTTGTTTACGTCGTTATACCATTTATTTGCAGTCCAAGTGAAATAATGCGTTGTTCTGGCAAATTCATCGCTTTCACACAATTGAAAGAATGCAATTAATGTTGTTGCTGGTGGCTGTGCTGTGCTGCTCTCTGCTGTACATTTGCATCGGTAAAATACACACGCTGGCCATTTTCAAGATGAACAGCCAAATGAACAACATCAGGATATCGCTCATGAATTGGAAATGAATAAATTCTCCAAAGAGCTTCATTAGTGCTAATGTAGCGCCCCATTTGATATTGGGCGATTTCATCATTGCTATTGTCACCATCTACTCCAAAAACAGCCATATTACTGCCTTTATTCACATATTTGCAAATGTATTTAATCGACGTCACAGAATTACAATACTCAACATTTATGTGAGCCTGAAATACTTTTGACAATAGTGGAGAATAAGGCACAATCCAACGATTATTTACTTCAATGTCTTGATTGCGTATTTTAATTGTTGTTGTCTGGCCATTATCCTCCGGTGACCGACGTCGGTACAACGAGTATCCGTCGTCACCTGTAATTGTATCCGAAGTTAATGCTCTTCGATACCGTTTTGTACATTTTCCATCGATCATGCATAGTGAATTCATATTTATTTCATCGCATGGATCATATTTCTCGTGACAATTTCAAATAATTCTGGATCGCTGATTTCATCTGGAATTTCAGCTGATATAATGTTGGGGACGACCATATTTGCGAACGTATGACATTGCATTTTGCGTATATTCGTGCATGTGGCGCGGACTGCCAACATAATGTCGATGGTAATATTAGCCGCATTTCTTGACGCATTAGTGATCCGGATCAGATCAAAGTTTACATTGAAAACAACAACAAAAATTTAATTTTTGTTGTTGTTTTCAATGGAAACTTTGATCTGATCCGGATCACTAATGCCTCAAGAAATGCGGCTATTGTTAAACGTCCGATATCATTAACATTAACATCATTCACTATTGCACCGCGCAAGTGTATGTATTCTTTCGATCGCAATTTGGCTTGATTGAATCGAAGGTAATTAAGGCGTTCTGCTTCAATTTTCGCATTCAACAGCGTATTGGTGGAAAAGTTTGCCACATCGCATAATAAAGTATTCTTCTTGTGGGCAAATCTCGAATCTATACGAATAATAATTCATCCCATTAACTTTTTTTTCTACCTCACGACCTATGATCAACACATTATCAGAAAATTAAAATCATGTCTTCTTGTTTTGAAATAAATAAATTGAATTCACATATATTTTACCGGCTCGTGGATCTATCATCCGTATATTGGTATGATAGCCGACGTCACCTTTCCAGTGCATTAATGGATATTGTAATGTATCATAGCTGCGGTGAAGCTCTGAAACACGCCGTAATTCTTAATTTCTACGATGTAGCACAATATCGCGAGATTGAAACTGGTCTCCAATAATTACAATGGCCTCTTCATCAATTGTTGGTGCATTAAATCGTCTCGCATGCTCTCCAAAGGGCGTTTTGTCAGCCCTGATACCGATTATGTGATCATCAGATGGCATACGATCGAGAGCGGTTTTAAACAATCGAATTAATTCATTGTGCCGATGTAAGAATGTTTGAAGTTCAGAAACAATTTGTCGCCTTGCCACGCGCAGCAATTGTACAACGCCGATCCAATTCACGATTTGCACCTCCGATAAAATAGATTTGCAAAAATTGATGATCAGCATCAGGATATGGCAATAAGGAACCAGTTCGATGATAAATCTGACCTCATGTGCATTTTGACAGATTCATCTGTTTGTCATTTGTATGCTGTCAATCAAATGAATGTGTGTATTTATGAGTTTGTGTATTAGTTTGGATCGATTTTTAGGTGGTTTCGTTAAGTCGGACCGAAATGTAAACTTGTTTTTTTCAAATGTTGAATTAAAATTTTTTCAAGAGGCTGGGACCATGCCCAATCGATCACAAAGTGTGTGCATGGGTGTGGGGGGGGGGGGGGGGGAGTGACTTAATTTTTTCGCTCAGACGCACCGTTTTGGAGATATTTGCAATTTTTCGATTTTACAGGTATTTGTTGTTTTACAAAGAGCGAGTTCATTTCAGGAAAAAAATCATAACTCGAGAATGGCTGGACCGATTTTGGATTTTAAAATCAACTAAACATCACCACTCCTCCCTGCACCTTCCCTAAAAATGTGATGGCAATCGGTTAAGCCGTTCTCGAGTTATGGAGTAACAATCAAAATGTACACTTCTTTTTATATATATAGATATGTACCTACGTCCTGCTCTAAACGAATTGGATTAGAATTTGGTTTAAATTATTGTATTGAAATTTAGAATGTAAATATGGCCCATAAAAGATCCACATCTGTCTATTCTTATCTGTGGCCTGACTATCACAAAAAATGAAAATATACTTCCCAATCAAAGTATTCGAGTATTTTTTCAACTATACTTACACAAAAACTTGTATGAGTGTTGTATAAATCAAAATGTTTGTTTTGAGGATACGGTTCAAGCAAATACACATACACCCAAGCCATGGCCTATCCATATGGCTAAATTAAGCACATTGATATGCATTCTTGCACAATAAATGGCCCGAAATTTTCTGGAGTTTTAGCTATTCCCCCATGCGATGACATTGGATTATCGTGTTCCATTTGGTTTAACCAATACTGATGTTGGTATCCAAACATTTCAAAAAGGCTATCTGAAAGCTCTGCATTTTCCTTAGCTCCATTATATTACGTGACAGCAAACACAGCTCCATAATAAGATAATTTTTTTTTTGTGCTTTATAATTTCTGAAACAACAATGATGTGGGTCTCTCACGTCTTTCTGAAAAAGTATAGCCGTTTCGAATATAGTTGAAGGTCGTCTATGATTTGCATCAATTTTGTGTAAATGTCAGCATCAAGCCCCGTTGCCAAGTAATCATTATTGTAGCACCACGCTAATAAGTTTGATTTATTGAAATCATATAAATAATATGCCACAAACCTTATTACGACAAGCTTACTGGCCAACAACATCCAAAAAGGGTTAAACGAACAGTACTTTATTCATTGGCGTGTTTCGTCGCTTCAAAGCTACAAAGATGCTGGGCAAAGAAAACTTTTAGAAAATGGGACTGAGCTAAAGAGCGTAGAACACAAATTATACTGATCATTACGACCATCAAGATAGATTAAAACAGCTAAGGAATCGGAGGAGTAAGCTGCAGCTCGTCTCTTTCTATAGCTTATCAACACAGGCAGCAATCAAAAATCAGAAAACACACTTAAGAATTTGAAGAGAAAGATGTAGCACGTCGTCAGCAAGCAGTTCACCATGTTCAGCAATCCAGAGCTACGCGACAAGCTCAAGAATCTAAAAAAATAGACTGCAGCACGTGGTCAATAAACTTCTATATAAAGGCAACGAAAGAGAAATGAACGGTTTCCATTTGTACTCATGCCACATTTATTAAAAGTTGTGGCTCTATGGACCAACAGACGTAACAATTAAATACTGCTGCCACAAAGATACTGTTTTGTTGGAATTAGATGGACAACAAGGACGTATTTTTACGTCATATTTCCAGTAGATTTTAATATTAATCCAGTACATCATTTAGTATCGACATTTTCATGAAAGTATATGCTCATATATTATTCAGCAGTAGCTTCTGCATCCATTAGGATACAATCGATAAGTTAATTGGACGTGGTACATATGTATTTCGTGTGCACGGGCAAATTTATCATCGTACTGGATTGGATATTCGCATCCTGAAGATCGTGCACAAGGTCAATATGCTCAATTTTACGTCGTCGATTTCGCAATGGCAATTATTGATCGGATGCTACATTCGGCAAATCAACGGCTTAATGTCAAATTTTTTAAAATTTAGACCGCTTAATTCGACAACAATCCTCTTCAATCCGATATTACATGGTGCCTAGTTATTTCAATAATGGGTTATCGATTGGAACCTTCAAGTCGAGGCCAATAATCTTAACTTCGTGTATTCAGCATTATGTTAAAACGACTTATGGAAGATACCATATCACAAACAATGGAGTTTTTGGACTTCTAAAAGCATTTGTTTACACGAAAGAATTTCAAAAACGTGGACTACCACACGCACACCTGCTTTCATTCTAACTGATGAATGCAAGATTGATTCAGCAGATAAATATTGATCGCTTTATCTGAGCTGAAACTCACGGTCATTATTGTGAGACAGAATTACATAAAACATTCGTTCGTACAATGGTTGATGGTCCTGGCTATGATCAAAATTCTAATGCAGCATGTATGAAAAATAATGAATGCACCAAAAGATTTCCGAAGCAATTTTCTCACCATATTGTCACAGAAGCAAATGGCTATCCTATTTATCGAAGGCCGAAATTTAGGGAATTAAATTCAAGTGATGGCACAATTGTTCAAAATGAAATCAGACAATTTCTTGATGTACGATACGTTTACACTCCAGATGGTATATTTTGAAAATGGACAAGAGAGGGTTCAAATTAAATAAGACTGATGAAAATGTACTCAGAAGTTCCTGAATATTTTGTGTTTGATAAAACACGTAGTATGCATTTGCAAAGTCCGGCAAAGAGGAAGAGATAAAGTCCCGTATTTATGCCGTCAATCCCAATGACCAAAAATGTTTCAATCTTAGATTACTGTTGCAACATATTTGAGTTGCACAAAGCTTTGCTGATCTAAAAAGTTTAAACGGAATTGTTGAAGAATCATTTAAACGTGCTGCTATAAATTAAATCTACTTGAAGTTGATTCGAAATAAGAGAGGTGATTGGCTGAATCAGTGTTTGTATGCCACCACAAATCCGTTTAATATTTGCACTGATATGTGTTTTCAATTCGCCGCAACATAATGTTGATCTATTTGACAAGTATAACGAATTCTTATTGGCTGATTACGTCAGACACTATGATGGTTTTATAGCAGAAAAGACTGACACATGTTGAAGCTGTGATGCGAATGCATGTCATGAAATATTGTGACTACAATTCGCCCCAACTCGGTCCGATTTACAATGTGGACTTGTTTTCAATATTGATGAACAAGCAGATATGCTATGCAGTGTGCTATGTAAAAGAAAACGACAACACTTTCAAGGATTCGTTACCACAAAAAATTGCAGCGGATTGTTGGGCAGGTGGTCGAACAGCACATAGTGGATTTAAAATTTCACTTTTGGCAAATAAAACATCTGTTTCAAATGTGAAAATTACATTAGACTATTAGAGACAACAGTATCTATTAGTTACAAAAACCCCTAATTCCATTTTTGCTAAAAAAAAAGTTAACTATGCCAAACGGAAGGTGGCATCGTTTTACATACGTTCAAACGGTATTTTAGTCACAAAATTAGGTTATTCCTATAGGAAACATGATTTGAAAATCAAAGTTAGATGCAAAAACCGCTAATTCCATCATAAAATCTGTTTCAAAAATTCACAACTTCTCATAAAAAGTGATACATAATCAAAAATCAACCTTGGCTTTGCATCGTCATATCCTATTAAAATTTGAGTTGCAAAAAACGATAAATCGATTGTTTTAATTATTTATGTTCAATTGAAAAGAGATTTCACTAGGGTTAGTTATATCAGTATTTTTTTAATTTGATTTAAGTGTGATAAAACGTAGTAGATAGTGTTTTGAACAGAAAAATATGGAAAATTTGGAAAAGGCAATGGCTACTACTGAGAGGGGTTGCAAACCGCGCAAAATCCCGATAAATAAAAATTCATGGAAAAGGGAACAAGAAAAGGAAAATAGGTATGTAATTTAACAAATTTAATTAATCTTTTATCCACAATTATTCTGGTTCAATCAAATCCATATTTTAGCAGATATCGCATAAAAAATTTACCGAAAATGCCAACATGTAAACACACCGGATCAAATTTTAAATACTCGCTTCTCAAAGTAAAACAAACTTTAGAATTTACAAAAGCATTATACAGTTCGTATAATAAAACAGAATAGGATAAATTCATCCTAACCTGTTGTACTATAAAGCCACCGGCAAGAACCGACCGGAAGAAAGATAATTCAATCATATCAAGAAAAATATCGATTGAGCATTTTATTCGCAAGAGAAATGGAGTTCCTATGCGGGTTTGCAAAAAAGCGTTTTGTAATATTTTAAATATTTCGAAATACCATGTTAGTTGGGTATGCAAGCGGTTTTATGAACAGCGTTCTCTTCCGGCTGAAACTCGCGGTTCCACTTGTCTTATGTGTTCCGAGCAATTAAAAGCTGCTACTGACCCAAAATTAAAATCAGATCTAATGGTACAGATGAGGGTTCATAAGTTATGGGCTCAAACATTTTACCAGTTAGCAAAGGAGGAATGCGAGGGAATGTTAACCATTTCTTTGGACTGCCAGAAGAACATGGTTCTTCCAAAAGTTCCAGATCAGGCAGCCTACTTCTCTAGGCAGTTATATCTGTTCAATTTTGGAGTTGTACAAGGCTAGTCGACGGCCAGATTTAATAAAGACAATGTATTTTTGTACGCTTGGCTGGAAAACGAACATGGAAAAGTAGCCAATGAAATAGCTTCCGCATTATACCACCGACTATGTTCAAATAGTTTTGAAGGAATTTCAGTCGTGCGACTCATCTGTGATGGTTGTGGCGCCCAAAATAAAAATTCCTGTTATGGGGATGCTCTCGTTTTGGCTCAGGAGAGTCGCACCGGTACATATTTCGGAAGTTCAAATTATATTTCCGATTCCCGATCACTCGTATATTCCCCCGGATAGAGTATTTGCCCAGCTGGAGAAGAAGGTGAAATCAAAGGACCGCATAATAACACCAAATGAGTATTTTGACATATTTGCGGAAAACGGACAAATTATCCGGCTTGGATTTATGCAAAGCGCAGAATTGGAAAACTGCAGCTGCTTCATGCATTAAGGCACCAGGTCGGTGGCATTTTCAATTTAATAAGGCCAACATGTTCATCATTAACAAAACCATGAACAATTTAATTTGTATACGTGGGGAATTTTCATTCCGATCAGATCTCGGGGTTGCCAAATCAGTGGTAAAAAAAGGGAAAACTATTTCGCAAATACGGGCAGAACAGTTAGAAATCGAAGTTTCTATAAAACAGGCAAAAAAGGACGATGTCGGTAATCTACTTATAAAACACTTCGGTGCAAATTGGGCGAATATGAACGAGCTGCAGTACTATCGTTCAGTTCTTCATTCCGAAGTAGATGAAACCGCTGAAGATGGAAGTATAGAAAGTGATCCGAGATGCGCAGATGCCGAATGCTGAAATCTTTTTGAAACTATTAATTTTTATTTAGTTAGCTTAATTATTTGGCTTTATAATTCAATAAAAAAAAATTTTTAATTTTAATTCTAGGAAAAATTATAGATGATTTAATGTTATACAAAATTATTTGTGCATACAAATTTCTATTCATAATTATTTGTGCACATTAAAAATTAAGCTAAACAAATAGTACCTAAATTAATTAAAATTTAATTTTTTTTTTGCTAATTAAATAGTGATTTAGTCAATTAAGATTTGTATGCCCTTGTTTAGATTTTATTACTTCTCTTTGATATCTCGCAAGTGGTCCAGATTTGTTGATAAAATCTCGTGGAACCTTATCGCTTATGGTTTAATTAGCAGCCTTCTATAAATGAATGTCTTACTATATCGTGACTATGATCTTTCGCTTTCATTTAAATCCTCGCAAGTTTAAATCGGAACTCTACCTTGGTCGTGGTTACTAATTATATTCAATTAATATTCTAAAATTTTGAACAATTTCTCAGCAATGTTTCTTGTTGTGTAAGGGAACATTACTGAGCTGAACGGAAAATTGAGCTTGGACTAATTTATCATTAACTAGGAATGTTACCTCATTTATTAAACCAGAATTGAACATTGACCTTGAATAATTGGAGTTTATGAAACATACACCCAACCGAAATATGATTTATCGTCCAAAAAAATATGTGTTCGTCATCGTATTCATACGTCCATTCAACTCTAGAGAACTAAGTATCTATGCCTAAATTTGTGCATTTTTGCGTTAACTTCATAATATGGAAGACATTTTTTGATAACATTAATTGTGAGTATTAAATAGGATAAATACTTCTTCTAATAGTTACTCTTGCGGGAGGAATAAAAGGTTAAGCGGCCCTAGAAACTGTTCAAGCCCAAAGCAAAGCTGAATTCAGGTTTATTGAATGAGGTAACAATCATTAATGTTAATAAATTAGTCCGCCCCCAATTTGCTCTTCAGCGCAACAATGTTCCCATATGCAAGAAGAATCATTGCTGAGAAATTTTAAATTTTTTTTGAATATAATTAGTTACCAGGACAAACGCCGAGTTCCGCTTTAAACTTGAGGGTGTTAAAATGAACGCGAAAGATCATAGTCACGATATAGAAAGACCAAACATTTATAGAAGGGTGCTAATTAAACCATAAGCGATAACCCTAGTGGAAAAATTATTGAAAATATACCATAATGTATACTATAATATGTATAAGATATTCTAAATTTTGTATTCAAACCAATTTTATGTAAAAATGATCATCTTGAATGAATTTTTTTAAAAACTAAAAACAAACAAATGTATGCCAAAATAATTTACTAGCAAAACAGACTAATTTATGAATTTCTTATGTTTATTTTGACTTTTGCTTTAGGCCTATATTATTTATAAAAAATTTTAAATTAAGAACCGCCACAAAATCATAATTTTAGTATTTTTGCGGAATAATAAACCATAATGAATCCTGATAAAAAGTCATTTATTAAACTAATTATAACAATATTCTTAAAATGTTTTATTCAGTATATGCTTAGTTTAATTTTATTTAATCGACAACCACGGAGAGATCTAAAATATACTAATTTAAGTATGTTTGCTTAGATTTAATTATTTAATTAGAAATTATTACAATTTCGTTTACGATTTTTGGTTATCTACTTAATGATGCATTTAATTAGGAGGATCTTGTTCAATTCTAAAACAGTAGCAATAATTATTTCAAACCCCAAACAGCAATAAAATAAAAAATATTAAAATAAAGTGCGGGTTGGATGAATCGCAGGAAAATATTTTTGGAGCCATTCTCGAACGATAAAATTCCGTTCAACACATTGAACGAGAAATAAAAAATAAAAATAAGACAGATGAATAATTTTTCAAGTTTAGTTTATGTTTGATGGAAGTTAAGTTTATTTAAAGTACCTAAATAATATTGTTAAGACGGTCATTAACAAAATTATTATAATTATAAAGTTTAAAAATTGTGCAAATTAAAATGTGTTTTGATCGTAATACCTGTTGTTTGATTTTGGTGTTGTGAAACGTGAAACGCTATCGCGAAAAAATTATAAAATACATAAAGCTTTTGTAGTAAGTCTTGTAGTATTGCCACACTGCGATTTAATAAATCGGATTAAGTGAATTTTTCGAGTTTAGCCGTAGTGTGGCAACCCTAATTTTTGTTAATCGTGTTTTGTTTCATAGAGTACCTGAACCAGTTTAGCTAAATCGGATTTATCAAACCGCAGTCTGGCAACGCTATAAGTTACATAGAAGGTCATATTCGGATTGTATCAAAAATCATTTATACTAAGATTTCGAAACATTTTTAATAAGTTCTACAGAAAACTAGACAATGTTTTTTCTTGAATGCAACTTTTTTGTATTTAATGTTTTTTTCTAATTTACATTAAATGCGTCGTAGAATGTAGAAATGTGGTTAAGATTATTTTTTACAACGCCGCAGTCCTGAGCTCGATTCTCTTCTCTGAAGAAAAATTCAACTGCAATAGCATCCGTTAGGCATAGGCTGATCAAATACAACCTTCACCAATACGTTATAATTATGGTTAGAAAGGTGTCAGTAGAGACACTGTAAAAGTGAACCATAGATAGAATTAGTATAAGCCCGTTTAATAATTTAATGCGGTTCGACAATAAATTGTTTTACAATTTACTCGTATAGTTGAATGATTATTGTTAGTGGTTTAACTTTAAATTTGCCGTCTAAACACCACCTTGTCGCAGGAAAAAGAAAATTACTGACAGATGGTACCAAGACCGTCAACCACGCGAGTACGATAAAAAGTTACCATGCGAAGTGCGATTAAATTTAGCTTTTTATTTTGCACCATGGGGCTGCATTCTGGGTTTATACCATGATAATTACGGTGGTGTATTGCATTATTAAAGCGCAAACTTCCATGGAAAAAGAAAACTGTTTACAGTTTTTTCATGGAACTTGATTGAATACTATTTTTAATTTAAACTAGTAATTATTTGGAAAATTAAATGTTAATTTTATCTGTACTAAATATCTTTGTTTTAGTTTCAATTTTCTAAGCTTCTAATTCGAACATTTTTTAATGGATCATCTGGTTGAATGGTTCCGAAGGTTTTAAAATAAAGCAAAAATTTGCGAGTTATGGCAAAAAAATAAAATGCAGCTTTTCGTTTCCCTATATGTTTTGCAATTATAAGGGCCAAATATATGAAAGCATTTGGTTGATGCCAAAAATGCTTGTTGACCTTTCTGAGAGGTTTAGTGGCTGTATTGAACCAATCGCTGTTACTTTTGCTGCTGTATTACTTTAAATTGTGATAAAATTTGTCATAATTAGGCAGCAATGTCTTGACCGAAGAAACTTTGAATGAAATAAATCAAAATTTATAGGAGAGTAAACTGAATTTATTCACGGGAGTTTTTATTGTATCTAATTTGAAATATGTAAATAACACTCTAAAATTAGTAAAAATCTTAAAACTGAGTCATTTATTGTTAAATTGAAATTTATTTTGTGATGACAGGATGACTGAGAACTTCTTGTGATTTTTTTGCTTTTGTATGTCATGCTTTCGTATAGTTGTCCCTAAAATCAGTACTCACACCAGAAACCAATTTTTTGCTAGTGTATTATTAATTTTTGAAGATGGCGAAAGGACAAACAATTTTACTGACCTACAAAATAAATCGAATTCCAAAAAAAAAATTCTGGGGTATTTCTGCACTGAAGAAATAATGATAAAAAATTAATTTACAAGAGAAATCCATCTCTTAAAATAACATTTATATACCTAAACGTGCTAATAAAAAACCAAATTAAATACATATACCCGATAAACCACAAGTCGGTTATTCGCCGAAAGATTCGGACTGAAAAAATATCTTTTGTCGCCTAACGAAGTGACATATCTCTATGTGTAAGACAGTCACAAGGATATATAGAAAGCAAGCCAAATCCTGTCCTATAGTTGACATTCACCTTGCCGAAAGTTACTTTGATGTCAACATAGAGTTCACAAATGTTAAGCTTTAAAGTATGTCTTACCGCCGACTTCAAAGCTCTTTTTATTTATGGCATTTAATTCAACGTATAGTATACCTATTACTAACATCAGAGTCATTCAAATGTCTGCCTTTTCGGTCATTTATACGAACAGCGGTGGAGCCGAAAATCACTATTAAAAATACAGTAGTAGATGTACATTTGACTTTTTATTTATTCAACTAAATTAAATTATAATTCAATAAAATTTTTGCAATATATGTATAATATTTCAATATATAACTAGTAATAAAACTAAAAATATTCAAAATTCAATTATCCTCATTGAAGATCCAAATAGAAATAAAAATAAAAACAATCCAAATAGAAATACATGTAGATCCTACATACTATTGTTAATTTTTTTTGTAGCTCATCCTTTTAAAAAAATCTTGAACCGCCTGGCATATATTGTCTTTATTATAAAAGAAACTTAAGTCTTTTCGGTTTTTATTGCTTACTTCTACGATAAATTCTAGAATATTATTATATTTTTTAAAAAATATAGTATCTGTAATTAAACCACAATTATTACTGTTATATTGGCTTATGAAATATAATTCCTTACCGCAATCTTCCGCTGGCAAATTATCAACTTTCTTAATTCTGTCCCACCGTATTTGTTGAGCAAAAGTCTGTGACAATAATTTATTCAATATAGACTTGGCAAATCCATTTACCTCTTTCTTCGCGTCTCCCTTTGAGGCATACTGAGTGTATGCGTAAGCCTGAAAATCAGAACAAGTGAAATGGTAGAATGGGCTATGGCATAAATATCAGGGTTAATCCAGACAAGTTGGACAAGATACACAAAAATTATAAGAATAAAATGTTACATTAACAAGAAGATATCTTACCATATTTTCTTTGAAATCATTTTCCTGTAACTGTAGTTCCAGCTCATCCAATTTTGATTTAGAATCAATATTTGTAGTAGCAGTAAAAGTTGATGAAGCTGGCGACTTCTTGCAAAACTCGCTTATCATTTTCATCATGATTTCGTTTTGGGCCGAAATCTTTTCCAAATTTGACTGGATTTGGTCAACTTTTAAAGCCACCAATTCTGAATTTAATTGTCCCTGTTTTAGTTCGGTCAAATCTTGCAATGCTTTTTGAAATGAATCGTATTGAATACATACAACACTGTCGATTGGTTGCTCAGTCATTATTTCATTTTCATTTGAGTTACCCGTGGCCGTGCAAGATGATGGTGTTTCCAATTCGCAATCATTACGATTTGGCTGAATCTGGATAGTTTCGAAATCATTATTTGACATTACTAAAGAGTCGTTCTCCCCTAACTGATCAAATAAATTGTTATAATCGTTAGAGATTACGGCGGAATTGGAATTCTTTTTTTCTGGTTTTTGATGATTTTGATATTCTTCTGTATCGGATGTTGTGTAGTTAAGTCGAAGACTACACTCGATATTAGCAGCTTTGATAGAATCTTGTACGAAAAAAACAAGATATTTATTAATATATTAATTGTATAATGACACAATATCATCGATCTACATATATTATCCGTTTTAAAAAAATGAATTATTATACATACCAATATTGTATTTTAGTACTCGACAAGCGTGTTTCACCCAGTCACCCCTTGGTAAGCCGCAGTTCTTTAATTCAAAAATCCAATTTTTGGAACTTGGACAAAAACATTGCTTTCCATCTTCCGTTAACCATGCATACCTTATCACTTCGATTAACCGTTTACTTGGTTCACTTTTATCTACTTCAAATTCTACAACTGCAAAATGGTCCTGTGATTTTCCTTGTTTCGGCATTTTAAGTTTAATTTGCTTTAATATAAAATTAAACACAGATTTAACATACGATTTCAATGAGTATATGTATTAATAGAGAAGACAATCGGTGAAGTCCCCGTTTTTAAAATTCCTTTTTTTTCTATTCTGTTTTTGTTTTTATTATTTATTATGCGCGTTAAATATTTACTTTTAGTACATTGAAGAGTAACAAAATATGAAAAAAATAATATGTTTCAGCCAGTTTTAGGTTGTTTTGTTTTCTGATTTATTTAGTAGGGTGTTTAAGGTTGGTTTTTATTTTAAATTAATTATTCAATTTATATGTGTGTTTTACTTGTATGTTTATTATTATATTGTATTAAAAGCGATCATTTATATTTGAAGAATTAAAAATACGTATAAACGGGAAAAAAGTTATTAGCGATGGGTTTTCAATTTCGACCATTGCAAATAATTTTCGATCCAATTGATTAATATTTAATTTTTCCACATTTGATGTAATATTTTGGCACTGATATGTACAAAGTTTAGAAGAATTTATTGGATATGTGTAAAAATCGCCCTTTTCCATATATTGTTTGGCGAAAACGAAAATTTGGCGTTCTTCTTTAACAAAATTGATTATTTCGTAAATTTTATTTTCTTTACTTAGGACGTATTTGTTCCTCTCATTATTATTAAACTTATATCCATAATATATCACCTCTCAAACCACCTCTCAAAAATAGTTTCACCAAACGGTTTGTTTAGTTTGATATCTGAAGCGTTGTTTGGCTTTGAAGTGGGGATTGAAGTAGAACTATTCATTTCAATCAGCCTATTTGCAAACTCGGTCAAAGGATGTTTATGCCCCGCCAACAATTTTTTAAACGGATTCATATATGATTCGAAACAAAACCCAGAAAACGTATCCAAAGATCCTTTGAAATCCTTGACTTCTTTTGCTAGGTGCCTTAGCATATGCACATTATGATTAACCATATCTGAACCATATAAAAGCGCATATTCTTTAACAAAGTCTTCCAAAAGCCTGTCGGCAAACGAGTTATATTTGAGGCACCAATCTGGACAGCATAGAATTTTTATCGCGACATGTAGTAGCATAAAATTATTATAAAACTTTAGCAAATGCTGTGGCAACGAACTTTTTAATACAAATGGCCCGTAGAACAGTAAAAAATTTCTAAGTTCGCTTCCTTTAAAAACAGCCAAATATTCTAAAGACCTTAACTTTCTTTGAAAGTTGTTAGGTAAAAATTTGTTTAAAAAAATAATTTTATTTGAAATTAGGTTTTTCAAATATTTCGGAAATAATGGTTTTTTTCCGAACCAAATCTTTAATAACTTTTTCATTACTCCCAACAATACGATATGCAAATAATCTAATGCTATTTGGGATACCATACCTATACCTAGATCCTCAAGAGGCGAATTTAAAATGTGATGATCAGCATCAGCTCTTTTCGCGAACGTCGAATCAGTACGAAGAGATGCAACAGATGAGTTGTTAAAACACATCCTATGGTATTTTTTATCAAATATACCTCTAATATCACATTTTGGACATCCTGCGAATGCGTTATATTGTTTAACACCGCAGACACTTGCTCTAGCAGGAGCGTCACATATTATCGCTCGAATTTTAATTATTATATTTTTTTCTTTATAAAAGAAGTTGTCTTTGATTTGTTTCATTTCGGAAACAAAGGTATTTAAAAACGCTGCAAAATCACTGGGCTTCCTGGGACCATGATAAATACCAATTACAAACACGTCGCCTAAACCGACGTTTAAAATACGCCCTAAAATTAGCCAAAATGAGTGTTCCGTATTATCACTAAAAACGGGAAGCCCATCCACATTTAAATCTAAGTACACAATTTTCGGCACTAATTTATTACTCAAATTTTCCAGCATTAAAATTCTTCTTAAGTTATTCTCCAACCCAATATGAATATTTTCTCCAGGAGACACGGTAATTTTTTCTAGGTTGCGCGGCGTTTGCAACAAAGCTCTATAGTCCATCGGTAATTCCGAGAAAAATGTTTTCATAAATTTTAATAACTCGGACAATGCTGTTTTGTTAGTGTTATGTTCCACGGCCCATTTTTGCAAAAATAATTTTACGTAATTATTAATATCGGGACTATTATATGGCTTAATAAAATTAATTAAATCTAATTTTTGAGGGATTATTTTCAATTCACAATCAAATGATTCCTTTGATAGTTCACAAAAATCATTTTCACTTATTTCAGTAGTCTCAGAACTAGAAGAGTTTTCATCATTTGATGTATGTAAAACATCATAATCTTCACTTATGTCTGGTAGGTTTAAATTGCAAGCTGCACGTGTATTTGATGTTTTACTATTTTTATTTTTTAATATTAATAGTATGTTTCTAAATTTTTCCTTATTTATTTTTTTCAATTTATATTTTAAATTATTAATTGCTTTATTTCTGCACTTATTATTTTTCATTAAACAATTCATATTTAATTTTAGATGCTTCTCTATAAATACACATACACACGGTTCAAAGTAAAATATTAAACTATACCTAATATTAAAATAATTTGCACACATTCGCTTCAATTTTGCGACCGACACAGAAGCTATTTATTAGTTAACTGCACAAAATTGACAATCGCGTCGGTTTCCATTAATCAGACATTAATATCCAGTTAATTACAGACTACAATGTCAAACTTCTGCAAGTAGCGTTTGAGCTAGTCAAATAATAGACACGGAAGTCCATTTTCCAGAATTGACTTCAATGTTCAACGAATATCAAACTTTTAAGTCATACTTCTATAACTGACGTTTAAGCTGATCGGTTAATTCACATTCAAGATAAATGTAGGTAAACGTTATTTAAGCTAATTATATACCTAATTTTAGGGTCAAAATAGATATTACACCTTTAAGTTTCTTATATGTATACAATCGATAGACACCAAAGTCATATTTCTAATTTCAACATCATTGTCAATCATTAAACTGACATTTCCTAGATATTTGGACTTGTGGTTTATCGGGATACATACTTATCAATTTTACCGTGTTGACGATTCATCTACAATACATTACTCCAAGCGTTGGTGTGATATTAGTGTATGAATCGTAATAACATCTGATAAAACTGACTCGCTCTCTTATAATTCTGCCGATCTTGATATTACAAAAATTCTTTGTATGATTTAAACAGCAGCTATGTATATTCAGGAATGCCCTTTCAACTGATGCTGATTGCCATCTCAAATTGATTTAGTTAATGCTGTTGCTTGAGATTGCATTTATTTTATGTAAATTCGAATTTCGAATTCCATGCTTTACGCTTGAACTACCGTTTGACAAAACTGTTGCAGAACAATTACAAGTCACACGTATTTTTCATGGTATTGTGCTCTGTTTCTTTAAACTGATTTTATTGTTTGATGATTCCGACGTCGCAGTCGTAATAATAAATTAACAATTAAAATAATTTTCATTAATGGAAATTTAATTATTTTACATTCTTTTTTAAAGTCGATGGCTTTTACAAATTAGAATTATTTTTTGATAATTTTGTCATTGTAGAATTAAAAATGTTGTCAACAACTGGAAATGCTGCATAGTTTTTTTAGATGTGAAAAGTCAATGAAAAGTATCTCAATCTCCATATTCTTCACGTAAACACTAATTAAAAACTCACTATATTCTGAATTACTTGTAGACGAATGTTCGAAACCTAAATATATATAATTACCAGTTTATACTTGCAATATCGGTTTCAGTAGTAAGGTGGGTAAGTCGATTGCTTAGTAACTTTTGCGGTCCTAGGTTCGATTCCAGGTAAGGTACAAATTCTAGTTTTCGGAAGAATGTCACATGTAAGCAGTTAAGGTAATCAACTACGAAATTTAATGTTTGAAATCTGAAGCTTGTTTAGGATATCTAGGTTTGTGCACCTGATATTTTAATTTTTCATGAATAGAGTTATGTATTACGTAAAATAAAAAATCAGTGTTTTAGTTTATTTTTAATATTTTTTAATATTTAAAATACACCAATAATATACCTTGATTAGTATTCATTCGAATACAAAAAACATCTATAAAATTGATAATGGATATCCTGTTTTTGTTATACTATTTTGATTTAACAAAATACTAAAAAAGCCATTTTAATTCATTATTAAATAAACAAAGAGTATACTAGTTTATAATTAATAATACTTTTGGTTTAAAATTTACAAATATACCTAAAACATCTTGCCATAACCTACTAAAAATATACTTAAATAATTGGTATTTTTTATATCAAAGCGTAAGTTTTATTTTAGTAGTTTCAAACCATTTTTTTCCACTAGGGAAGGTTCCACGAGATTTTATCAACAAATCTGGACCACTTGCGAGATGTCAAAGAGAAGTAATAAAATCTAAACAAGGGCATACAAATCTTAATTGACTAAATCACTATTTAATTAGCAAAAAAAAAATTAAATTTTAATTAATTTACTATTTGTTTAGCTTGATTTTTAAGGTGCACAAATAATTATGAATAGAAATTTATATGCACAAATAATTTTGTATAACATTAAATCATCTATAATTTTTCCTAGAATTAAAATTAAAATTTTTTTTTTATTGAATTATAAAGCCAAATAATTAAGCTAATTAAATAAAAATTAATAGTTTCAAAAAGATTTTTATTTATATCATTTTTAAAGAGGTTTGTGTGGCGTTGCATTAAAAATGTATACTGCATAAATACATATCAATACGATAGTATAGGTATTGAAGTTTGAAAAGTTTTTTTTTAAATAAAATCTTATAACACTAATCAGGTACACGTTTTTATTAAGTCGATGTTCTGTTAAAGTTGGTTTCAAAAATCACTAATTCCTAAAGTTAGGAGCAAAACTCATCAATTCCAGAATACTTATTAATAAATAAAATATTTCCAAATCGAATAAATTTATAATTTTACGGTAATGAGTTATTGAAACAAAAGACACAACTCAGCAAACAAGAAATTTGTTTGTGTTTCATTTAGTTTAATAAATACAAGTTTTTCAGATTTATCTTAAAATTACTTATTATGGAATTGGGAGTTTTTGTAACTAATAGACACGAGTGTAACAAATTAAAGAAAGCGCCTGTGCTGTTAATCGACGAGGTATCTACGATTTCTATTCAATTGCTGTGAGTAATAGACCTGCATCTTAGAAAAATTATTAACGACGTTCTACCATTTGGAGGAAAAGTACTGGTATTGAGAGTTGATTTTCATCAAACATCAAATATAATGCCAAGAGGTCATGCAGATATCATTGAATTGAGCATCATAAATTCTCCACTATGGCGTCAAGTCAAACAAAGCAGTTTAATTAACAACATGCGCTCAGCAGGACAACATTAACTTTATGAATGAGTTTGGCGCCAATTTGGTGGTAACTTACAAACAATTTGGATCCAGAATTGGTTGAAATTCGTGATGCAAGGATGCGGGCAAGGTTCAGTATGAACATCAAGTCATGTTGAAGTAACTGAAACTAACAACAAAGTCATTCTCTGACCAAAAAACATTGATGCTAAAGCACCCAATTTCAAAACTGGAACATATTGCAGGAATTTAAACTGTCATCTGCTTTGAATCTATATGATTTCCGACGATCCGATTTCATTGATTTTTCTGTTAAATTTTTTAAAGCATAATCTCCATGGGGAATGCCGCCACATATTTTGAAAATGAAAGTTGGTACATTATCATGATTCTTCGAAATCTAAACCCAAAATAGTGCTTGTAGAATGAAGCTCAATTAGTCGCGAGTCTAGAAAGAAGTAGAAACAACTAGTTCCATCGTTTTTTACGGGTTCTCACTAGTTAGTACAAAACATATTAAATTTCCAATCTCCTATGAAAATCTGATAAATTCTTCTACTAAATTATTAATTGAACTTGGCATCTACGTGCATTTTCTCCACCACTCCATTTAACTAAATATTTTACATTTTTCAAGACTAAGACAAACTTTGAACTTTTTTTTTTTAATCAGTTATAAAATGAAATAGCAAAATCTAGATTTTCCCCACAGACCATATCTTAGTACCTTGCTTCCATTTACCCTAATCTACATTACATTATGCACAAATATAATATTCACAAAATAAAATTTATCTCTCACATCTTTTCGTATAATATTTAAAGCAAACAATCCGTACCCACCTTTGAGTATTTTTACTTTACATAAACATAAATTAAGCAACAAGACGGTAGCACTGATAAAAATGCATCCAGATTTGTCTGCACCAGTTTTTATGATTTTTGTTTGTATTATTTATTCTTAAACTAATTGCATTTAATTAACATAATCAAGAAAATCACTTACCCCAGACACAAGATACAGAACAGTAGTAAACTTTAAATGAAAAAAAAAAAAATCTTTTAATATTTTAGTCGTCGTCGTTGTCGTTGTCGTTGTCGTTGTTGACGTTGTCGAATAAGAAATTTAAGCTTTTTGTTTTATATTCTTTTGATTATGTGTTTCGGTGGAATTTTCTTTTTTTTATTGGTGCCACTCGTATTATGTTCAGGAGAATAGGAGATACCATAAAAATTGTGAAACTGATTTATTTTTTTCATTAAAATTTGACAATAACAAAAAATAAAAACTAAATTTAAAAATTCTATAAATTGATTTTAATTAAAATAAAACAAAAAAAAAATTCGTTTTTGTTCAATTTTAATTTTTCATTTGTGTAGTTGTTGTTGTCATCATTTTTATATTTTTTTTTTGTTTTTTTACGTTTGAAGTTTTATTTATGAAAAACTATTTTTTAAGTTAAATTAAAAAGTTAAAGTTTTTCTAAGGAAAAATCCCGTTTTTTTTTATTTTTATTTTTAACATTATTATTTTTATTCAATTTAATTTTTTGGATAAAAATTTGAAAATTTATTGAATTCTTTCTTAGAGCTCTTTTATTCTTGAAGCATTATACATAGAAGAGTGCAAGACAATTGAGTTTTGAACGTTTTTTTTTATTTGTCTTATAATTCGTTTTTCTATCAAAAAAAAAAAGTTTTTTTGCTTTAATATTTCTTTAAGCTTTTGTTAAATAATTTTATTTTTTTGATGTTAACGATAATAATAATTATATTGTATATGTATAAGAAATCTTTAAGACAAAGAACGTATACGTAGTAAAAAATTAAAAAGATTTTCTTATAAACTCGTATACTTGTTGTTGTTACACAAGGAACTATAAACTTCAACTTTTCCTGTTTTACAATATAATACTACAAGGAAGCATATATACCTTACACAAAAAATATTATTATTTATGATCGGTATGTACGACCAAATATGTATACAATATAGCTCTGTGGAGTACGTGTACGTTACACAAAGTAGCAATTCTTAATGTGTTTTGCTTTAAGCATAATAGAATACTAATTCGGTCTATTATGGAAAATTAAGTTGGTTATGTAAAGTAAATAATTTTATTGGCTTTTGTAGCACCATGTTCACCATTTTAATTTAATATTCGTGAAATGAATGCTAAATTTACGGAAAGGCGGGGATACTGAAATTTTTTTTACAAATTATATCATTTGAATATAGGAATACCTAAATTTCACTCTGTTTATAATATTTTAAGAAGACTTCGGTGGTTATTCAAAATTTCAATGAAATTTAACGCGGCACTGCTGAACTATTCAGTAGTTTTATTAAACGTTTTATAAGTGACAAGTAATTTAAATTTGAGTGAACCATGAGTGAGAAAACTGTTTTGTCACCTTTCACAATTTTTTCACTCATTAATCACTGATTTTCCACATATTTTCACTCACATTAATATTATGCCAAATAAATTAGAAGTGCCACAGAAATATAACGATGCACAGATGAATTAATCAATGACTAAATTAGATTGTTTGACCACTATGCGTGATAAATATTGAGTGACAATTAGATTTAACTCACTTTGCCCGTTTTTCCCACTCCTTTTGTACTTAACTTTTACCGATTTTCATATCATTTTTCATTCAGTTTTTACATTTTGATTACTCATTTTCACTTACTTGTTCACAAAAGCTTTTTAAATTTTTTGTCACTCGTTTGATCTAATCCAGATATTTAATAATAATTTAAGTGAAACAATAGAATAATTAAGAAATTTTAAACATATTGAAAGTAGAATGACATATTTTGATCATTTTTGATACAATAAGTGAAGAATTAATTACTCTTGGGGTTTACTTCCGTATTTTACCAAATTCTCTTTAGTAAGATTCATAATCTCAAGCGATAGTTTTTATCGGTTTAATTATGATTTGGCAGATGCGAGGTTCATCACAGAGGGTGATGGCGTAGTTTGCGATCAAGTTGAACATCTGCTATAACTACATAGCGGGGTTTGCGATCAAATTGAACATCTGCTAAGAAAATTAGTGACTAGATCTTTTAATTAATTTATTTGTGAGAGCAAAACATTATAAATTGTAAAGTATTTAATTTTGTTAGATCATTTCAATATCTCTAATGTTTCTACTATGGCAAATTTGCTCATTTTTCCGAATTAAAAGAATTTATAGGATTTACAGAATTCAAAAAATTAACTGAATTTTTAAAATAAATAGAACTGACAGACTTGAACCAGACCATTATAGAACCCATTGAATCTCTAAAATTTATAAACTTTATATAAATTTTGAAATTGATGGAATTTACAAAATCTTTAATATTTATAGAATTTATAGATTTTATAAACATGACAGGACTTATAATATTCACAGACTTTGTAGAATATATAAAAGGAATATATAAGATTCGTAGAATTTAAAGAATTTGCTGAATTTTAAAACTTTATCCATAAAATTTATAAAATTATTCATAGAACTTATTAAATTTTTAAAAACTATTTAATTTATAAAATGATTAAGGTTCATCGGATTTATCGAAATTTTTGAATTTATAAAATTTGTAGAATTCAAAACTGTATATAGTTTATAAAATTCATAGAATTGATGAAATTCATAAAATTCATAAAATTTGTAGAATTTATCGAATTTATAAATATATTAGACATTATAATATTTATAGACTTCGTAAAATTTTGAGAATTTATAGAATTTTCATATAAGTAAGAACTAACAAATTTATGAGATTTGTAGAATTTAAAGCGCTTAATAAAATTTTAAATTTTATTCATAAAATTTCTCAAATTTAGAGGACATTTAGAAATTATATAAGTTAATAAATTTATAAAATATATAGAAATGATTGAATTTATAGAATTGTTAAAGTTTACAGGATTTATTGAAATTTTTGTATTTAAAAAACAAGTAAAATTTGAGTTTGTAGAATTTATACAACAAACAAACTTGAAGCAATTAATAGAATTCAAAGAAACTACAAAATGTGAAGAATTTTTATTATTGATATAAATGTATAGAATTTGTAGAATTTACAAAATCCTCAAAATTAAAAATTTTGGTAACAGGGAATTTCACTACCACAATTGCAGTAGACACAATTCCACTGGACGCAATTCCACTAAGACAAGTAACCGCGCGATTCCACTAACACAATTCCACTAGACGCAATTCCACTGGACGCAATTCCACTTGGCAGAATTCGACTGGGGAACAATTTAGCTTGCCTTGTAACTTGTATATTAACATGGAAACGCAAACACATTTGTACTTAAATATTTTATTGGTGTTATTGAAACTTAATTACGAAGTTAATTATAACTATGGATTTTAAATTAATGAAAACTGAAATGGGCAAAAAAGCTAATATATAATAAAAGAAGAGTATACGTTTCAAAAAAGGGTGAAGATAGCGATGGTAAAATATATTCCCATTGCTGCGGTTATTACGATCCTATAGGCATATTCCATTAGCACAATTCCACTAATAACGATTCCACTGCATACAATTCCACTGGCACAATTTCACTACTTTAATAATCGTAGTTCTTGCTTTATGTAAACTTTTTTTAACTTTATAGGATTTATAGAATTTACAGAATATTATAGGATTGATAGTTATATCTTTTATAGCGCCCAAATTATTATCATTAAAGGGTCATGTGGGCGTTCAAGCTATCTCGAACCGCAACCTAAAGGTCTTTTGTGCTTGGATCTTGTTCAAATAGCTGTCCAGTCAATATTCAGGCTCTTAATGAACCTGATAATACTATCAGGCAGAACATGATACATACTATCTGGGCTTATTTTTCTTCCTCCTAGATATTGCAGTATTTGGTGGACCATGGCTGGGCATTGGTATAGAAAATGTTCCGCTGATTCCGCTTCCAGATCCCAGAAGCTTACACCCATCTTCTTAAGGTGATTCCTTAAATGGAAGTGACCTGTGAGGAAGCCAGTAAGAGCGGAGAGGCAGAACCCTCGCGACCAAGGACATCAGCTTTCCTTCAATTCCAGTATGATCTGGCACTCACTTAAGTGTTATTTATTTGAGCTTGCCAGATTAAGTCTTTCTATATAGCTACTAATCCTAGCACAAAGTTCTATAGCATGCCCTTCTGCTTGAAAGACGGTAGCATTGGAACCCCATTGACTTTGATCATGAGTGCCCCATGAGTGCCTTCATCTCTGATTCTCAGCGGTTTGACACATTTTCACTGAGCTCATAACACCGATTCAAGCTATACTCTAAATCTTATTCAATAAAATTTGTGCTGCATTCTGCTCAGTTTAAGGCCACCACACTACCGATGCATAGGTGACCATACGCCTAATGATTGTAAGAAACTACCTGTAGATCATTTTTGGTTGTAGTCCCTAAGTATGCCCAAAGAATCTCTGAAAGGCCCAGAAAGCCTTAGTAGCTCTATATTGATCTTTCCATAAATGTTTTTTGATATAGGATAACCCCCTAAGATTTAACCTCTTTGGAAAACTGAGCAGTAGTACCGTTTAACGAGGGAGCTTTAAGCGCAAACTTTTTCTTTCGCGTAAAAGGAACAAATGACAGTTTTGCTTGGATAGATACTGAGTAGTACTTCATGGTCACACCACTGCCATATTATATCGAGTGCATTTTGCATGCGATCAGAGATAACCTCATTAAATTTGCCTCTGATTACGATAGCCATATCATTCACATAGCTCTGGACCTCAAACCCTTGGCTACTCAGAAGGACCAGTAGTCTATCAATAACCAATGACCATAAAACTCGCTATTGAATCTGGCTCTAATCTCACGATCTTCCAGCATAGAGCGAGCCCACCTAATTGTATAAAGCGGTACACCGTTTTCCATTGCTGCCCAATCAATCGATCCATAGGAGGTATTACCAAACACCCCGTCAATATCTACGAAGGGCAAATTCTTTTTTTTTTATTTTTTTATTTATTTATTATATATACATAGTTGTGAAACATACCGCTTTAAAAGTTTACAAGACTGTATTATGCGATTAATTATAATTTTGATTTAATTTGATTGACAAACAACTATACATGCTCTTATCTGGACGACCCTCTCTCTTTGGTATAAAGACCACAAAAAGTTTCATTCACAGTTAAAAGTTTAACTTGCCCGAAACATCTGAATCATTCGAAGGAGTATTTCCTCAATACCTTTTTGAAGTAAAGCTGCAAATATACTATCCCTTCATGAACTTCCTATTGGGCTTCCCAATACTGAATCCAGAAAGTGGATATCTACCAGTACCTCTACGGTTTCCTTCCGGTGTTCAGTGAACTTACTCTTTTGTTTCTGAAGATTTCCTAAACCATTTGAATGAAACCGCAGCCTACCTGAATGTAACTCCAGACCGGCCCTAGCAAGAAACCTCTTATACCATTTTTTCGCGTTTTCACATATTTTCACGCTAGGAGCCACAGGTTTGTCAATGGTGTTAACTTCAACCTTCCGGCCCTCCACGACGCCCATACTCCTCCTACTTTAACAGAGAAGATCCCACTTATGGGGGCCGAATCCTTATCTCCTGAGGTGTCCATGTCCGAGTTGAGAACTAAGTTCTCAAGCACTGTACGGAGCTCCCCATTGGATGGCCCACCCATCGACAGTTCCACAGCGGTAAGAAGGCCGATGTCCTCAAAAATCACTGCGGAGTTTTCCCTGGTGCGTAACGCTTTAGGAGCGTTACCCTCCATATTATTTTTTATTTCTAGACTATAAGTATTTTATTCCCAAGAGCAGCTGGGAAACGAAAGTCGCCCGTGGGACAACCAGATTTACCACAAGCAGGTTAAATAAAACTGGAGAGCCGTATTTTACTCTGCGCCAAATGACCAAATTGTGTTTCGCAGCTAATTTGATTTTGCTATAGTAGTACTTTAGTTTCATGCAACCTTTTATATTCTAAAGCCCTGGGGTGAAGTTGGTATTAAGATGGTTTCTGCAAAAGGAATAGAAACAGGTACATTCAATTTTCAGTTAGAAATATAAATTTTTTGTCGGTTCAGTTCACTCAAGTGAAACAATTTTAAACGACTGATTAATCGATTGCCCGAATAATTAAACTATACTCTAGTGCCACCATATGCTGTTCCTCCATAGAGTATTAACTTCCAAATCTAATCTCAACACAACTCCAAAATAAATGTCGGACTGAAAGTTAAATGAATCTTAACTAAACTTAAACTCAACCGGAAAATTGAACCTACTCCTCAAATTGAAATAATAATCCTAGGAAGTACCATTTCGTCCGTCATTTTACTTAAATAACTCTGTTACATTTTAAACAATAGGTACGTTCAGGGTTTCAATAAAATGAAATATAGACCTACTGAATAATTCGGGGCAAATCAGACGACAAATAGACGTACATTTTTGTGAGTTTTTTAAACTTCTCATAATGCAATAATTTGAGCGATACAAAAGCTAAGACGAAGATAAGGTCAAGAGAAGAAGGCCGATTAAGTCCTGTACAATTGCTGTTCTTAACAAGACATGGAGGAGAAATTTAAGAGAGTATCAAATGTGTTACATTAAAATCGCGTATAATGTTTGAAAAATTAATAAGACTTCTTGCAAACAAGACTGGATTCAACCCTACAAGTTTCATGCTAGCGATGACAACTTACACAGAAAGAAAAAAATTGACTGTAGTAGATAATTTTAATTGTTTCAAGAAAATGTCAAATTGTTATATGTAGTTGTTTTTTGCTGCCCTACTTGGGCAACAATTCGTTTGCTTAGAGGACAAACTTGCTTATTTCAGGCCAACATATATTCAGAACATATTAAATTGGTATTTAGTCTAAACAATTTAGTCCTTTTCAGTTCTAATATAGAGAAAACAATTTTACTTAATAACCGATATTTTTTAAAAAAGCTTCGTCAAACCATTTTATGAAAAAAATTGGCCAAAATCACGTTGCTAGTTTACTACTCTAATATATTTAAAATATTATTAAATTGTTCCGGATAATAGAGACGGACAATTATTTTATAAGAACATGGTGAAGTTATTAAGAGTGTGCAATTTCAGCATCGATTTGATGAACAGGTTTATGAAAATTGCGTTTAAACAAGGACATAATTAGCAATTTTACGCTAAAGCCTAATGAGATGACTGAGAATAAATTTTTCGTAATCCTCATCATCAGAGTAAAGCATTCTGTTAATAATTTCACTTTACCGTATCTCTGAAATTTTTCTGAGATATGATTTATTGATACTGTAAACACCGGTAATGGCCAAATACCTAAATGACAAATACTTTTAGGCAAAGAAATTAGGTGGTTAGAGCATGGTACATTAGTCGACAGGTGCGTTACAAATTCTGTAATGTAAACACATGAAATTTACCATTTGGTATTTATCTATTTCAAGTAGTTAAATGTCGACTATTTACAAGGGCAATTTAAAGGTCAGATTATTGTCGTAAAATAGAATTCACAAACTATTAAATTACTTAATCAAATATCAATGTACAATATATTCAATTTTAATCAAAACAACTTTGCTATCCGCAATTTATGTTCCGTGTATTAAAAATATTTAATAAATTAAAAAATTATAACAACCAAACCAACCTTTGAGATACCTCTATCAACACATCTCCATTTTTTTATGTGCTTAAGTTACCGCGGCTCCGCACATAATAAAATAAAAGTATTCACACCGGAATTATGACGTTATATTTCGACAAATTTTCTTCTATATATTATACCACCACGTTTGACACTGTTGTTTTCCAATAAATTATATATAAAAATTAATCATTAAATACAAAAAATAAAACACAACAATTTCAACGACATAATTTTAAGTGATATTGCCAAACATAAAAATTTATATTATGTACATAAATTTTTTACCACATAATTGGAACACAAACTCAATTTAATCACATGGGAAAAAAACAAACAAACAAACAACAAAAACAACGACAAAATCGACGGAAAATATAAATTTGCACACAACAGTGTATAAACAGCAGATAACTCATACTTATTTAGCCGTAAAGAAGAGGCATAACATACTCCTAACCATGTGTGTAATGCAACAACACAAACTTGGAAAATTCTTGTATTTTTCAGTCATTATATAAAATATATGAACGGATGAGCGGCATCCACACTATACTCTACATAAATTTATTACATAGTATACGATGTTATTTTGTTATATGTTTGAAAAACTGCCAACAAAATAATAATTTTTGCTTTTTATCGTCTGTAACAATTTTTATGAGATTTTTATGAGACTGTATGCAAATATAAGATTTCCTTATCATCGGATATATTCAAAATATCTTAATTTAGATCAAACCAGATTTTTCATAATACATAAAACATAATAATAATAATAATAATCGTATATCCTATACCCGTGTTTTTCTATTTTTTTTTTTGTTTTTTGTTTTTGGCCCAACTGGATGTCCTGGAAAAAATCCAGAATTATGTCAAATTGTTATTAAAACAAAAACAAAATTAAATTCAATTTCCCATAAAATACTCGACCGAATAAACAAAAAATTGAAACTGAACAATGGAAATATTTAAGTTAATTAGAATTTGTTTGTGTTGTTTTATATTGTAGCCTAAAACAAAACTGCATTACCGAGGTGTGCTTACGAGAGATGTTATGTAATATGTATATTTGTACGTATTATCGAAAATGTATCTATTTTATTCATAATAATACATACATTATAATAATGATAAAAGAAAGGAGTACGTGAAACGAATTTTATGGTAACTATATTATCTACGTATATACCTATGTGTGGGGGATATAACAAAAAACAAAAAAAAAAAGATTTCCCCGGGAAATTTCATCAATTCTTAAATAATAATAAAAATATTTTATATGTGGTGTTAGTTCTCTCTGGATAGTGTCGTCGTGAAAGTTTTCCAATAGAATTTTTTCGATATTTTTGCTATTTCTGACTTTTCACAATTTATGATAGTTAGATTCCATGTATTTTATCATCGACTCATAGACGCGAATCATTTTTATGATTTATGTAGAATTTTGAGCGTTAATTTGATTTGTTTTGTTTACATTCGTAGATTAATTTTTTTTTTAAATTTTTTAAAATTTCATGAAAAATTTGTCAATTCCTGAAATAATGCAAATTCACTGATTTATGTAGACGATTGTTTATCTCAAAGCTCAGATCAAAAACAAATCTACCTAGATTACGAAATTTAAATCTCAGTCTACTGCCCTTCCATTTAATAGCAAACTTCACTTATTGTATTGTCGTACAATTTTTAAGAGCGCCAAATTTTAACAGTAATATTAATTTTAGTATTTCAAAAACATAGACAATTTTAAAGTCATCGTTGAAAAAGAATTTTAGTACAAACAGGACCTAATTTGGCGACATTGACAAAATCAAGTTAAAAAACAATATGGATTAAATATTAGACCATCCAGATACTCAGTCGCGATCAGAAAATTAGGAGCAGCAAATAAATAAAACAATAACCCGATATTCAATAATAATTCAGTTTCGATTATTGAGGAGATATCTTTGTGTACTAGTTGCAATTCGGTTTAGTACAATCAAATTGAATCAGATGATACTTAAGTTTATTTCCGTATTTGGAGAATCCCTCGAAATAGGTGGAAACGTCAAATGAGAGTGAACAAATAATTAGGCTTATTATAAGATTAGAAATTTGAACTCTTTTAAAAAGCTAAATTAGTATTTAATGAAAAGGAACTATTGTAGTTTATTGAAATTTGATAAAATAAATATAAATGAACATATTAAATAATGATGGGCTGATACTTTTGTCCTCTATTAATCGGAGGAAAGAATGCTGATTCAAAAATTGAGAGATTGAGGAAAATCATACTGTAAAAAATCTTCAGTTATGGGACGTGCGGATTTGGTTCCAAATACTGTAAAGGGTGGCGAGGAGAAACTGCAGAATAAGTGGGTGTAAAGCGTAAAACGGTAGAGCGCAATCTTCGTGGTATGCGGTAGAGAGCAATTTTCATGGTATGCTTGTAGAACAGCCCGAAGAGCGCAACTGTTGAGCAAAAACAATATTAGGGAAAGCATTCGATTTGCAAAATATCATTGCACTGATTGCAAAGGTGACCTTATGTCTAAAAAAATGGACAAACGTATTGTGGAGCGATGAAACAAAAATTTACTTATTTGGTTCCGATGGTAGTATGTGCATAGGCCGAAAAATAAAGCATTTTTTTTATTTATTCATTCACAATTCACTAACATACAGATTTCTCCAATTACAAGTTAGTTAGAAATAATCATAATACAATAATTAAATTAAATACATTTTTTAAAATATTAATAGTTAGTTAAAAATAATAAAATATTAAAAACAAAAAAAAAAAAAAGAATGATATACAGTTTAATCAAGCGAACCCAAATTGAAAACTTTTTCCTTAACAATCGTTTTAAACGACGAAAAATTGGAAGAGAATATTCCAAGATCTTCGTGGGTTTTAAACATAATATTGTGCTGTGTTTGAAGTTTAATTAATGGCGAATTTAGAACCATATTAGTTTTGGATGGTTGACGTATTTTAATTTTATTTTTTAAATTTGGACAGGTATCATAATTTAAAATTTTGAATAAACAAAATTCATCCAACAAAATTCTTCTATTTTTAAGTGATATTAATTTAAATATTATCAACCTGTTATTATAATTATCATAAGGAATTTTTAATTTATAATATAAAAATCGCGTAAATTTTTGTTGTACCCTTTCGATTGAGTCGATGTATACTTTATATTGAGGATTCCAATAAGACGAACAATACTCCAATATACTACGGATCAAAGAATTAAATAATAAAATCAATGAGTCGTGATTGGTAAAGTCAGTACAAATACGAAATATAAATTCAATTAATTTATATGCCCGATTAATAATATCTTGAATATGAACATTGAATTTGAATTGTTTATCTATAGTTATACCTAAATCAATCGTCTGGTCTTTATTTTCTAATAAGACATTGTCTATACAATATCTAAATCCAACAAAATCATCCCTTGGTATAATTTTAACAACATGACATTTTGAGATGTTTAATTCAAAACAATTATATTTGCACCAGTCATTCAAACGATTTAAATCATCTTGAAGTTGGTAACAAGAACTTAAAGAATCTATTCTATTAAACAATTTTAAATCATCCGCAAATAAGAGCGCTTTAGATTGAAATATATTTGCAATGTCATTGATAAACCAAGAGAATAGAAGAGGTTGAAGTATAGAGCCTGGAGGCACTCCAGATTTAGGACAAAAATTAGAAGATCGGATATTATTAATTTGTAAGAACATAATTCTATTGCAAAGATAAGAACGAACTAAATTTAATAAATTATTTGTAAAACCATACCCTTTAAGTTTCGCTACAAGTATTTTATGTTGAACTGTAACAAATGCCTTTGAAAAATCAGTATAATATGTATATTACATCAGTAGCACGATGAATATCAATGCACTCATATACATAACTGGAAAACTCCAATAAATTAGTCACAGTGGAATAACATTGTCTGAAACCATGTTGAATTGGAGTTAGAAAATGATTAATTAGATTATGTATTTTTTTGCTTAAAATTTTTTCAAAAATCTTACTACAGCAATTCAAAATACTTATCGGCCTATAATTTGTAACTAAATTTTTATCACCAGACTTAAATACTGGTATGATCTTAGATTTTTTCCATTCGGTTGGGAAAACACCCTGACGTAACATTTTATTAAATATTATACAAAGTGGAATTTGAATTGTAACAGAAACATTTTTGTAAAACACAGCAAGTATTAAATCAGGCCACGCACCTTTGTTAACATTTAGATGATCAAGTTCGTCAGCAACATCAAATTCATCTATTACAATTTCATCAAGATCTACAATATTACTATAATCAGGATGATTCGTCTCAACTTCATGGTAGACAGAATTGAAATAAGAAGCAAATAAATCAGCAGAATCTTTTGAGGAGGCTATTGAATCATTATACTTAAAAGTAGTTGGAATAGTATTCATTTTTTTATACGAATTAACATAAGACCAAAACTTTTTTGGATCATTCTTAATGTAGTTTTCAAAATTAATTAACTGTCGACATTTTTTCATTTCCTTCTTCGCCAATGTTCTAAGTTTTTTAAACATAATAATATAATCAGAATCATCAGTAGATTTTAAAAATTTTCGAATTCGGTTTTTAAATTTAAGCAAAAGCACCAGTTTAGATGAATACCACTTAGGAAATTTACTTTTATTTGGAAAATAAAGGGGTATGTTTTTGTTAATTATGTTTTGAACTTTATTGTAAAACATCATAACAGATTCATTGACATCTAAATTGTAAAATTCTTGATGCCAATTAATTTTAGATATTACATTGTTTATAGAATTATAATTACAATTAGTAAAATTTCTAATAGGTATCGAGTTCACCTGTTTAATTTTATGAAATTTAAAAGAAATATCTACAACAATAGGTGGATGATGTCGATCAACTTTAGATAATTTATCAATGGCGGCTGATAAATTTATACTAAAACACTCCATATTAGAAAGAACTAAGTCCAATATTCTACCTTTAGAATTTCTTATATTATTAAATTGATTATTGATTCAATTAACCTCGCAGGCCCATAAAGATTTACATCAAAAATTGAAACTTGACCATCATTGTTAGTGAACCGGTTAATATTAGGAATATTAAAATCACCTAAAATTAAAAATTTTGAATTGGGCTTCAAATGATTAACAATTCTTCCCAAGTTATCAAAATAAATCTCATAATCTGATGCAGTAGCCTGAGGGTAAATATAAGGAACATTTAAACGTATTTGTACCCAGATTAATGCCGATCCATAATTCCTCAATATTAGTTTCTCATTCAGATATTCTATAAGATCTAATCCGTTTTGAGACGGCTACTAAGCACCCACCACCGTCCATTTTATTACGAAATATATTAAAATTTCTACCTCTTCTGTATAATATGTAGTTGCTAGGTATTATCTCTGCATCCAGTATAGACTCATTTAAATTAGTCTCATTCAAACAAATTATATCGTAGTTTGAAGAAAGATAACGTTAAGGAAAAAATCATTCAATTTAGTACGCATTCTGTTAATATTCTGAAAATAAAATGTAATCATATAATAAATTAATTTAAAAAAAAAAGTAAAAAACAATTAATAAGGATAAAAAAAAAATAATGAAATTTAACTTATGATTTGACACTCTGATCTTTTAAATCACTGTCACATGTGATAACATTTGACTCTTTTAATAGGTTATCCACATCATCCATGGAAACAATTTTAATTATTTTGGAACCATCCTTTTGTTTTACAAATACACTTCCATTTTGATGCCAAATGTATTTAAACAATTTCTTTATTTTTAATTGTTTCGCATGACTAATAGCTGATTTACATTCAATCTTTTTCAATCTTTTGTGATCTTTCATTCTTCCTTCATTCTTTTTCTTATATTTCGAAAAATAAAAGAAGATAGCCTTATGTAAAATTCCATTGGATAGAAAAAGGAACGTATAGTAATAAAAGAAAAGAGACCAGGCTATATATTTTTATAGCGAATAATGTCATTAATTTATTGCCACATAATTGTTATTGCCAATTTTTAATAAAATATAATTATGTTATGGTTTTTTAAATTAAATTATTAAAATGACAGAATTAATAGTTACAATGAGGATATTGATGTTTTATTAGATTTGTTTAGTTCAAGTGAAGACAGTGATGGTCAGAACAATGAGCCCCTTCGAAAAAAAAAATATTGGGTTCACCCTTATTATCGGGAAAGAGAGAATACAGGAGCTCACTGTGTTATAGTCGGTAAATTGGACGATCCATCTATGTTTAAAAATTACACCAGGATGTCTTTGGGGCAATTCGAGGAGCTGTTACTCTTAGTAGGTAGTACAATTGAAAAACAGAAAATATGCAGGGTTCCTTTAAATCCTAGTCTTCGATTGGTGATAACTCTCAGGTAATATTTTTCAACGTAATTATCAAAAATTGTAATACATTTTTTTATTTTAGGTATTTGGCTACGGGAGAATCTCAAAAGAGCCTGTCACTAGCATATAAATGTTCGCCAGCGTCAATCCACAACATTTTGAATGAAACCACAAAAGTCATTGTCGAAATTTTAAAAAGACGTGTTTTCCCAGAAATTTGCATGGGAACGTTTAACAAAATTTCTAACGGTTTTGCAAGAAAATGGAATTTTCCACATTGTGTTGGGGCTATCGACGTTAAGCATATTTTGATTCAGGTTAGTATTTAGAAAACGGATGTCTTTTATATAAAATAAGCACACATTTTATGTAATTGTAAGGCCCCACCGTCAGCAGGATCGCGGTTCTATAACTATAAAAAAACAAATTCCATTGTTTTAATGGCAGTAGCTGACCACAATTATAGTTTCGTTATGTGTGATGTTGGAGCAGCTGGGAGGCAGAGCGATGGAGGTATTTTCCGCAACAGTTCATTTGGAAAAAAGTTTTATTCCAACCAATTACCGTACGTATTATACATACCAATTAATAAATTACATGTACGATTACTTACATGTACAATGTAAATTGTAAACACGATATGTATTGTACTACTCGAACATTGTTTGTACTATATTGTACATAAAAAATAAATTGCATAATGTTTTCGATTTTAGTTTTCCACCTCCTACAAGCCTAAATATATAGGTTTCGACAATGCCTTACGTCTTTGTATCTGACGATGCATTTGAGCTCCATCAAAATATGATGAAACCATACAGTCACAAAAATCTAACAATCGAAGAACGAATTTTCAATTATCGTTTAAGCCGTGCCAGACGAATTGTTGAAAATGCATTTGGGATACTAAGTTCTAAATGGCGAATATTTAGAACCCCGATTAATGCCAACCTTCAACTAATATCGAAGATTGTGGAAAGCAGTGTTTGTCTTCATAACTGGCTTCGAAAAAGCTCCCCGGATTATGTGACGCATGATCTTGTAGACCACCAAAACAATGGGCTTTCAGTTCCAGGCCTGTGGAGAAACAACATCAGTAACTTTCGCCCATTAGACATAAGCAGCATCCACAATTCATCTAGCGACGCAAAGGAAGTTCGAAATAAGTTTAAAACATATTTTAGCAGCAACTCGGGATCAGTACCATGGCAGTTAGACAAAATTTAAAATTATTATCATTTCAATATCATAACAGATTTATTTCAATAACCAAATTTTATCACAGATTTATCACAATTTAAATAATAAAAATAAAAATAAACAAAAAAAGAATTCATCAATTAAAAAAAACTAAAATCTATTCTTCATCCACTTCCTGCGCTTCATAAATTACGGACATTACGGTTAATTTTGTTCTGTTCCTTAGTGAAACGTTTCTAATTTTTTGGACTTCCTCGTTTACCAGAAGTCCAAACGAACCATATGTTTCTAAGTCTGGAGTTCCGTTTCAAAGGACCTCCGTCTTTTCCTTGATGGCCTCAACGATTTGAACTTTCGCCTGATATTTTTCAGTCTGTTCGGTTTCCCTTTTCCGTTTTTTTGTTGATTTCACTGGTGGCTTATAAATAGACAGAACTTCGAGGCTGGCTGCTGTGCTATAATCACTCGAGTCTTCTTCGATCCTTATATCCGATGATTCTAATGAGTCATCGATGTTCCAAAGGCAAATTGTCTGGAATAAAAAAATATTATGGTTTTTGAATTGAAACGGCCTAAATATTTTGCTTACTCCCGGGGCGCAACGCTATCCGCCAAAAATTGCATTAACCGGATGAATGATTTTTCTGGTTTCAACGCACCTTTACCACTTGGGACATATGCCTTAGATTTAATGTAGCATGTCCTAAGGTAGTCCCATCGTTTTCTTAGATGAACAATTTTTCCATTGTCTTGTAGTCCTGAAAGGAAAATAATAATAGAATTGCACATAACATTTACTAAATACATGTAATGCCATTTAGCCATATCACATTCCTCAAGAACACTCTCCCATGCCACTATTCTTTTATTCCTATTGCGGAAATCCAAATGGATGACATCCCATAAACAAATTTGTTGCCAAACAGCTTCAATCAAAATTTCTAAATAGAAAACGGTAAATAAGTTACAGGTAAAAATACATTTTTAATTTCAAACAATAAAATCAGCAACAGGACACTTCCTGAATGTTGTCTTATTTGCATCCATCGCATCAATTAATATTCTGTATTAAAGTAATATTTTTGTAGATATTTTATTTGTTTCCTCAAAAATGTGCGAGATTCCGCACAAACAACAATATAATATGTAAAAAAAAAAATTTGCACTATAAATTTGTTAATTGGTTGTAAACTTTGCTAAAAGCCGTGTTTTCCATGAGAACTGCACTAGAACTCGATAAACTTTAAACTCCTTTTATTCTTTGTAAACCGAAAAAAATTAAATTCAGAAAGCGCGAATATGTAGTGCATTTAACATGTCATAAATACATCAGTTTAAAAATTTCCCCCTTAAGTTATTTCATCAATATTTTCTTATTTCTTGCTGACGTCATTTCACGCGACTACACTCGATAAATCTTTGGGTTTATCAAGTGTAACTAAAAAATAGGCTATAATTGTAATTATTTATTGCTGTAGGAGCTTAAAATGTGAATTTATGTTAAATTCACTACACATTCGCCTTTTATCAATTTTTTTTTTTCGGTTTACATAGAATTAGAAGGAATTTAAAGTTTATCGAGTTCTAGTGCAGTTCTCATGGAAAACACGACTTAAAATACGCAAAACAGAGACTAGGCAGTCGTCCAAGGTATATTCAATTTCTATATTATATTTAATACTTAACTACTAGTTAGAAATGTACATTTTCAGCGATCGCTTAACATAATTTTTTAAAATAGTATACAAATGGCGACCGATTTACAATTTTCTGCTCTTTCGTTTGATACTTTTGATTTTTTTATTGGAACTATACCAAGAAAATACGCTAAACGATGTTTTCAATCAAATTAAATTAAATTTAAGCCTGAAAATTATTTTTAAAAATTTGAATTTGCGAGTATCCACATATACATACATTCGTATTTAATGTTTTGCTTCGAATTTTGAAGTGATTTTAGATCTCATTTTTTTATTTGACCAGAAGCGTCAGTATAATTTGTATGGAGAATAATTTAGTATATAAGTCTTGTTTATAAAATATATTTATAACAACTTATTCATAATTCACTAGTCAAGCTTGGTGTGAGCTTACCCTACAAAGTTGAAAAGTAACGAGAAAGAGACGTTGTCTTGTAACGTTTATATAGCGTAACAAAGTAATGTCTATACAGCATTACAACATAACGTTTATACAACGATAGAATGTAACTTTTATATAACGTCTAAGCGCAGCGCCCCTACTCAGTTTTAACTAAATGAAATCGCAACGTTATTATTAAACTCGTCGAGAACAAAAGTTGCAGAATAACTGGGCATTTACAGTTGCAGAAACGTATCCTGGAAGGTATAGCTACGTTGATACAACTAATTAGCAACCTCTTGATCATGGCAACTATTGTTGCGGAACTGTTTCTCAACGAGTAAGAAAGTATAAGATGCTATTTGTGTAGTGTATTGCTAAGCCTTTTTAATGAAATTGGTTGACATGATCAGTTTGCATTCCGTGATCAAAGGGAAAATCAACAAATGTTTAAGAAATTATTGTTCAATGTACCATTCGGTGTCTTACATATGCATTCATTGAAAAGGGAAAAAATCATTAAAGTTAATAATGTAACCAGAACCTATCCCCAGTATTTAATTTACATAATTTAATAAAGTAAAAACTGCTCACAAATATAATAAACGAATAAAATAAATTGTATTTCGTTTTCGAGTTTGGAATTCTTAAGATCTTATTGTTGAGTGGCTTGCCCTTTATTTTGAATCATTGTCTGATAAATTATTAGTCCCAACCTCGTTCCATAAGTTGAATATAGTTGTCCCTGGAAAGCTGTTTTACGTTTATATTACATTGTCTTGCATGTAGAACCATCTCGGGGATATATTGCCTTCTGGAAAGGCCCATATAGGCCCTATACCATTAAATAAGGAACATCCTCGCAAAGCATAATACATCCTTCACCAAATTTCGCTATTTTTTGAAATACTGAGAGCAAAATGATGATACCAGGCCTAGACTTTCACGTCGACGGACGCTTGTTTTGAATTTTCCGAAATATTAAGGCCAATTAAATTATCAAACATCAAAAAATAATAATATAATAAAGCAAAATAATATTTTACTGTTGTGTAATAAATATTTGTGTTTTTATAAATTATCCAGTGCAATTATTTATTTTTATTTTTTTCTCCTGGCTGGACATTTCTAAAGTATTGGTTTTATTTACTATCATAAAGTAGTGGTCAGTGTTACTAACTATAGACTAAAAATGTTCTATAAACTCTGTAAAAAAAACTTTTAAGAAGTGACAAAAACAAGAATATTAACTGTAATCGTTGTCATGAAACTGTTCATCAAAAATGTGCGGATATTGAACCTGATGGTTTGTGTAAAATTCGGAGTGGTTGTCTTCAATGGAATTGTAAATCATGCAGGGAAGCTTCTAAATCTGTAATTTCCAAAGGGTGGCTTGACCCTAATTCATCTGTGTGTGCTAGTTTAGATGATGAACATGAAATTGATGTGAGCATGAAAACTATTGTATCCCAAATGTCTAAAGAAATTAATGCTATGATGAAAAGACAATCTAAATTTTCTGATTCTTTAGATTTTTTAAATATAAATTTTGAAAAGATCGCCAAACTAGCTCTAGTGTCGGAAGAGCATTCAAAAAAAATAAAATATCTTGAAAGTGAGAACGCAACTTTAAAAAATGACATTGAGGTTTTAAAATCAAAAGTTGAGTTTATTTCCGATTCATCTCGTAAATCTAACATTTTGCTACATGGTGTTCCTAAAAAAGAAATATAAGCAGCTTATCAGCTGTGGAAAGTGTACTTAAATTCCTAGGAATTGATGAAGTGAAAAATCAGATTAAAAGTTGTGAAAGGATCGGTAAAGTTCAAGATAAGTCGGTGCAGCGTGCAGCCAATATTGATAGTGTGTGAGAATCAGTTTGTAAAACAAAAAATACGAGATGGATTTAAAATAAAAAAACTTGAGTTAAATAAAAATGTGTGTGTGAAAGACATTAATGAGTTTTATAATAATAACGGGAATGTATACGTCACAGATCATCTGACATTAAATCAACAGCAATTACTTATAGCTGATTTACATTCAATCTTTTCGTTATTTTCCAAAAGAATAGAAGCACGATGAAAAAGTACAAATATGTTTTATCCATGTATAAAAGTGAGATAGATACACTCAAATTAATTTTATAGTAAACATCTATTTTATAGCGTAAAAGATGAACTGGCTCATCTTTTTTCATTATTGATGCTTTTTAAAAAAATTCACGGTGTTACAAGCCGTAAACTTACTGAATAGTTTACGAACTGTGTTGGCTATCAACTCGTTTATTTCAATAAATGAACTGATTTTTTTTTTCTGTACCACCCCAGGAATAATCAACTAAAACCTCATCGGCGAAGAGAAACTTGGCGGTAGTTCTTGTAATTTAAATACTGTCCGTAAAATATATTTTTTTGTACAACACTTTTAAAATTATAAAATTGGGGGCGTATATATACAAGAGAGAAGAGATGCAACAACTTCAACAACGATGTCAAGCAACATTTGCTACGGTAAGTACAAATTTGGATGACTGCTTGGGAACATGATGATGGAACGAAATCTCGCCCCTCCCACCACCCAACCGCCAATAGGAACAATAGTGTGAAGTAATAATTAATTAAATTGGCTTTTTTTCCATACTTAATGGTGCTAAAAATTAAGAAGCTACAAAAAAATGTTGATGTTCCCCTAAAAATTGTACGGTTTTTCTTTTGTTAAACATTTAAATAATTTAAACAAACAAAGTATTATATAGGATATTTATACGGATGTCGCGGTGTAGAATAAATCAAAAAAGTTTAGTTTGTTAGTAAATTCCAGTATCAATATAGACTTTACTTCAATTTACCTTTGCCGCTATACACCACAAAAAAGTTTTTTTTTTTTCAAAAACTTCCTAATTCGATATTTGACTAAATCCCCAAATCAAAGAAGATAAAGAATAAAGTGGAGAAAAATAACAGAGAATTTATTATTCTCATGATCCTCATAGGAAAACACAAAACAAAAAATTTGAAATCCGTATATGCGAGCTTTTTTCTCTTGTCATTTGTTTTTCTTTTGTGACAACATAATTGTTTATGCAAACATTTGCCCTAAGTTATGTTATTTAAAATAATAACTGACAGAAAAATTAAGTTTTATGTGTATACTCAAAGCAACCTTGATTATACAAGCCATAATCTAAAAAACGAAGCTTTTATAAGGGAATTAGAAACGAGGAAAAAACCAAAATTTCCATAGTAAAACACATAAAACATATGGGAAATCACTTTTTTTCCTAAGACAAATTTGTAAATGAAAACGTTGCAAATTCTTAATTATGATTTCTGAAATATTCTCATAAATGTTTGAATTTCAACATATATAAATCTCGTTTAAGTAAATCGTTTTCATTTTCTTGTAATAATTGATTTATTTTAACCAAAATATAAAAAAAAGTTCATAACAACAGCATTCTGGTCAAATTAAAAAAAAAAAGCTTACTACAAATCGTGTGTATTAAGCCAATATACATAGATGGCAGTGGGCAGTAAACATTTTGAAAAACCGTACCAAAAATCGCCACTTGGGGAAATTTAAGTTCAAAAATTGTAGGAAAAGCAAAACAAATTCTCAAAATATTAAGAACGTGCCATAATTTTGTGATTAAATAATTTTTTTCGTATTTTTCTGTATAAATCTGAGACATCTAACGTACACTAGTAAAACTAAAGATAAATTTAGCAAGTATTATTTTAATTCGTCAGAGCCAACTTTGATGTATTTTTCAAAATGAAAGTTCGAAAAATATATTTTAGAAATAATTTAATTTTAATATTTCTGCAATTAATATTTACTTAATACCAATAAACCCTTCCTGAATATTGTTGCTAAAGATATGTAGAACACTTTTGTATAAAAATTTTGTAACATTTATGCTTTTTTCATTGTAAAATTTGAAGCTAAAAAACACCATTTTTACTATGGATTCCTGTGGAAAATAGTAAAAAGTTATACCACTAAAAAAGCTTCAAAAAAATACGTCATAATGATTATGGCTCTATACTCTAGAAGGCTCTGGTATACTTCGATATAACTCCCAAGCTTTTTGTATATTTTATAATATAATAATTTAATATGAATGTACATGTATATACGAACGAGTATACTGTTATTATTTTACGTTTGGAATATTTATTTTGCTTATCATAAAAATCATAATAAATTCCTGGAAATTATTTCCGATACCAAGAAACGGTATACGTACGTACACTAAAAAGTTGAAAATATAATTAATGGTATATTTTTAAAAGTAGAGGTGTGATTTTGGTATGCGATCGGGGAAATTTTTTTTTTATACGAATTTTCTGTGTTTGGAAATTCTGTGCTATACCACTGCATATAACTTAATAAGATAAGGTGTTTTTATTGGGTGGCGGGAAAAGGAAAATATAATTTGTGTTTTTTTTTTTTTTTTTTGAAAGTATTATAATTTAAGATGGTGTACTTGGTGACATTTTAATTTAATTTTAAATCTTATAGTATCGGAAATAATAAGTTCGGAAGTCAAAATATTTATATTTGTATTTTTTGCGGGTTCTGGTTGGATCGGTGAAATACCATACCATATTACCTTAATTGAATTAAAATATTTAATTTGTGTTCAGCCGACAAATTTATTTAATATCATACAACTTTAACACTCCCATTCAGATTCAAAATTTAATTAGGAAACATCTCTGTTAAAACTAGAAAATACATTTAAGCATTTTATTTAATTTGGTTACGTATCCTTACGTAGTGTCACGAAAGATTATTTGATTGATTTTTTGTTTTATTGAATATCAAGAAGATTAAATATTATAATTTAAAATTAACTAACGCAGTTGACACCAGAACTGCTTTAATGAGATGAATCATTTTCTCGTTAAAGTGGACTCTAGCGATACAAATCGCTATTTTACAGTTTGTAGTTTTAATTAATATTTATGTGAAGATTAAATATTTTAGTTTTGAATCAATTAACCGCGATTATTTCTTAAGTAAATATTGAAACCAGAATTGATCTGCTCAGTTGAGGCATTCTTTCCATACAATGGTCTAAAGCATTGTAAATCTCTGTGTTCTATAGTTGTCAATTTGAATAAAATTGTTGTTTTTAATTAAATATTTGAATTAATTATCTTCCACAGTTCGTTTATGCCCCATTCAGATAAAGGCGTTCTGCCGCTGCAGTGCTCTCAAGTGTTGTAAATCACTATTTAGTAGTTGGTAATTTTAATTAAAATCTACGCCATAATTATTTTAATTAAAATTAATTACCGCATCAGTTTCACTACGTAAAAGATGACACTATAATTGTACCGATTAGAGGAAGCGTTCTCTCGCTACAGTGCTCGTAGATTTTAATTTGAATTAACATTTATTTGGAGATTAATTATTTTAATTTAAAATAAATTAACCGCCACTATTTTTGACACCAGGATTGTCTGATCAGTTGAGACGTCTTTCAATCTTTATAAATCACCCGAACTCAGAGGTGCAGCTTAAAAAATAATGCTATAATATTTTACATTAGCCTTGAAGCCTAAGAACCAACCTATTGATACATATATCTAAATTAAAGTTAATGATATTGTTGATGATTATTTGATTACGACCAAGGTCAAAATTTCGTGTCGTTTGTTTATCGAATGTGAGTCGAGGTGTAAGACGTTATAACTTCAAAATATCTAAATCTGATCAATGTATGAATAGGGCGGTTATCCGAAATGGTTCGGTTATTTGCCCGTTTGGTTTATATGCACTGAATGTTATCCTCCCAAAACTGTTTATGCAAAAATTGTCGGCCACCAAATTATGGTTTTGAAGAGTATTTGAATGAGTTCAAAACATCAACTTGTTGGCCTTGAAGAAATAACCATTCCCAGGTGTGCTATGGTTCCAATAGCAAGATCAATCGAACTCTTTGACGAATTAGGAGAAGCATCTAAAACAAATTTTATGGATGTGAAGTGAATCTTCGTACTGTCAACAATAAAGAGATCATGAATGATGTATTCATCAATTTTCATTGGTGCAAAAATTGGGTAATCCCTCTTAAGATAGAAATTATTCCGCAATTAAAAATTTCAAAGTTGTCTGTGAGAAGTTTGATAAAAATAGAAGAATGAATGCTTGTCGTAAAATCTTTTAATTATTAAGATGTTTGATTGTTAAGATGCTTAAATTTGCTGAACTCAGGGGTTGCTGTAAGTTTAATCAACAATATCACTATTCAACGAAATTTTATAATCTTCTGAGAAATCAAAATTTACTAGTCTAAAAAAATGCGTGTGTTCTTTGCCAAATAACATTAAATGGCCGGTGCCAGGTTCGCATTTGTTTTAATTTTTTTTTGAAGCTACGGTTCATTAGAGGAAAGCCAGCTATTTAATAAATGTGTTCAACCATCTAGCCCATTTCAAACCGACGGAGAGGACTTTTGCAATCGTTTAATTGCTTCGTTTGTTTGCTTCACAATAAAAGTGATCCATATGGAAATGGTTTGTGATTTATCTAATTCTGTTATCTTGACTGCTTTCCGTCGGTTTGCATCGCTTCGTGGTCATTGCCCTAATATATACCTACTCGGAAATTGAAATTTTATTGGTTTAAAATCTAAACTGCTATTGGTCGACTTTTTAGGTCAGAATTTTGCCAAAACGAAGTTTTAAAATTTTGTACTGATTTATCTGTATGGTATACGATTCCAGACAGATCTCCTTATTGTAGTAGCATCCGTTAAAAGCGCAAATTATACCCTATCAAGCGAATTCTCAAATATTCCTCATTCACTACTGAGAAACAACACACAGTTGATCGAATTTAAGAATTTCTATATCGATCTTCAGTGTTGATGCTTGGACAATTATTAATTTACCAACCCATCAACAATATTTAAAATCCATTGCTGTTACAGTGCAGCAATTTAACTGGCTCGATCATTTTGAGAGAGTTCATTACATGTTTCAAATGTTTTGGAAGCGGTAGTTTAATCAGACCTGCATAATGGGCTACAGAATGAAGAAATCGTCGACTATACGCGTAATGCGTGAAAATGTCAGATTTGTCATTAAATGCCTTCTAGTGTTGGCTGTACAACGGACGAACTTGTGAATAAATTTCCGTACCAAATTTCAGCCGTTAATAATCCGCAATATTACCGTCGTGTAAATCCATGTGTTTGAGTAATACCACCATGTAACTGTGCTATAAACGTGAAAATGAATATGTGGCAAAACTGTACAGCCGATTTGAGTTCGTTCCAATCCAAGGGTGCCAACTCACAGGGTCAAAGAAACAAGATATGTCAGAACAGTTTCTTCTTTTGGTTATGTCTTCAATCATTTGGCATGGAAATGTTATAGCCAAATTTATTCGGCGTTGGCTCTCATAAAATGCCAACTGTTTTAACTAAAGACCGTTATAGATATCCAATGGTGCTTTAGTTTCGTGTAATTCGCACTAACGAATCTCAAATCCACAAGATTTCAGGAGGTTCAATCAATTCTGTTTGCAGTTTCAGCGCTGCCTCGACGGAATCTCCACCAAATATTAAGTCGTCAACATACAATTCGTACTGAACACTTTTAGATGTTAATTCAAAACTTTACCTTCCTCCGAAAGCTAATTGCATTAATGATTGATAGCCAAGTACGGAGCACTCGCTGCGCTAAAGGTTTCCGTATTTATGTGAAAATCGGTATTTGGTTCATCAGGACTCGCCAAACATTCGTTGAAAATCGGTATCATCAATGCTCACCTAAATTTGCCGATAAATTTACTTAGTGTCTGACGTGAATGCAAGTACGCCAATCCATGACTATAGAAAACTTCATGATCTGGTTTTTGTTTCAATGGCTTTCGAGAGGCATCAAATACCATCACAATTTTAGTTGTGGTATACTGCTCTGCTTAAACAAGGAATGATGTGGCACTTAGAGCAGTCGGTAAATATTAATCTATGGGGATCATTGATAATTTCATAGTTGCTCAAGATAATCCTTCTTGAAATTGGAAGATTCATCACAAAGCCGTTTATTTTGGCAAAAACCTTTTCAATCGTGGCAATCGCTCCATTACTTGAATTGTCAAATATGGTTCCATCCGGTCTATGATTTTAATTGATTTGAGATATCGATGCACGAGTGAAAAATTATGATGCTAGTAGGTGGAATGTCATTCCAATGAAGAAATTTTGCAGATAATATTCATCCAATGTTGATTATTTGTCCCGTGGCCAAACCATTGTAACCTTTAATAAGACAAGCAAGTAACACTAATACAATTACGTCTACACTATTATTTGGTTGTTGATTTGAAATATGAGACCATGCTAATGTTGATACCATTTTCGAGGGAAGTTGTGCAGTTATTGTTTTAAGCACAAGCTCGTTTGTTGATAACTTGTAGTCACAGTTGAAATTAGATTGAATATCGAGCTTCACCACACAATTTGCATAACCAGTATTTACAGAGCCAACTAAAATAACAGGAATCTTAATCGGTGTTCTTTTATGGTCTAACTTATTAACAGCTATACAATTTGCCAATAAAATTTTTCAACACAAACGTATGTACGTGGCTGTTGTTTGTTTGCTGCCTGGTTAACTTTAGCCAGTGCAGTTTTCGTTATTATTTTCATGAATTAATATATACCACATCTTAAATAGTTCAAACATAACTGGTTGGTTTTCACATAACTCCTCCGGTCATGTCATCTTGTTAATATTTTCTCTGCTCATGTTGACACAGTATGCGGATAGTTTGAAGCAGCTCTTCTCTTTTTAGATTAATGGAATTTTGCCTAGATTCTTTGGGTTTCGCAATGTTGCTGGCGAATTTGACGACGTAGCTCAGGAAACGTATTAGTCTGTCAAATGACGAATATTTCCTAAAAATTTCATCATACCATCGATGGCTTGTTTAGTTGTCAGATTGAGGATAAATTGACTGTTCGATGCTTCTTCCTCATCGTACCCATAATTTTGGTTTTGAGGTGGCCAGAATTCCGATAATTGACTTAACCAGATTGGTCCGTTCCACCACAACTTGTGAGACTTAAATTCATTTGGTAAAAGCGCCCGAGAGGTGCAGTCCGCTGGATTTGCAGCCGAAGGGACGTGTCTCAAGTGTTTTCGGGGTAGAGTAGATATCACATCTGAGGTGCGATTCCTTACAAAAGTTTTCCAACGTCTCGGCTGAGACGCCATCCAATCGACAACTATTTGAGAATCGGTCTAAGTGTGTAGTTCTTTCGTCACTCGAAGTAAAGGTCACTTTACTTTCTGATGTTGATGCCTGCGGTCGGTTGATCGTGTCATTTGATACCTCATCCTGATGTAACAGCGTGTTGTGCTTTTTGTTGCATTTTTAACATCGACGTCTTGATAGCCAATTAAAGACTAACTTTAGCAGTTAAAACATCTATTTGCTCTCTTTACCCAATTCTTTCGTTCTTCTTCACTTAAAATATGTAATTTGATGCAATGATATATAGTGTGGTTTTTGTTTTCATATATTGCAAATTGGAATGTAAAAACTGTTTTAGTTTCAGAGCCGAGCTCAATATTATTATGATCCTTTGGCGCCCAACGTGGGGCTCGAAATGATAATCGATTTTTTTAAAATTAATATATATTATGCTAGTAGAATAAGATATAAATCACAGGATTGGGGTTTTTCTGATCATCAATTGATTTCCGTTAAGTAAGTACAAACATTATTAATTTTGCATTTGTCAGACAATACCAAATGCGTATTGCTATAAATTATACAATAACAATTATTTTTTTTTACCTCAAAAACAAGTATATCAGGAATACACTCTCAAGAAAACAAACATGGTGAGTTATTTGGAGATACTTTAGAACATGCACTTAGCAACCTTCAGGATCACGTCAATAAAAAAAGTCACCCTCATAATTCAGAGGATCGGAGAAGAAATATTGCATGCTCCTCAAATAAATCGTCAGATGCGGGGGGTTTTGAATCTACCGACTCGGATGAAGTTGAACGTGACGTATCGTGCCGCCAAAAGAAATCGTCAAAACCAGGAGATACGCGTAAGGCGAGATATAGAAAAGGGTATATTCCTATTCACAAGTGGGGTGTCGTATTTCGAGGTGATGAAAAAACCAATAAAGTAAATGATTTTATTGCCAATGTCGAAATGTTCGCTGAAACGGAAGGAGTCCATGACACAGAATTGCTTGAAAGAGCCATTTACTTATTTGATGGTCCAGCTCGACTGTGGTACAGGTCTACTGTGTAAACCAAACCATTTAGTAGTTGGGCTAGCCTCATTCAATCTTTGAGAAAGACGTTTGTACCTGAGGATCACGATTATTGGCTCATGCAAGAGATTTATGAACGTGTACAAGGTCGAGACGAAAACTTTGGTCTGTACCTGGCGCACATGAAAATTGCTTTTCAAAATTTAATAGAACCAATTTCTGAGCGCGAGAAGCTGAAGACAATAATAAGAAATTTAAAACCTTTCTATATTGAAAAGCTCCCAATTGTTGATATTAAGACAATTGACCAATTATGTCAATATTGCAAGAAAATTGAGGATCTAAAATTCAATTTAGATCGTCGCTCCTCTAAACAAACCCAAAATTTCATTGCCAACACAAATCCAAGAAGTACATCAATAAAAAGTAAAATGTCCGACCGAGTTCATAGCTGTTCACAATCGGTTGTTTCTGTGGTACCGGAGTCAACTGTTATAAATACCGATGAAAGTGAAGTGTCCGCTGTAAAAACACTCACGTTAGCTGAATCTAAACCAAAATATTCACCTAAATGCTGGAACTGTCTAGAAATGGGACATTCGTTTTATGAATGTAAACAACCAATAACGCGCATATTTTGCTATAAATGTGGAACGGATGGGTCTATTAATAGATAGTGTCCGAACTGCAAAACAAAAAGTAATAAGTCAAAAAACTTATAAATCAGACTGGTCTTGGGAGTCAGGCCAATCTTTCAAATACCATGACTCCCCAAACAATTATAATTTTTTCATATTTTCCCAAAAGTATAAACTTAAGTTCACCAATTAATTATGCGATAGACGGTAGACCTATGTTAGAAGTCAAGATCTTAGATATGCCAGTTATTGGTCTTTTAGATTCAGGGGCCTCATGCACAATTTTTGGTATTGGCAGTAAAAAAATTAAGGTCTTAATATACACGATATAAAATCTTCTATAGCTACCGCGGATGGCACTTGCCATAAGACTAAGGGGTACCTAAACGTTCCTTACACTTATAATGAAAAGACAGTGGTCATTCTGACATTAACCAATACTTTAATACTTGGTGTTGATTTTTGAAGGGGTTTTAATATCTCACCAGTTATTCATACTTGCTCTGATGTAATTTCGGTGAAACTTACGGAATGTCAACATGCAATTTCGGTTAAGTACTCTAGAGCGTTATATTCAGTTTTACAACTGTTCTTGACTTCCGAAGGTGGTCAAATTGGCAGAACAGAGGTTTTGTCGCATTTTATTGACACTGGTGATTCGAGGCCAATAAACCAACGGAATTATCCGGTATCACCATATATCCAGGAAAAACATGACATGGAACTTGATCGTATGATCAAGCTTGGTGTTATCGAGAAATCAAATAGTCCTTGGAGTAATCCGATAGTATGTGTGAACAAGCCAAATGGTAAAACGCGTTTGTGTTTGGATTCCAGAAAACTGAATGCGGTTACCAAGCAAGATGATTACCCCATTCCTCATATTGGGCGAATATTGAGCAGGTTTAAGACAACCAAATTTTTATCCAGTGTAGATTTGTCGGATGCCTTTTGGTAGGTCCCGCCGGAAGAAACTTCTAAGGAAATAACGGCGTTTTCTATTTCTTCACGAGGACATTTCCAATTTGTAGTATAATGCCGTTTGGTCTCCATAACGCCCCACAAACACAAGCTAGACTAATGGATATTGTATTGGGTGTAGATTTAGAACCTTACGTGTTTGTCTATCTCGATGATATAATTGTGTCAACCGAAACAATAGAACGTCATTTGGAGTTATTAAAAATTGTTGCCGAAAGATTAAGTAAATCGGGGTTAACCATTAATTTGGAAAAATCGAAATTTCTGCAAAAAAGCATGAAGTATCTGGGATATATTATATCCGAGGAAGGATTGCGAACTAATCCTGAGAAGGTTCAAGGAATCTTGGATTACCCTATCCCAAATTCCATTAAAGGTGTCCGAAGACACCATTGGGTATGGCAGGATGGTACCGGAGGTTCATCCCAGATTTTGCTACTCTAACTGCACCAATTTCGGATATATTACAGAAACATAAGCGGTTTTGTTGGACGGAAGCGGTTAATTCAGCATTTTTAGAGCTTCAATCTCGATTAATATCTCCACCAATTCTTTCAAACCCAAATTTTTCAATGCCATTCTTCCTCCATACCGACGCTTCCGACGTAGGCATTGGCGCAGTATTAACACAGGAGAAGGATCCGATGAACGGGTTATTTCATTTTTTTCTCAAAAATTGACGGTTCAACAACAGAAGTATCATACCACAGAAAAGGAATGCCTTGCTGTAATTATGGCAATTGATAAATTCCGCCAATACATAGAGGGTACAAAATTTACCGTAATCACCGATCATGCGTCATTAATCTGGCTAAATAACATACGGGATCCTAGTGGTAGATTAGGTAGGTGGTCACGTAAACTTCAGCAGTACCAGTTTGAGCTTAGGCATAGAAAAGGTAAATTTCACGTGGTACCGGATGCGTTATCTAGTAGTATGGCGGTTGAAGTGTTATCACCTGGAACGGACTTGTGGTATGAAAATTTACAATTAGGAATCAAAAATTCGCCACAGGATTATCCATCGTTTAAATTAATTAACGGAAATATTTACAAAAGCTACCAAAATGATGTTGTAAAACTAGTTGTTCCATTGGGAAATAGAATCAAGGTTCTGGAAGCATGTCACGATAGTGCAATTTCCGCTCATCTCGGCGTTAAGAAGACTATAGCCCGAATTAGAGGCCAATATTACTGGCCTAAATTAGCTAGTACGGTTAAAGAGTACGTACGATCTAGCGATTTAGCAAAGCGAGTAAAATGTAAAATTAAACAACAAATCGGTTGTAATGTTTATCTACTGGTTTACCGATTGAATCGTATGGAACTAGTAGTCAATGACCCTGGCGTATCTATTCGTAGAAGTATAAAGGTCATAAAATGACTGCCACTCGGCGTATTCTCAGGAAAATGTAGGAATATTTATTTTCGGCAATTTTATTTATGCGGGCTTACCGTTTTGCGTTACGTTGTTAGAAGTATCGAGGTTATAATAATATATCGCGGTATAATTATTTTCTTCGAAAGAGAAGTTTAGTTGTCTGTATTAAATCAATAAGATTCTTTCGGCTTTTTATAGACACAATATATTAATAATAATGGCATTCACAACATTTTCCACTTGGATTTTGATATTTCTACTTTTTTTGGTAGATATATTATAAATGACTGGCCTCTTCATTTTTCTGATTGACAAGTCGAAAATGTTGTGAATGCCATTATTATTAATATATTGTGTCTATAAAAAGCCGAAAGAATCTTATTGAATTATTTTCTTCGTAATCAAAGTCACTATTTTCTTCTGGGCTTGGTTTAAAAATAGGAAGCTCTAACTCTGTGAACTCTTGCATTAATTGTTCGACACGCCAACATGTGATGATTTCCAAACTAATTTGGATAGAATTCCTGACTCCATACCGCAATAAATGATTTGAATCGATGATAAATACGATGATTAATGAATGCTGTAATGCCTATCCGGCTCGAAGGACCACTTTGCCGGGGTAAGGCCGCTCGTCGATATACCAACAATTGTAATTGGTTCAACCTGCAGCTTTTTACTTCTTTCCCGAGTTATGTTTGTTATGTGGACTGTTGGCTCCAATGAGATAATTTTCAAAAAATAAAAAAACCTTTTTAACTAATTTAATTGTTATAATATTTAATTTTCAACTTGATGGGATCAATTGAAGTTCACTACTGCAAATGTGTTTTATGTTCTCAATGGTATTGTTTCCGGTTCGCTTGATCAAATGTATTAATGGTTTCGGTCCAAAAATGTTCATCCAAATAATTAGCATTTTTCTTTATCCATTATGATTTCGTTCTTAAAACGAGAAATTGTCCATGAGAGTTGTGTGTAAACAATCCAAAATTGTCCATAAAACAAATAAATGAATTCATAATCCTAATCGTACAAACAGGAACATTATGTCAAAAGCATTTTCCTTGTACAAAAGCCTGATTCTGAAAATATTTCGGATTAGATTTGTTTCAATAAAATGTTGAATGATTTAATAATAATAATCCAGTTTAGGATAAAATCACTAGAATCTAGAATTTCTACTCTCCGCAGAATGAGATTATAAGATTTAATTTATTTCTATTGTACCCAAATATATTTTTTTGTTTCTAAAAATTGTGGCGCAGAAGATTAACAATATGATAATGCCACTAGAGGAGTGCCCCTAATTATCTGAGGTTATGCCAAATTCAATCGGTTATTTTTTCAATATTCTAATTGATAGCGGTGAACTCGTATATTACGAGGTTAATCTCTAATTTAAAGAAATATGAGAGCAAAAGTAATATTGGAAGTTAATAAAATCCTGAACCGTTGCAGCATTCAATTCATCGTTTGTAAAGTTTACAGATCTTCTTTTTGATCCCTAAAACTCTTAAAACTATCGTTTTTTGTTAATCGTTACTTCAATTAGTCGTTTAACAGCAATTCAGATTCAACAAATTTTTATTTCATGAATTATGTAGTTGTAGATATGTTACCTGGTGGTTAAGATAAAATGATGTCAAACAGACAAGCTCAGTCTAGTTGCAGAAATAATTAAATGTTAAGAAGAATAATTAAATGTTAGTTTTGAAATCAACATACAGAGCTTCCGTTCTTATTAGGTATTAATACTTTCCTACCAAATATTTAAATTGGTTAAGTATTAATGTAGAAAATGTATACGAATGAGTCATTGTATGGTTTTATTACATTTGGCATTAACTCGTCATCTCGTAACACAAAATTTTAACTGCAGCTACCGTAAAAAAATCTCGCCCGCTTATATCAACAAATATGAATAATTTGTTGTTTAATATTCGTTGTCTATTATTTTAAGAATTATTTCCTTATCACCACAAGATTATTATCGCTCAAAAAATATGTGTACTCCTATTAAAAATGTGTCTCATTACAACGATAAGTTATTAAACTTATAATCGAATTTCTTCGAATAAAGCATCGAGACTAAAAATTGTATATCTTGATAAAACAAAACAAAAAATAAAAATCGACGGCATGTGAAACGCTAATATTAATTAATTTTCCACAGGTTACAAAAAAAAAATATTTCCAATGTTGGCACTAACTAAATGTGATTCTGCATAAATATTTTCGTTATCGCCGACAATTTTATCTTACCGCATACAAAAATTATTTATTTGCAATAGAATTCTTATCTTACAGAACAACATTTTCATTTTTGTTGGTGTGATAATTTTTTTCTCGTAACAATCATTAATTATATTTATAAAAATTACAGAAAGTTAGGTAGAAAATCATTTAAATTAGAAACTTTGATAAAATCAGATGTGATATAGAAATTAAATTTAATATTTGTTTTTAGTTGCAAATTCAAATATGGCAACTCTAATTTATATTTTTACGATAATTATTTCGGTTCGTAATTGTGATTAATTAGTTTGAAAAACTTTTAAAATAAATTAATTTTATGTGAAAATTGTATTCTACAGATTTTAGTTCATGATAGTTTTCAACAAAATACGACAATTCCGGCAATAGGAACTGATTGTAAAGGGAACGATTTCCTATGTGTGGACCAAAAGCAATTTTTGATTTGTATCCAGTACGACGATCGGTTTGAAACAGCTGATCAAAGCGCACAAACATGTGGTGAATGGTCTTATTGTGATAACAATTTGAATTACGAGTGTGCTTCATCTGTGCCGGTGACCGTTGCGCCTAATTTGGGTAATACAACTATGCCACCACAAACTACGAATAGTACTACCGGATCAACTACGGCTTTGGTTGATAGCATATCGACAACAACGGAGGAAATATCCACTACCGTTGCTGAATCAAGCACTACGAGAGGAACAACTACCGTATCATTTGAAGGCACCCCACATTTAAGTACAACTGCTCAAAGTGGAGTGACTGGTGAAATTTTAGCTCCAACAACAGAAGGAATTGGAAATACAACAGAAAGCGCACCTCAATATACACGTCCGTCCAGAACTGAAGCAGTAACAACTGACCATGGAAATAATACAACAAAATTAGTAGAAAGTACTACAAATGTGTCAGCACAATCAACTACCACAATTATTGCTACCACTGAAGATATATCAGACGTAACAACTACCTCATCAAGTACTCACAGCACTCCGAAAGCATTAGATACGACTAAAGATAGTTCAATTAAACCAAGTACATGGGCTTTCGGTACAACTACAACACCAGCCCCAACGACATCTGCACCACGATTTGTCTGTCCATGTACTGGTTTATACCCAGATCTAACCGATTGTAGAAAGTTCATATTATGCCTTAAATTCGGTCGATACTATCACTCAATCAGTATACCATGTCCATTCAACTGGGTATTCAATCCAAAAGCTAAAAAGTGTTCTTCCAAAAAACCAACAACATCTGTAAATACAACTACATTCCGTTGTTTCTCAGAAGGATATTTCAATGATCCTTACTCAACAGTAAAATATTATAATTGCACTTCGCTTGGAAATGGTAACTTCAAGCAATCAAATTTGAAATGTCCATCACATTTGGTGTTTAGCAATTATCAAAAACGTTGCATATATATTCACAGAGGTAGTGGTGAAGATGGGGACAGTCGTAAAACTAATTTCTGGGATTCAAGTAGTTCAAGCGAAAATAATTCTGATTCTAGCGAAAATAGTTCAAATGAATCGCGGTCGTAAATAATTAAACAGATAATAACGTCAATACAATTATGGAAATAAGCAGGAATATATGTTGTCTGAAATCTTTGTATTTAAAATAAAAATATTTTAATAAATGTATTAAATCAAAATATTTAGTTTTTCATTAGTAGGATTTAATGGCAGGGTTTTTTTGAAATTAACCTAAATAATATGAAATTGATCAATATATAACATAATACCACAGATAAGAATAGACAGATGGCGATCTTGTATGGGCCATATTTACATTCTAAGTTTCAATACCAAATTCTAATCTAATCCTTTTAGAGCAGGACGTATATATTATAAAATACAATTTTGTTTGAAGTTGGTTTATGTTTGCTTTGATATAATCAAAATAGCCATACGTAAAAAAAGATAAAAAGAGACAGAAATGTACGTCCTGCTCTAAAAGGATTGGATTGGAATTTGGTATTGAAATTTTGTAATGTAAATATAGCCCATACAAGATCCACATCTGTCTATTCTTATCTGTGATAATACTTTAAAGGATGGTTTGATTGCGTTCCATACAAATTTTTGCTTGGCATCCTAATTTAAATAAATTAAAGATTGTAGGGCATTTAAGAATTAATTTAAATAAATTACAGTGTTTAAAGAATTAACAGAATTCATGAATTCAGACAATTTGGCAATTTATTTAATTTAAAGAAATGATAAATTTAAAATTTAGGAACCAAAACAATTTAAAGTACATATTTACTGAATTTCATAATTTAAGAATTTGAAACTTTAGGGGTTTACAGGATGTAACTCAATGAATTAAAGAAATTAAACAATTTAGAGAATTTAACGACCTAAAAGACTTGAAAAATTAATTAAATTTAAGGTGATTAAAGAAAACAGTATTTATAAGACTATAAAATTTAACGAATTCATCGAATTTAATTCTAAAGATATTTAAACATTTTAAATAATTTAAAAAGTTTAAGAGTTGCAAATTTAAATAGTAAGTTAATTTTAATAAAAAATCAATTAAATAAATAAACTTATTCCAAAGTATTAAAATTTTAAAAAAAGTTTAAAAAAAAAAATTAAAAATGTAAAGAAAATAATTAATTTACAGAATTGAAGGAGCATTTTAAAAAATATCGGGCGCTTCGAGAATTTAAACAATATAAATGTGGTTTATAAAAAAAAATAATCTATAGAATTTAATAATCACTTTTAACAGTCTAATAAAAAGCAAGCAATTAAAGTTCAAAAATTATTTAACTAATTTCAAATTAAAAAAAAATCGAAATTTTAACATGTTTAAGAATTGGAATAGTTTAAACATTAAATATTTTTAAGAAAATTGATGTTTTTGAAATAATAATTTAATAAAGAATTTGGATAATATAAGCAATCTAAAGAGTTAAACTATTTTTAAATTTTAAAGGATTAAACTCTCTTCGAATTTAAGGTAATAAGAAAATATCATGATTTTAAAAAATTAAAGAATATAACCAGTTTGGACGATTTATAAATTAAACAAGTTTAAAAGATTTAAAGAATTCAATTAAAACTTAGTACATAATGTATTATTATCACAAGAAATATGAGAATTATAATATCTAAATCACTTAAAGAATTTAGGCAAATTAGAAATTTAAAACAAGAAAAATAATAATTTTTTTTTATTAGCTTTTATTTATTTTTTAGAGAAATTATTTAATTTGGAGAATTTAAGAATATTAAAATTTACAAAAATTAAACAATTTTAAAATTAAAAATTTAAATTAAAGATTTAAATAAAAATTAAGAAATCAATAAATTTACGAGTTCAAACAACTTTGAGTAAGCTAACTATTTTAATAACCTTTCCAAATTTTTGTATTTTAAAGGGTCTTTAAAATAAATATCATAAACATTAAACATTAAGAAGAAACTTTTTAAGGAGTTTAAAAAATTTTGAAAATTGATGCTTTAATGAATTTAAGCAATATAAAATATTTAAAGAATTTAATAATTTCAGAGAATTTAAAATCTATAAAAATGTAAGCTTTAATCCCTTAAATTCTTTGAATGTCTCTTACAACTACGGAATCTGGAAAATTCAAAGTTTAAAATATTTCAAAGCAAACTTTAAAAAAAATTATAAAATTAAATAGTTAATAAATAAATAAATTTAAAATTTGTGATTTACAATTTGACATTTAAAAGTTGAAATTTAAAATTTGAAATTTAATATTTGAAATTTAAAATTGAACATTTTATATTTGCGATGTGGAATTTTTGAAATTTCAGATTTGTAATTAAAATTCGGAATTTGAAATTTGAAATTTAAAATTCTAAATTTGTAATTTAAAATTTAAAATTTGGAATTTAGAATTTGGAATTTGAAATTCCAAATTTTAGAATTCTAATTTAAAATTTAAAATCTAAAATTTGAAATTTAAGGTTTGAAATTTGGAATTTTGAAATTTAATATTTAAAATTTGAAGTTTGAAATTTGAAATTTGAAATTGGGAATGTATAATTTGGAATTTGAAATTTCAGATTTGTAATTAAAATTCGGAATTTGAAATTTGAAATTTAAAATTCTAAATTTGTAATTTAAAATTTAAAATTTGTTTGGAATTTGAAATTCCAAATTTTAGAATTCTAATTTAAAATTTAAAATCTAAAATTTGAAATTTAAGGTTTGATATTTGGAACTTAAAATTTGAAATTTAATATTTAAAATTTGAAGTTTGAAATTTGAAATTTGAAATTGGGAATGTAGAATTTGGAATTTGAAATTTGAAATTTCAGATTTGTAATTAAAATTCGGAATTTGAAATTTAAAATTCTAAATTTGTAATTTAAAATTTAAAATTTGGAATTTGAAATTCCAAATTTTAGAATTCTAATTTAAAATTTAAAATCTAAAATTTGAAATTTAAGGTTTGATATTTGGAATTTAAAATTTGAAATTTAATATTTAAAATTTGAAGTTTGAAATTTGAAATTTGAAATTTGAAATTTCAGATTTGTAATTAAAATTCGGAATTTGAAATTTGAAATTTAAAATTCTAAATTTGTAATTTTAAATTTAAAATTTGGAATTTAGAATTTGGAATTTGAAATTCCAAATTTTAGAATTCTAATTTAAAATTTAAAATCTAAAATTTGAAATTTAAGGTTTGAAATTTGGAATTTTGAAATTTAATATTTAAAATTTGAAGTTTGAAATTTGAAATTTGAAATTGGGAATGTATAATTTGGAATTTGAAATTTCAGATTTGTAATTAAAATTCGGAATTTGAAATTTGAAATTTAAAATTCTAAATTTGTAATTTAAAATTTAAAATTTGTTTGGAATTTGAAATTCCAAATTTTAGAATTCTAATTTAAAATTTAAAATCTAAAATTTGAAATTTAAGGTTTGAAATTTGGAATTTAAAATTTGAAATTTAATATTTAAAATTTGAAGTTTGAAATTTGAAATTTGAAATTGGGAATGTAGAATTTGGAATTTGAAATTTGAAATTTCAGATTTGTAATTAAAATTCGGAATTTGAAATTTGAAATTTAAAATTCTAAATTTGTAATTTAAAATTTAAAATTTGTTTGGAATTTGAAATTCCAAATTTTAGAATTCTATTTAATTTAAAATTTAAAATCTAAAATTTGAAATTTAAGGTTTGATATTTGGAATTTGAAATTTGAAATTTAATATTTAAAATTTGAAGTTTGTAATTTGAAATTGGGAATGTAGAATTTGGAATTTGAAATTTGAAATTTCAGATTTGTAATTAAAATTCGAATTTGAAATTTGAAATTTAAAATTCTAAATTTGTAATTTAAAATTTAAAATTTGGAATTTAGAATTTGGAATTTGAAATTCCAAATTTTAGAATTCTAATTTAAAATTTAAAATCTAAAATTTGAAATTTAAGGTTTGAAATTTGGAATTTAAAATTTGAAATTTAATATTTAAAATTTGAAGTTTGAAATTTGAAATTGGGAATGTAGAATTTGGAATTTGAAATTTGAAATTTAAAATTTGAAATTAAGATTTTAGGATTTGAAAGTTGGAATTTGAAAAAAAAAAATAAAAAATTGTTTAGAAACTTAAACAAATTTGATAAAGTTAAAAATTTCAGTTAGCATATGATATCTAAAGATTTAGTGATGACTAAGTGATTTTCAATAACAATAAAACTCTAGATTTATTTTAGATTTTAAAAAATTCAGCAGTAGTATACAATTTTTTTAAAATCTACCACGTTCAGAGAATTAAAATTCTTCAAAAATTTAACGTACACGCATTTGAATTATTCATTATTTGAATTCCTTAAACGTTAACGTTTAAGGACTTCAAAAAAGCTCAGAAAATCTAAAATAAATTCAAATTCTCTTGTTACTAGAATTTAACAAATTCGGAGAATTTGAGCAATTTATTTAATTTATAGAATTTAAAGATTTAAAAAAATAAAACATTGAAATATTTTAGAAATTTAAAGAGTTAAGCACCTTAAAATTTAAAAAATGCAGAAAACTTACAGAGCCATTACAATGAAAACTTTTTGCGTTTTACTAACAATTTTGTATTTTCAACATCACGAACAAAAATGTTTGCTTCTATGTTGGAAAACCAAACGAACCTGTAAGTCAAAAGTCAAAAAATTGTCATTATGAAGCTCTGACAGAGATTAGAAAAAAATGAAAATCAGGAATTTACTAAATTTAAATAATTTAAGAATAAATATAAATGAGAAAGTGGCAAGTATAATGTTCAGGTTCAAATACTACATTGATTTATTGTACAATGATAAAGAAAATTAACAACATTTTCAGTCAAACGAAAATCGGTTATAACAGGTGGAAGTTCCAGAAATAATTATTGTTTTTGGTATAGCATAAAGCTACGTCGCACTTCTCATCCACGGTATGAGTGAATCCAGCATGCTTTGGGAGGTTGCATCGGATTTTGTTTGCGCCGATTGAGGCTAGTTACCGACTAGAAATTGGCGGACTACTTGTGGAGCTACATGTTGGGAAGGTCCTTTATATTTCTTTGCTAGAATCTCACCCTCTATCTATGCGTGTTTTCAGATCGATTTTTGTCGCCATCTTCCATAAAGTTTCGGCAATTTCCAGATTGATTTGGAAGATTTTTGTATTTGTAGACCCTCTTGTATAGCAGCCATGAGTTAGCTATCGTAAGGTTCAAGTAGTGATAGAATAGCATTTGCCAACGTTTGCTCCTCATGTTTCTTTTAGATTCCCATTATCCTCGTTGCCAGTAAAAGCAAGCTGCTGTGCATTCAAATCTAGATTCTTCTTTTGGCAACATAATGCAGGGTTTTGTGGCTTTGGTCGGGAATGTATGAACTAGCGAACTAGCTTATTCTATTACTGTTTGTATTCCTATTAGTATTTCTCTTTGATTTTCTATTTCTATTGGTATTTCTATTTCTATTTGTATTTCATTTGGTATTTCTATTTGTTTTTCTATTACTGTTTGTATTTCTATTGATATTTCTCTTTGGTTTTCTATTTGTTTTTCTGGTTCTATTTATTTTTCTATTTCGATTTGTATTTTTATTTCTATTTGTATTTTTATTGGTATTTCTATTTCTATTGGTATATCTATTTGTTTGTCTCTTTCTATTGGTATTACTATTTTGTATTTCTATTGGTATTTCTATTTGAATTTCTATTTCTGTTGGTATTTCTATTTGTATTTCTATTTGTATTTGTATTTCACTTGGTTTTTCTATTTCTTTTGGCATTTCTATTTGTTTTTCTATTTCTATTTGTATTTTTATTGGTAGTTCTATTGGTTTTTCTATTTCTATTGGTATTTCTATATCTATTTGTATTTCATTTGGTATTTCTATTGGTATTTCTATTTCTATTGGTATTTCTATTTGTTTTTCTATTACTGTTTGTATTTCTATTGATATTTCTCTTTGATTTTCTATTTCTATTGGTATTTCTATTTGTATCCTTAATTTAAATTCCATTCATAACAAAATTTTCTTCCCAATTAATATACATAAGAGGAACACTTACTCGGCGATTCAGCTTATCCGCTGAAAGTTTGGTTGATGACTCCATTCAAAAATAATGGCAATCTACAAGACTCAAAAGTTACTTAAAATATTGTCCATTCAAAATGCCGAGTTGTTGTTGAACGGGCGTTTGGTTTGTTGAAAGGTCGGCTTCGCAGACTTCAATACTTGGACACAAGAAAACCAGCATTAACACCACTATACATTGAAGCATCCTGTATTCTGCACAACTTTATTTTAAAATTTAGTGTAGTTGATGAACAGCTATTATTAGATGACATTTTAGTAAACGATATTCAGGACAATGAAGTGGCCATTGACGATAATGACAGTGACTCCATATTGATCTTGTTTCTGATAATACCAATTTAAAACGCTTGGCAATTGTTAATTAATTATTTTAAATAAAACAATATTTTCTATGTATAATCATAAATATTTTTGTTTTATTTCAATATTTTGTTGTGTTTTATTTCAGTGAAAATATAAATAAATTTGAGATTGAAAGATATGAAGATTTCAAGATTTCTAAAAATTATTAACTTTTCACAAAAAAAAAAAATTGATTCTAATAATGTTAGGAGTTATACATTTTTATTTTTAACTTTAAGGTTCTAGGGATTTTTATCTTTGGTTCATACTATCGTGTTTAACTTTAAGTAAGTAATAATTTAAGCCATAGTATGTGATTTAAAATGAGATTTTTTAATTTGAATTTAGTGTAATGCAGTATTTTAATTGTCCACATTTTAATAATCTTTTGGCTCATAGTTCAGTAGCGGTTTTTGTTACCAGGTATACTAGTTTTGTGGATAACTGGAATTATTGAAAATGTTATTGTTAAGTGGATAACTGAGAGTGATTGTAAATATGTTTTAGTTAAAATTAAACTGAACGTTTTTTTTTTATTACGATTTTATATTTTGAAATATTTAGGTACAATCAATTTATTTGGATCACAAACCAGAACTCTCTACCTAAACTAAAATATATTATTTGTGTACACTAAATCAACTGAAATGTGTTATGTGGTTGTCAATATATGTTTTTTTCAAAACTAACAGAATACATAATTAACATATAACATTATTACCTTGACCTTAGTTCTTAAGGAAAGTTAGAAAGACAATTTCACAACGCTTGCCTTATTAATGAAATGAACATTGTGCTTCAACTAAATGTATCGCCAATAAGCAGAAATCAGAAAATATCCTTCTTTGCACTTATTATTCAAACAAAAAATCACCGCGTGTCATCACGTATTCAATAAATACCTATACCTAGCCCAACAATATAATTTAATGTTTGCCACATAAACTAAAAAAAAAATTGCCTGATAACAAAAAACAACTCGATAAATCATTTTGTGATATAAAAAAGCACAAAAAACAATACTAAAATCTACTTCACAATCTACTTAAGCTATCGAACCCATCTTGAAAGTAGACAAATAAAAAAAAAATACCACAAAAAAAAGTTGTTTGTCCAAATTTATTCATTATACGAGAAAGAGGATGATACCACAATTAATTCTAAAATAGATAAATCTGGTGAATTTAGATCAAGTGCAAAATCGAAATCAGATGAATTTTAAATTTTAACTGTGTATAACACACATAATATTTGCTACAGCAAAATATAGTTGGTTTAATGCACATATTTTAATGATGATGATTAAAACCATCATCATTAATATTGTAAATATACCAACCAGAAAAAAAACTAAATCATTATAATATTTGCGAAGCAAACAATAACAACAAACAAAAAAAAGAAAGAAATTATGATAATTAAACAAGAAATTAACAATAATAATAATTAGAATCATTATCGCTAAAGCGTACTGAGAGATAAAACCGTACACAAAATATGCACTAATACTAACAATATTTCAGTGTTTTAATTAAAAAAGATAAGAATATCTTAATTAAATCATTTTAAGAAACAACAAGATTATTTTTTTTTTTTGCCCAACTATGTATAATAATCTATATACGTGTATAGAAAGACGTCTACGAGTTGTATCTCTTTATACGTATGTATGTATATATGTAGAACACTCTAAGTTAGTTCAACCGAAATTAAATGATACCCATTAGGCCATGGATAATACAAGAAATAAACATAAAATAAAGTGGGAGATATAAAAAAGGGAAATGATAATAATTTCTTTCAGACCATCATCGCCATGAAGTTAATTTTATTTTCTGCGTAACTCTTCACAAATAAATCATTTCTAATTTTTATTTTTTTATTTTGCTTTTATTATATTTCTGTCATTTTTCTCACTTCTTTGGTCGATACTATCATTCGTTCGCATGTTTATTGTGTATTGTGTGAGAAATTCTCATATATCTTGCCAAATAAAAATATTTCACTCAATAAAATTCAATTTAATCTGTTTTTGTTTCTTATATTCTCGCTGCGTGTGCTTCTACTGTGGATTATACTATAAGAAAGTTTTTGATTTATATCCCAAGGGCAACATTTTCCACATCAATTGATTTTATGCTGATTAGTTAGATGGTACCTGCGGGGAGCTTGTATTTTGTCAACATTTTTATTATCATTACATTCAGATTTCAGAATAAGAATATTTGATATTCTTAAATTTCTTGATTCAAATGTTCGCCCACAAGAATCGGGATTATTTATGTCCGCGATTTAAACCAAAATAGATTTTTTCTATAACTAGCCTATACCTATAACTTAGAAAATTCTAAAAATGTTTAGGATTTTGGGCTGGTGTTTCTAAGAATCGGAAAACGATCGGAAAATCCACCTACGCTATTGAACATTACCATAAAAGTTTCTTGCATATTAAACACCCAAATCCCTTCTAACTTTTCAAGTGACGAAAACTGAATTTTCTATGAATTTGGTTAAACTGATCGAAGCCATCCGTTCGCCTTCTAGATCAACTATTACAGGGTTTCATTACCTATTTTTAGAGGTAAGAATCATTTCAATCTTAGTACTATAACATGCATTAAATGCAGATATTAGATTTTATTATTAATTCACTAATTGAAATACTTAAAATTCATTTATAGATAAAATAAATTCTGTAATCTCTGAAATGTTATTGTTATTTAAAGTTGCCGATTTACAAGGATTACTGCGGTTAGTTTACAAGATCATTATAAATCTGTAAACAAATAATTCTACCTACGTTAAAACAATTTTATCCCGACTATATGCACTAAACATTCCACGAACAAAAATCCTTACGATATGATTATCTTAATTTTTATATATTTGCATATTAAAATAAGCGAACAAAATTTTATTTTGTACAAATAAAATGAAAATTATGAACATTTAGATTTTTTTGTTATTTAATTTTATTGTTAAGTTTCTTTTTTTATAGTTCATCATAATTTTTTATTCTCATTTGCATATTTTTCCTCTTCCAAACTCAAGCATAAATAAGAATAATAACAGCAACATGAAAAATATGAAAAGCCAGGTTTTTATTCCGTTTTACGTTTTAATTTTTTTAATTTATCAATCAAAATTCATGTTCATCATTTATTATAATATCATGAAAATTATGCTCTCGGCAATATTATATGCAATCATGTTAAAATTCATGGAATATTATTTTTTTATTTTTTATGCTAATTGGGTTCGAATCGAGTCGAGTGGAAACTAAAAAGTTTAGTTTTTTTTAATAGTATTCCGGCGGATGGTACATATTTTGTTGGATACAAAATTTATTATGTTATACATATACGGTTTACAGGAAATTGTTGTAAATTGTAATTAATGGTGTTTTACACGTAAAAGCAATAGACTAAATTAGATAACCCTAAATATAAAATTAAATTCTTGATTTCCTTACCAAAATTGTTAAATAAAAATTGTTAGTTTTACTACTGATGTAAAATTCAAACACCCCTTTCGTGATAATATAAAGTCATATAAAAACGATAAAATTATAACCAAAAAAAAAATTAATTTTTATTAAATAATGTCCTAAGTAAATAAGTTCATAACACAAATATTTTTTTCTTAATTTGATTTGAATAAATTTCATTTTTGTTAATTTTTATTTTAGCATCACTTAAATAAAATTCAACAAGTACGTACGTACATAAGCTACTTCTATATACACAGTATTTTTTTAGCCACTTGTATTTTTTTTTTATGGCGAAAAACTGAAGCGGAATAAGGAGAAAGGATAGGAAATCCCATAATACAACTCATGGAAACATTTATACGAGTAAAGTGAACAAAACTTTTATGCTTTTCTTAACCACATACATACATACATACAAAAAAATTATTTTAATAGAGGATTTCAAACTGAAATTATATTTTTTTTTATGTCAAAAACACAACATTTATAATATTTTGATGAGATGTCATTATGAAGATTAAATTATCGTGACGCTGTAGTTTAATTTGAGATGACAATTAAATCATGTTTTGGGAAAAGTTGGTCTTTGAAAGCGATTATTAATTTATAAAACGGAAGCATGTCTTATGACGGAAGATGTCTTAAATTAAATACAGCCACATATTAATAATTTCATTATTTTGGTATACGTAACACAAATAGAGTTTTAGTTTTAAATGTCCTAGATTTATAGAGATTTCATTAATTAGCCGACATAGAGAAATATATTACAATATACATATAGAATTTCAAATAGAAAATTTATAAGATCCGGCTACTGGTTTGGGCTAAAGTGGCTAAGGGGGAATTGCGGAAGTGATAGTTTTATTACTTCGTCTGAATCAGCTTCTTTGTTTTCAGCTATATATAACATATGCTTGAAATAAAATATTAAATCATCAATGCAGTATGATATTCATTTGGAGACATTGAGGTTAAAGAGTGTAGTATTTTTTCAAGATGTCTTTGGATGTATTATTTCCAAAATCGTGTTTTACAAACAAAAAACGAATAAATCAACGAGTTAACATAAAGAAAAATGTAAGTGGAAAAAGGTCCAACACACGAATTAAACAACAAATATTTTGAGATGTCGGTTTTAGATATTACTAAACAGATAGTTCTAACATATTTCATGTCAGTAACCCTTTCAAGATCTTTATAAAATGAAAGGGCTCATATGTTGGAGTAAAATGGTGGAAGTTAACCCCTCGTAAATAACAAAATTAGGACATCACAATTTTCGAGTCGATTTTTTAATGAAGCCTGCGGAGATATTCTTCTAGTTAATATGATGCTAAGCCACAATTCGGGTTTTCCCAAATCCTGCAAAATGATAATTATCTGGGAAAATTTATATACGGCCATTTCACAGTGTTTTGTACTTTTTAAATTAATTCCGCAATAAGTATTCCCCAATTTGAATTTCCTTTTCTACATACCCCAAAACGCATTTCACAATCCGTATTTCCCAAACCAGATATTCTAGTCCGCATTTAACTTCGATCCAAAAGGACCAAAGTTATGGCCAATAATTATTAAACATTTGGCTGGTTCAAAACAACTTTTCGCGTGGTTTTAAAAGTACTTCAGTCCGAAAAACCAAAAACAGAAAAAAAAAATATTCGTCCATCTGTTTGGATGTCTGGATGTCGTTCTCTTACATACTTATAGTACCTCAAGAACGGCATGTCATATTTTTAATTTTCCGTAAATCAGTTTCTATGGCACAGACGGAGAATTAAAAAGCTTTGCGAAGCTGTATGTCAGGATATGTGGGGATTCAATATTACCCCGTTAACCAAACCCTGTTGGGAGTTGATTTGGAAGTTCGCTTGAGTTGTTCTGAGCTCAGTTTATACTCAGTTGGGTTCGAGTTAGAAGTTGATATGGGATTGGATTGTATTCGTAGACATTTGTAGTTTTCGGACTAAGTTTGTGTTTAATTTTGAGATGAATTGGGGTTAAATTTAGTTGCGGATTTATTTTAAGGGAGTTATGGGTTGAGTTGGAAGTGGCCTTACCTTGAGTTTATTTACCCATGTATCTTTTCTGACATGTTGATTTATAGATTGAATAGTCCGTTGAGTTTAGATGTGAGTTAAAAGCGGAATTTTCGATCGACGTGTGGTTGGTTTGGATTGTTTTTTGGACTTATTTGGGCATCCAGTTAAGATTTGAGATAAAAATTACATTGAGTTGCTTCGAGTTCATGTTTTGGACCTTGAGGGTTGCGTTGGAATTGCGTGATGGAGTTTAGTTTGGAATTTCTTAGGGGGTTTTGTATATTTAAGGTTGGGATTGAACGTTGAATTTGGAGTTGAGTTGATGATTTAGTTGGAGATGAGTTAATTGTTGAGTTGCGGTTGAGTTATGGTGGAGTTTACAGTTGGGTTAATGGTTGAGTTGAATTTGATTTAGGGCTGAATTGTGTTTTAATAATGAAGTTGAGTTAGATGTGATTGAAGGGGATACATTTGGAATTCGAGATAAGGGTTTATTAGGATGTTAGATTGAGTTTAGTTCACAAACGAAAGCGTTTTTAGAATCGAGTGGATTCCGGGATTGAGTTGGCCGTGGTGGGTGGAGTTGAGTGGAGGGTTATGATTTGGTTGGAGCTTACTTCAGTTGAAATTGACTTGGGTTCGAGTGAGAGTAACGGTTTGAATTTTTGCAGGCTGTTCCATTAATTGCATTAGGCGTTGAGCTTTCAATTAGGTTTAGTGTTCATTTAAAGTTTATTTTGTAATAATTGGGACTGATTTGGGAGTTGAGTAGGTTTTGAGGATGGAAGTTTTGATCATTTCCTTAGGTTTAAGCCCTTTATATAATGGCTCCTCTATCCAATTTATGAGGCTTCGATGGCCATAAATAAATCGAAACACACAATTATTCAATGTACCACACAATTCACGTGTATGTGGTCGTGACAATTTATTCCAATACACAAATATTATAACCAAAATTATATTGTGGAGTAATATCCACCACCACTGTAATTTTACAAGAAAACTTGTCACCGAATTAATATTGAGAATTTAGTAAATTAAATAGTAATCACTTATATATTTTAACAACTAGAATTTTGCAATTTACAATGAACGATGCGTCGCTACTCAAAAACCGAACGAGAGTGTATTGTCTATGTACTGATTGCGTGGGTCACAATAAAATTATATAGAGTTAAATAACTTAGACACGACATTTTTGTTTCAGCAATCGTATTTTCCGGAATGATTGAGTATGAATGACGACAATAGAGGGTACAATAATTTTGGTTCTGTATTAAATTGTCCAAATGTCCATGATATTTATTTAATACCCAATAGTGAACTGTACTCAATATAGGGAAATATATTGATTGAGTTGAGTACAGATGCAAATCCTAGAATATATTAGTAAGTTAAAATATTCTGCAGGTGTCATTATAAACCGAAAAGAGCTGTTTAATTACAGTTATATTTAAAAGTTGAAATGCGCTACATTTCAAAGAATTGTGGCGATAAACGAATGAAAATAAGCCATTGAAATGAGTGAATCGCTACAATATTTTCAGCATTAGCATTCCGAGTTTCAATTTTATATTTCCCATCCTACTTTTAGCACCTCCCATTACAGATTTACAAATCTATATTTCCCATTTCGCTTTTCATATTCTTCATTTATTCTTCCTTATTATAGGCATTCAAAACTTCGTGTCCCCCTTCCACATTTCGCCTTTCCAATTCGGTAAACCGCATTTACAATTTTGCATTATTCATGATTCATTAGTCATCCCATATTTCCTATTCGTCGTATTCCAATCTGCATTTCATATTCCCTAAGCTGTGTTCCGAATTTCGCGTTACCCATTTCTAATTTGCGTTTCTCACTCCCTATACCCCATCCCACATTTCTCATTTCATATTCCCCATTCTTCAACTCATATTCCATATATCATTCAAACTACCATTCTAGCTGATATACTAATCGGCTTCTTCCATTCCGTATTCCATTTAATTTAATATTCTCCAGCCCTCATTTGTCACTTCGCGTAAGCCTTTCCTTATTTTCCATCATTAAATACAAATAAATTTCTTCATTCTATGTTGTACACTCCCCCCATTCTACATACAGCATTTTTCTATCCTTATTCCCGATTCTGCAACTCTCATCCCAGATATTAAATTCCGAATTACCCATTCACGTTCCGCACTCCCATCCCCATTAGATTTCTATTAAATTGAAAAATATTTGGAAAAACGTTCATCCTTTTCTTAAAAAGAGCAGCAGGGCGGAAAAATGAATGCTTCGAATTATCATTTTGCTTCGAAGAATTTGTAATTTCCCTAAATTAATTTCTCTGCCTGTTGGAGGTATCATAAATCAATCAACGGCCGATGCTTGGAGTTACAACCAATACATTAAACAATTTTCAATTTTTCTTACATTAATTTGAATTAATAATTCATGTAATTTCTATTATGCAGCCGATCCTAACAATATTTTTCATTACCCATTAAATAGACAGGTTCATGTACTCAATATTTTAAATTTTTAATTTATTTGAATTTCATGGCTGTTTTCCGAATTGCTGTTATATTTTTCTGAAAATATTACTTCAAATAAAATTAAAACCTTTTCATTTTTCTACAATGTTTCGATACGTATCTTCTTTTCTTATTTTACAAGATCTTGGCTGGTATGCTTATGATTCTAAATTGATTTGACTGCTTTTCTAACAATACAATCAAACAACGTATCGGTATAGTTTTCGGGGTGTTCTAAAAAAATTGTTCCACTATTAAATTTTTTAAAAATTAAATCCCAAAATCGATGGAAAAGAAAGAACTAAGAAAACGATATATAGATGATATTTTGTTGATAAAACTTTGATTGTGGCAAGATGGATAAAGAATTGATTTATTCAAGCCCCATTGCCCTAGTAGGTAACTTGGAATCTTACTAGCTAAAGCATTAAAAATGATCCAACTCAAGCGCCTACAATTCACTTTTTAAAAAATTGTATCACGTCTATTTCAATCCATATCAGAAAAAATATTCACTCGATTCACTAATTCCATTGAAATTGATGGTACACGGAGCAGTTTCCTTTGATACTCGAACGTTACACCGATATTTCGCCTGAATATACATTTGATGATAAGTCAACCAAATCTCCCATGTTAACCATTATTTGTTCCGGTTCAAGTTTTTGTTCTGGTCTCTCTATTTTAAGGGAGACGTTTAAACAAAAAATAAGTTGATTATAGGAGATTAGTTCCAGTCACAATTATAGCTCCAAGCAAAAAGGTTATGTAATGATGACTGAAAAAATGCTGCATCCGATCAAGCTCGAAACGTGGATAATTGGTGAGCTAAAATGAATACACTTGGTCAGCAATATTAATTAAATAAAAATTTTATAAGGTTTATTATTAATGTTGGGCACAGGGACGTGTTTTGCATTATCGCCAAACAAAACATTTTTTTAAATATTGCACATGTGACAAAAATCGGTTTATTATAAGGGAGTCTTTTATTCCAATTTTTTCTAATAAAATAAATTACTTGACTGTAACAAAGCCCTTAATTGATCCGATAATAAATGTGGAAAATTAATCAGTCAAAATAAATTTTTGGTCAGCTATACAAATTAAGAGCAAATTATTTTAAGAAAATGTTTGTTTGGTAAGGCAAATACAACAAAAATCAGTATGTCAGGTTGTGTCCGTTGGTCTTTGCATGTGACGTGAAAATTTTTGTTTTTCAGATAAAAAAAAATTAAGCAGGGATATTATCGACGAGCATCGTGGAACCCAAAATTAGCATTTATATTAAAATTTGATTGTTAATGGTATTTCTACCTGATATTGGGATAGATACTCGATACTCAGATAAGCAGATAAGCAGTTATTTTTTGCGAATTTGCTAGAAATCTTATACACGATAATTTAGCAAGCCAAAAAACGGTATACACGATATTTTTTCGTGGTTAGCAAGCAAGCAAATCGTAGAGATTTTGCGAGCGTTTTAACGTATGCGCATCTACGTAAATATTTGTGGAAACATTTATTGATCATATTACGCAAATAAATTTACGATTCGCAAATCCGCCATATTATCCGGTTTGCGAATTGCTAGAGTATCGGGTATCTGGCCCATTGCCGTATCTCCGATAAAAGTTATTTAAATAATATTAAGAGTTTGTTAATTTTTTTAAAGAGACAAGTGCGAACCCTATCATCTTTCCAATAAAAACGTTTGCTGGTTGGCTTTTGCCTATACGTAAACGATTTTTCTATTTGTTCCGTAATCATATGAGGTGAATTATCATTTAATCTAACGAGTGCTTGCTGATTTCCATAAACATATTTTAATCAACCTAATTGTATCAAACTGATTCGTGGTGACGTAATTTTCAAAATATACAGTGAATTTTTTTGTACTTAAGTGCGCGATATAATTTACTCAGTTACAAAAGGCAGTAAAAAATAATCTCATCATAATTTGAGGGTAAACTTTGCAACATTTAATTATTATATTGTAAAATTATCTTACAAAAGAAGTGCTTCAAAGATCAGGCTTAAGAAACAAACACATTACTACATTTGTTTGTTAACCAAATGGCCGAAGTAGCTAAACTGAATTAAACACGAGATACAGTCAAAGCTATTTTGACAAATATTAAGAAATTTGCAGATGACAAAGCTATTGAACCACCTGAGAATCAAGAAATCAACAAGGAAAAAATCGACACGGGGCTTCAGAAATTGGAAATGGAATGAATTTCATAACATAAGTGATTCAATTGCAATTTTGCCTGATAGTAATCAACAAGCCGAAGTACCTAGATGCCTTTAAAGAATCGTTTTCCGACGCTGAGGCCATCCTGTGATGCCTATTCAAACACGTCTGCCCAGCGTTAACACATTACTAGAAAATAATCTAGTATCAAACAGGACATCTTTTTATTTCGATAAGCCATTATTGCACGGCGATGTACGTTTGCCTCGAATTCATATTGATTCATTTGCTGGCGATTATTCCAAGTGGCCCACATTTTACGATCAATACGCAAAAGCAATTCATAACAACTGGTCACTTACGAATGTCAATAAGTTTCAATATCTGAAGACACTATTATAGGGTGATGCAACCTATAATAAATAATAAACAATCTAGCATGAAGATTCATCCTGCTACAAGTGAAAACATATCATTTAATTATTGTTCTATGTTTAAGGGTAATCGTCCATTATATCGATGCTTTAAATTCAAATGTTTAAGACTGGTAGCAAGGAGACAATTCGTATTAAACAATAAACTGTGTGGAATTTGCTTACGTTCCGATAACTATTCAAATGAAAACGACCGAAAATGTTTGCTGTGCCAAGAAAAGCACAGCACACTACTATAATTAGTGACAGTTCAAATAATAAACACACCTTAGCTTTTGTTAAACCAACGAATACGCCAATTAATACTACTAATGAAACCAGCTGCTTCAGTTCGAGGATACGTGAACTTAAAGGTAACATTAAATCCCAACACGCATCAAGCTTACCAAGATTAACAACGTAAATTCTAGCCAGTCAAATAAACCAAGCATGATGGGAAATAGTCACAGATTTGATCTGATCCTAATTTTGCAACACGAGGACACATTGACTTGATATTGGAAAACGATGTGTTTCTGGATGTACTATACCTGAAAAATTTGTTATTCAACCGATGATAATAGCGTAACATACGATGTTCTCTTGGATTTTTTATGGAAAGTTGGTAACAAAAGAGCCTACTAAAAATTTGCTTGCATTTCACATAATGACAACAATAAAACAGCAGGACCTTTATCTTCTAGAAAATTATTGGATTATTGAAGATGTTTGTATTGAAAGACCACATAAATTAGAAGAAACAAAGTGTGAAAAATATTTTAATGCTACAACACAAAGGGAAGAGGATGGCCGATTTTCGGTTCGATTGCCTTTCAGAGAAACACCTAAGGAGCTTGGATTCCCCTTGATGAGTGCTGAACAACGATTTTTATCTATGGAATAAAAATTTGTGGAAAGACAGGAACTAGCAATTCAGTATCGCCAATTTATTTACAAGTATTTTACTCTAGAGCATAATATATGGAATATAATCCAAGTGGTGACATAAATTTTGATAAGCCACATTTTTTATTTGCCTCATCACATTTGCACAGTGTGCAAAAATTCAAGCAATACAACGAAACTGCGTGTAGTTTCCGATGGATCGATCAGCTTCCTATTTGAGAACGAAAAATCCACCACACGATGTTTTTGTTAAATGAACAGCAGCATAAAGCCGCGTTGCCCCAATTGAAACGGTTACCCAACCACGCCTTGAATTGTGCGCGGCAGTTTTGGGAACCAAACTATACAAGTAAGCTCGGACCGGTTCCCAAGTAGTACTGGTTTGGTTTTCCGATCATCCAAGTAGATGGAAGAACTTTGTAGCTAACCGTACAACATTTATTCGAAAAATGTTACCAGAAGCCCATTGTAACCACGTAGAGTCGAATCTAAATCCTACCGATCTAACTTCAATAGGCTTGACCCGCAACAATTAGCAAATAATAAGAAATGGTGGTCAGGAGCATCATACTTAAAACTAGAAAAGTCATCTTGGCTAGTTGGTTACAACAAAATGAACATTAATCTTCCCGAACAACGCAAGATGAAAATATTGTCAAATTATGGAACGTGTGAATCGAACCAAGTCAAGGTGGCTAAAAGATTTTCCGAGTTTTAAGTTATGTCCGTTTAAGTTAAGGTTTCAGAGCGAAATGCCCTTAATGATCAATTCATATTACCGACAGGCGTGATGGAATTGAAAATTGATGAAAATAAATGTACTATATAGATGGGTAGATTCCGATGTATTCAAAACCGAACTCAAGGCATTATAGCAATGAAAAAATATTGATCGACACAGCAAATTATTAATGTTGACACCGTTCGGATTGTGAGTACGATATAAAATACTCTATAATTTTACCGAGGACTCATATTTATTTATGGAACGTGATTAAGAATAATCATTCGTCAAAGGTATTAAATTATGGTTGCCAGAACATGGTCCGACGACATAATATATTGAAATGTAGGTATAACATGTTTCAAGCTTCGGAAACACACAAATGGGTAAATTATGGGCCAGCTACCCCAGTATAGAGTCAAGACAGGTATACATTTTTTGCATTCGGGATTAGAATATGCAGGACCAATATGGATTCGTGACCGGTCAGGTCGAGGGTCTTTTAAACCAATAAAAGGTTACGTGTCATTGTTTATATGTACCAGAGTGAATGCAATTCAGATCAAGGTAGTATCAAAATTGACAATCGAGGCTTTTACAATGGCGTTTCATCGATTCATTGCTAAAAGAGGAAAGCCAGTAGAACTAGTATCGGACAACGGTAGCAATTTTGTGGGTGCAAAAAGGTAAATGGATGTGCTGAATGAATAATTCAAGTCACAAAGCCACTTTGATCAAATATCAAAATTTGTATCTCCCCTAAAATCAGTTTCAGATTTATTCCAGCCAGATCGCCACATTTTGGAGAGTTATGTAAGTCAATCATAAAATCCTATAAAAAATTATTTTTAAGGTCGATTGGCACAGCCAGATGAATTATGTACAAATTGAGGAAATTTTAAATTCCAGGCCTATATGTATGTCCATTATCTGGGAACATTGTGTTTCGTATACGATTACTTTATTTTGCAATCACAACACAAATAAGTTAAACTCGTAAAAATTGAACAGTTGTTGGTATACAAAAAATCTACTGTAAAGATACACCATACAGATTTCTCCAAATCTATAGGGGTACAATTAATTACGATTGAGCATTTCTGAATTTGCTTCCACTATGATTGTATATCGATTATTCCAAAATTTTCCGGCTATTCCTGAAGTATGCGCATTCTGACGAAAACCTATTACTAGTTGTTGTGGCTCTATTCTCAAGGAAAACCATACAGATTTCTCAAAATTTCAGGAAACATCAGGAATATTTCAAAAAAATCGATGTATACATCATAGAAGAAGCGAATTCAGAAACGTAAAATTCTAGCTACCTGCTACCAGGTATGTAGCTAGGATTTAATGTTTCTGAATTCGGCTCCACTTTACTTGTATATCGAATTTTTCAAAATCTTCCTGACGTTCCTGAAATGCGTGCGTCCTGACGGAAAACTATAGGAGCTAAAATTAAAATTAAATTGAAGTTCTTATTTGGGGGCCTTACAGCATGTCCCCGTTCGACATGATACCTCTATATTATTCAAACCAAAATTCCAACCATACCTAACACAAATTATGACATAACCTTTATAATATCAAGATACATATGAATATGTGTTAATACATAATGTATATATTAACTTGAAAAAAACATAAATAATGTAGTGCCCAAGAGCTTAAAGAAAACATTATCATATTTAGATAAGAATCAGTACACCATACAAAAATTTGTACTTTTACCAAAATCAAATATTTGTTAAGAACTTAATTTTACATATTTGTGCTTGTACCAAAAATATGTATGTACATAAAAAAAAAATGTTTTATAACATCAATTAAGATGTCATATATTCGTACATATAAATTTTTTGTTCTTTGGCAAATTTTTAAAAGCAAAATAAAATTTTTATTGAAAATAATGGATGTGTATGAGGTATGATGCAGATCATAAATTTAAAAATTTTCAACGTGAGATTTTCAGCGATACCATTAAAACTCATAAATTGAAAATATTTATTTATACATGTAGGAACAAAATGTATGTTTAATGCATTTTTATAGGGTGGTACATGTTAGGAACAGCAGCTATATTCACATTTTCTAATGCATCTGTTTTATACTATGTATTATATTTGCTACAATTTTACATTAGATTATGCTGCAATATCTATATAGAACCAAGATTCTACGAAAATTTCGTTATTCTAAGAAAATGAATTTACCTTTATCCATAACATATAAAAATTGTGAAAATAAGGAAATCGAAAATTTGCAAGAATTTGTATTTTAAAACCATCAATCATTCCAAAACTAATTAAAATAAATTTCATATAGAAGTAAAATTCATAGCAATGGGAATCATTAAGTCATCACGTGCAATTAAGCAAAACCGTGTACATACCTCACCGAAAAATTCAATCAAAATTTTGTATTTTTATTGATGTGCTAAAAAATTTATTGGTCTCATTATCAAATAATGCTGCTACTTTTAAAAGAGATACATGATGTATGTACGGCTAATAAAACTCAAAATAAAGCCAAAATCAAAATTTTAATGTTTCATGTACACTCAATATTTAATCGTGTAACGTATATAGTATTTATACGAGTATGTGCAATATGAATAAAACCTCACAGAAGCAAGACAAACAGCAATATCAATTAAAATATTTATGCTATAAAAAAATGTGTCACGTTTCAACAGATTTAATGGATATGAATGGTTGGCAATTTATTTTATGGATATACTTACAAGCAAAATGTTGTTTATTCAACACATATATAAATTATCTAAATAACAACAAAGCAGTGTAAATAAAAAGCGTTTTGTCATTATATTTAAAATCGTCCAATTGAGTTACTCAGAATTTATTTAAATAGGTCAATATCAATTAAAACTTTTTTTCTCCGTTGAGTTTATGACTGAGTGCCTCACAAACTAATAGAATCCCAAATAACGGTGACAGAAGAAGCGATTTTCGCTTCAATCGATCAAGCTCGGTCAAGAATATAAATTAAATCACCAGTTTAAAAAATTGTACATATTCATGATAGCTTCGATTGTACTGTGGTGAAATTCCAAATACTTCACAATCCAATTTTACAAGAAATAACAAACACTTTTCTTTTCACAATACAGCAAATAATTTATTTTATTTAATAAGAGCTACCTATTCTTCACAATGGTACATTATTATCTCTTCATGCGACTCAAAACAGTGATTTCATATGTTTGCTTTTTGACATTTTATACCCCTTCTCGTTACAATTATTATGGTTCATTCGTTATAATTTAAATACGATAAATGATGTAGGGCTGGGCAAACTGTTGATAAAGATGGTCATTAATTCCGACATTTATAATGTTGCCAAGGTGCGAGTTCTGCCATATCCCATAATAGAATTTTCAAATGTTGTGCATGGGACATAAATCGGTTTTATGGTTAGACAAAAATTAACAGAAAATTATTTAAAGAAAATATTTCTCGGAAGATTTGCTTGCAAAAAACATTAGTATATCAGGTTCCTCCCGTTCGGCTAAATCATAAGTTCTGTTAGTTCATGAGTGTGACAGATGAGAGTATGTTAGTGTATACTAAAGTTAGCCGAAAGTTTTCAGCCGAAAGCAAAAATATCGATAATGCATATAGTGTCTTGGCTATCTCAGCCGAAAGTTACTAGCCGACATATTTCAGCCGAAACATAGTTTAAATAAAATGAAAAATTAACAAAACAATGTATTAACTGATATTTTCATGTAGTGATTTTATGCCTGATAGGCTCATTTTGTTATGTCACTAAATACCTTAGGAATTCTACTATAAATTTCATCAAAGGAGCCAAATATAAAATGTAAACATTTGTATAAATTCAACCTTTAAATTGTCATGTCTGTAAAGGATTTCAATTAGCGAGTCTAGCCAACAGTTACCTTAGAGTAAAATCCGCCCCTTTCCCAAAATAATTTTAAAGAATTTCTCTCAATTTTTTCCAGAATATCTCTCGGCTCTTTTCCAAAATATAATACTAGAAAGAGCAGTAAACTCCCACTTCTCTCAATTTTTTTTTTTCCAGAATAGGTCCTGGCTCTTTTCCAGAATATAATAGTAGCAAGAGCAGTAAATTCTTTCTTTTCCCATTTTTTTTTTTAAATTTAACCCCGTTTTTTCAGAATATGTCCCTGGTCTATTCAATAATTTATTACTAAAATAAAGGAGCAAATTTCCTTTTTCCATAATATTTTTAAAAAGCAGCCCCCTCAATTTTCAAAAAGATACTCCCTCTTTCTAGAATATTTTCCACTTTCTTTTATTATGTTACTAGAAAAAACAGGTGAATAGCAGTTAAATATAAAATTGGACCCTCTTTCCCCTTTCAAAATTTATCATTGATTGTTATTTTAGGCCATTACCCGCTAGTAATATACAACGTACGTACATGTATTTGCTATAACAATGGATTAAATACGCTTTGACTTTTACATCAGTGGAAATGGTCGAGCTATGCAGATGCCATCCCAAAAACAGATTCTAGGAAAAGGTGATGCCAGAGCACAACGTTAAAAGTTAATTTTCTGACGATTTTGGTGAAGTTTGCGGAGACATATTCTGGGGTAATTTTATGCTCTTTCTACAATTATATTCTGGAAAGAGCCGAGTCACATTCTGAAAAAAACGGAGGTTACTATAAAAATATTTTATAGGGGGCTCCCCAGATGAGGGATAACTGTAGGTTATAGAACCATTTTTCAGACATGATATTTGAAGGGTTGAATTTATACAAATTGTTAAATTTTATATTACGCTCCTCTCATGGAACTTAGCTTGTAATTTTCATCGCAAACAGTGACAATGAAATAAGCCTGTATCCAGCCATAAATTCAATATATGAAAATTCCAGTTTATAGGTTGTTTTGCCAATTTTAAAAATACGTCCGCTGAGATAGCCAAGACACTATCTGCATTTTAGACATTTTATGACGTTCGGCTAACTTTAACAAGGTGTACGATTTCTGTGAAATCGCAAAACGAGGAATTTGATTTGAATGGTACATAAAATGAAAGGACATTGAATAGTCTGGGTCGGTCAGTCATTTCTCATCGAAATCGATATAGGATTATTGACCTATAATTCAACCAATGGCTTCTCAAAACCGTATAATAATTAATATTAATAAGAGTAATGGAAGACCACTCAGTATACATAAATCGTAATATATTTTGAACATTTAATTTTTTCTACTTGTTGTTTTCAGGGATCTCAGATCACAAAATCTGATCTGTGGGATAAAACAAATTATGGTTCAAATTATGGCTTTTAAGAATATTTTAAGGTTATGAACCAAAATGTAAAGGCAATGTGTAGCAAAAATTTCAAAAGAAGTTTAGATGTTTCATCTAGGAAATTAGCTATTTGATATGTTAGGCGGCTCATGTTTATTTTTTTGTTGCGTTAATACATATTACTACTTAAGAGATATTACCTACTTAAGAGATACCACGTGAGAGTCATACATTTTCATATGTATAAAAACATACAAGCATATAAAATTGCCATATAAAGCATACGGTATCGTAAAATTTAAGGAATACGATTCAAGGAAATATCTGAAAAGTGAGCTTAAAAATAAATTTGAATATTCAAAATTAACAGAACAATTACAAGTCGAACTTATAAACGTAAGGCAAAATAGTAATGAGAACATAACGTTGAACGTTAGTCGTACCGAAAAGTTATTGTCAGAATTTAACGAAGTTTATTTGAACAGTGAAGGTATTAAAGCTACTAAAACAATAATTCGTTTCAATTCTAAAACCGCTCTCAAAGCTTTCCAGGAAGGCCTCATTGATGCAGGTAAGTTCTTCACAAAGTGTATAATAAAGTCAATTGTTAGATATTCAAGCGAATTGGAAATTTTAGTAGGTGTTTTAGCCGATATTCAGACCATGTTAAATATGAGTAGTCTACCAGAACATTACCAAAACCATAACACATTTACCAATTATAATGATATAAGCCGTCCAGAGCCGTAATCACAGTAGTAGTAAAATTCTCCCACTACATTAGTGTTTGCAGGAAGCGTCAATCTGGTAATTTTTGCAGGCAGAATGTATCAGAAGAAGCAACCAAACAAGTTATCAGACTTCTCGTCGTCGAGAAATGGTTTGGGATCCGTTCCAGAACTAACAAACACTCCAGTTCGGATCCAAGATTTAAAATAGAGTGTGTGTGAGAAGTAAACATTTTAACCCTAAACTTTAATTTTAATTCATTAAGAGTCCCTATAGCGTTCTTACTGCAAATTCAATTATTATATCAGAAAATAATTTAGTTACTTTAGGTCTTGTGACTTGTGATTATAAATTATTGTGATGTTGCATTTAAATAATTTACCTAAAAATAAATTAGAACAGTCCGAAGTTCTTCATCTTGATCCTTCGTTAAATATCCTCCACAATAGTTTAAAAATTCTTTATTCATTTTTAAGTATTCATCATCTCAATCAGAAAGAGAGAAATTATATTCTGAATCTATGGGGGATATATATCACAGTTTTCTATCTAACTGGTGACAAATTCACCGCATTAGATAAAGTAACAGGTCATACAATTGTCCGATAATTGTTGTCCCACAAAAGAAGTGGAGAGTTGTGACATGACGGATATCTTGTATCACCTTGGTAAATCTAAATATTGCACAATAATTAACATTTTAGACCCTAAAGATAAAGAAAACTGCATTTACTATATACCTGGGCCATTTTCAATTTCAAACGGATACGCTTGGGACTATATAGCGTTAAACAACGTTCCAGCGACTTATAAACAATATATTTAGTGGGTTGAATGAAAACAAATGTTTAGCGAACCATGATGATGTGATAATTGTAGTGTTCCATTGGAAACAATTTGCTACTTGCAAGTACTTGTGAGTAGATGTCCAATGGAACGCGAATTTTCGTGACAGTAGTAAAATATAACCTCAATTTAAATAAAACTGGTAGATTTTGATAAAAAATACATTATTCCATTAATAATAATTAATAATAATACGTAATAAAACATTAAACAACAAAATAATTAAAATATTTTTGCGATTTAAAAATTGCCGTGTCGCATCACAAACATAAACAAATTTTTTTTTTAACCCTAATCCAACCAGCATATTTTTGTTATGTCAGTACATTCAAATTCTAATCAAATAACTTCCTAAATTTTTGCAAAGGATGCCAAGTACGTTGTATGGAATGTATGGAAATGTTTTAAAATAAAATACATACAAGTTTATAACTAAATTAACATTATTTTGCAAATCGATGCATTTATCAAATGAACCAAAAAGCACACTTTTGTTGGATTAAGGTTAAAAAATGACATTCCCCACAAACAAAATGGGTATAGAGCCATCTATTAGAATTTTTTAAACTAAAATCCCTCTTCCGTTAATTTTGTGCGTAACTACTTCTCAACTACACCATCGTTTGAGCATGAGTAGTTGCGAGTAGATACAAGTACTTGTGAGTAGTTTACTCAGGCCAATGGAACACAGCAAATCATAGGCTAATCTTAAGGATCATATTGCTTACATAATTAGATTCAACTAAACGAGTTTGATCTACCGCGATTGCTACAGGTAGTCGAGTTCTCAACGCGGCCGAACAAAATTATCGTACTATTGGGAAGGAATTACTAGCGATGGTATGGGGTTGTGAGTATTATTGCTCATATGTTTACAGTCGTAATTTTATAATAATATACTGATCATAAGGTTAACATGGCTTTGTAATTTAAAAAAATCGTTCTTCGTGACTAATTATTCGCCATGAATAAGGTTACAGGATTTTGATTAATACAAACCTGTAAATCTTAAACAAAATGAAGCGTTTTGAGTACGATAGCAATTGATACAAATCAATCTCCACAAAGTAAATTAAACTCAATTTAAAAAAAATCATTGTCTTTATTCGATCGCAGAGCAAACAAAATCAAAAAATTGAGCTTGTTGTACTGGAACATGATAAATACTACTCCAAATAAAAAAGATGATTTCGAAATTGGTAGGGTAATAGAGGAATTAAATTCGAAACTATTAGGTGGTCATCAAGATGTGTTTCGGACAGCGTAGCTTATAAAAAGTTACTACTATTTGGATAATTTATATTCTCGTATTAAAAAAGTCGTGAAGTCATCTGAGTTATGTCAGAAAAAAGCAAAAAATTCTCTTAAATTAATAAAATGCCAATGCAAACCAATTTCAATTCTTGAAAATATATATACTTAGCGTCCAAGATGACCTCACTAAATTTTCACTTATACGTTTTCTTTAAAGTAATAACTAAGCCGAAACCAAAGTATTTTACTGAAACGTCTAATATACCATCATTTGGACAATTACACGTAGGCATAACTTTTGGTTTTAAATTCGGCATCAGCTCCCACTTAAAAACAGACATACTTCAAGTCGGTGTATCAGCTTGGTATACAACTGCAGCATTAGAAATACCAAAGTTGTAGTACACAAAATCGACAACGTGTTTATTTTATTCAATTTTTTTATTAGAAAATCAATTAGGAAGCAGAAGTTCCAACAAAATTTTTAATTTAACATTACACAATTAAATAGTTATTATTTATCCAAATAATTAGAATTGAATGATCGTCTAGTCTCACATTTACTCATATTGAAATCACATAGCTTACTCAATTCATCTAAGTCATATATATAAGAATCAAACGCTCGCTGTCTCCATCATTAATAGATGGAAAAATTTGTCAATGTAATTAGGGCCATCATTAACCTGGGCAAAGGTTTCGACAGTTGATGTAATGTTGCATGGTATGGCATAGTTTACACACACATCATATACCTATTTGACCTTAGGTAAATTTAAATCCCCCAAAATCAGCACGTTGTCGTTATGTTGGTTGAAGATGAAATATTAAACAAACACTGTGTAACTAGTATACACCTCAAGTCCCGTATTCAGTGGAATATACACATCAATAATATTATTTTCTTACATATGTTCAGCTTCACACATAACAGTTCTATGGTTGGGTCACTATCAACAATATTACTACCGATAGAAGAGTGGACAGCAATGGTTATCCCACCACCCTTAGATTTAAATCTATTTAACTCCGAGCGATCCCGTCTGTAGACAAAGTAGCCTGCAGGAAAGTACTCCGAACTGCAAATATACATACACATTCAAATTAGTTTCAATCAGCACATAAATCGGATACAAAGGTGCAAACACAAAACAATAAACTTCAGTAGATTTTGAAACAATGTCACGAACGTTTTGAAAATAGATGAAATTAGAATTAATATCAACATCAGCTTTATTAACAGACAAGTTTAATGAGTTCGATACTGCTGGCGAACTCCGCGAAAATTTGCCTTCTGGGTGAAATTAAATTCCCTAATAAGAAGATGTTCAGGCCATGCCTCGGCCTTCAGTACAGCTTTAAAGTACTCAACAGGAACACCATCCTTATATGAGACATAATCAGCATTTTTATCAAAACGTATACAATTGGCGTAATGAAGTTATACGTATCTAAGATAAACTATAAATGTAAATAATTTAAACGGGTTGGCTTAATTAAAGTACACACATATTCTGTAAGCCTACTGAAATAATATAATGAAATGTTTGCCGATCGGTGAAAATCTCGAGTTTTCGATTTTCCTTAATATGTTTAAAATGCTACTTTTGCCATTATCGAAAAATCTAAGATTAATTTAAAATGGGTAGACATGATTAAAGTGATCGCATAGGCGTACCGAAATATCACAGAAGGTTGTTTTTCGATCAATGAAAATTTAAATATATCGAATTTTTTAGACATGCTGTTAAGTTAAAAATTTTCCAATTTTTGAATCAGATTGGATGCTTCAGCTAGCCAACCTTTCATCTGTGCTTTAAATAGCTTAGTCAATAATGCAACGAAACGTTGAATGTCAATTTTATAAATCAAGACAGAAATATAAATTTACAAAATTTAAAATATTTCGGCAGCTCCCTGCATACGGACGGGACTCCAGAACTGAAATTTTGTTATTCATGGTCAGTGGAATGATGTGTTGAGTTTAGTCAATAAGCTTAGTTAATCGTGCTTACTCGATGACTATTCTCATTTACTCATTTATCGGCATTTATACTAAATCATTGAAAATATCCAAAAATATGAAAATTTTTAAATGCATAAAGCAACCATAAATAGGAGTATAATATCAAAATAAAACCCAAGATGGTCTTGAATATTAAATCGTTCACATCAGCAAGCACTCACGTTTGCACAAGTTATATTTGTTTATTTCAACTAAACCTAATATAAAATTTTAAAACTAAATATTTTCGTATATATGTATGTATGTATGTAGCTATTCAAACGCTCAATGAAAAATCCTTCCCAAAGGACTGGTTAAAATTAACATAAACACGCACCAAACATGTAAATGTTGCACGCCCTCTTAATGTCTTTATAATTTTTACTAAATATATGTACGTGTTTCATATACACTTCTTAAAGATATACCCCAACCTCCAATAAATTCAAGGCATTTATCCAGATTTTCCCATTTTCTCGTTACGAAGGATAAAAAACAAAAACAAAAAAAAAACAGCATTACAATTCATTTTATGATTACAACAAATTTTTTTTTATTTTAGGTAATGGAAATGCTTTGTGTATTTTAAGGTTCGTTAAAGGTTTTGTTTCTGGTTGTATGCTTTAATAATACCGAATGAGATAAATTCTATAAAAGTCGGAAAAATATGAAAACAAACTTTTTATTTATATTTTTAGCAAAAAAAAAAAAACAAAAAAAGAAAAAAGTTTGTGCTGAATACAAAAAAAATATGCTTTTAATTAATAAAAAAATAAAAAAATGTTTTATATTTGTGTAGATACCAGCGCAAAAGGTATTTATGTATGTGTATTCCGAATAAAAAATGTTGCGAAGTTGATTTTGGTACAATGGTATTTAGGGCAATCAGAGCTTTATATAATATTTTTTACAACGCAACAACAAAAATTTGAGATAATATAAAGTTGAACATTTTTTATTTTGACGGAACTTTTTTCAAAACCGGATCAAAGCGCTGCACCCGTACCACAAAATGTATAAGCAAATAATACAAAAATAACGAGGATACATACATAAATACATATTATAATTCTTGTTAACCAACATTTTTTTTATGGTTTTCGCAACAAAAACAAAAAAATAACAAAAATACAAAATTTAAATTAATTCATCATGGGAAAACAGATTACAATGTTGTGCCATACCGCGCGCATATTACATAATGGTCTATGTCAAAACTTCACAAAATTACTTGAAATGCAAGAAGACACAATAAAAAAAAACGAAAATCTAAAATCATAAAAGTTGGAATTAATTTATAAAGCTCGCATACACACAGTTATTTGTATTATTAATAATAAACTGCGTGGTTATAATTATAGCTGCGTGGTATGATGTTATAAAATAATTCGAAACGAGTTCCAACGAAAATGTTTGATTTTTATTTTATTTTTTATGTTTCGTATTCAAATTTTTTTTATGCTGCCATCTATTAAGAGTATATACAAAGGTAGAGAATAATTTTCCAGAATTTGGTTAGCATGGAAAAATGGAAATGGATTGTGTTTTGGGTAAATGTTACACGAAAATGTTTTGTTTGCTTGTGTGTATAGTACAAAGAATATACAGTAACATTTGTATGTGTAGGAAATTGATTTTATTTTAGAGATGAGGAAAATGTCTATTTTATTGTGAATTTTTTGTTTGGTTTTCATGTATAGAAAGATATGAACGTAGAATTGTTATTTACGGTTTTATTATTTCATAAATAAACTTTTTTATTTGGAAAAATACCTTTTGGTTTCTATTGCTTTCAAAGCTCGACACAAAAATCGGCAAGATTTACGGTAATTAAATATCCCAGCCATACTATAAAGCAACAAATGAGCTAATTAAGTCACTTAAATCTATATAGCGGTTAGAGTTAGTAGTAATCAACTATATGATGAACTTACAAAACGGGGAGATTTTTAAGTACAGAAATCACTTTCGTTCACTAATTCAGTAAATCGTAAAAACGTACATAGTTGTTATAACTTGTTATGAACAACTATTATAACTTTTTGTTCTACGGAAAACCATTCAAAAATTATTTCAGAGCTTTCGGTAGAACATAAAGTTAGCTAGTATTGAGCAGAGTACTAAGACGTAACTATATGTTATAACTTTACGCAATATTTTCTTGTGGTATAACATGATTTCCTATATGAATCCATAGTAAAAATGAAGCCCTCGATTTTATATGAAAAAAGCACAATGCTAAAAAAAACTATTAAATAAGTTTAACAACACATAAGAAGACTTAAATTAAATGAATATTATTTGCAGAAGCCTAACTTTCATATTGGGGAAATACATCAGTGCGAGCTATGATGAATTAAATGTAATACAGAGAAACCTCACTACAACAAACATCGACGGGACCAAAAATGTTGTCCGTTGTAGTGAGGTGTCCCTTGAACTGAGGTTTTGTAATTTTTTTTTATGAAAATTTGATTGGGTTTCTACTTCTTATCCGATGTTGATGAAATTTAGCATTTCCAATGCAAATGGGATTCTCAAACGATTTTTAGACGAAGTACTGGAATGTGGCCAATCGGAAAGGAATTTGGCCATTTCTTATCCGATCTTTTGACGAAATTACCGGGCACGATGAAAATGAGATTTAAAATGTTGAAGTTCTTGAATAAGTCAATTCAGAAAGGAACTAGATCATTTCTTCTCCGATTTTGTTGAAATTCAGCATGAACTGGAAATGGGATTCTAAAATGATTTTTAGATAAAGTTCTGGAATCTGGCCTATTAGGAAGGAACTTGGCCATTTTTATCCGATTTAATTAAATTTAGCATGCATGATGGATCTAAACAGATTTTTGGTGAAGTTCTGGAATTTGGCCAAGTATGATGAAACTCGCCTATTCCTTAAACCATTAGAGTAAATTTGATAGGTGCGTTGGAAATGGAATGATAAAATGGTGATGTGTTGTTATTAATGACTTGTTTTATAAATCAGTTTTGAATCCCATTTCCATCGTACATGATGAATTTCATCAACATCAGATAAGAAATAGCCAAAATTCATTATATTTGTCCATATTCCAGAACTTCATCCAAAACTCATTTTAGGATCCTATTTTCAACCAACATGTCGAATTTCATCATAATCGGTTCACAAATAGGCAAGCGCACCCTTATACTTGGCCATATTTCAGAACTTCATCCAAAAATTATTTTAGAATCTCATTTCCATGGCATGCTGGATTGAATCAAAATCGGATACAAAATGGCCAAGTTCCTTCCTAATAGGCCAGATTCCAGAATATTATCTAAAAATCATTTTAGAATCCCATTTCCATGGCATGCTGGATTTCATCAAAATCAGAGAAGACCTAGTTCCCTCATCTACTTCACCCAAAAATCATTTTAAAGTCGTATTTCCATCATGCATGTTGAATTTCATTAAAATCAAAAAATAATGGCCATGTTCCTTCCTACTTGGCCATATTCCAGAACTAAATAATGCCCCTATCATCACAGAAATATCTGTACGTGTCTGTTCTAATAAAGCATCTGCTTAACTAAAAGAGATTTCGAAAAGCCACAGTACCTCCGGCTCTAGTACCATAACCTTAAAATAATAGTTCCAGTAGCCATAAATCCAACGATTTAACTTACTCAAGTTAACAATAATGCTTCATCTGACTTGCTAGGGCTTTCTACTCCGGTGTCAACAAGTATTCCTACCACTGCGTTACAGACGGCAATGGAAATACTTGAAAATGATGTTTTCTCAATTTTTTAAGTTCAATTTCGATACGTGCAAATCAATTTGCCAATCTAATTTAAATGGACTAAGTTTAACAAATCAAATAAGTACCATCAATGGATTTTGTGCCATAAAGCCAAGTATTCCAATCATTCCGCAACCAAATATGTTCGATATGAGAACCAATAATGACGGGACAAATAAATCCAATTTCACTTTCAGGACAACAAATACCACTGTCGGAATTTACTTTATGTTGCTGCGAGAAGGTGCTGGTTTTAATTTTATGTAACTGGATTTTCTCCAATTCAAAAACCATGTTATGAAAGCTGCTGTGTATTTGTATTTCGTCTATCCAATCAATGGAAAACAATGGCACTGGTACAATGGCGTATATATTACGAAATTCCGCACCGCCAAAATATAATATATGCCGCAAAGAATACTGCACCACCAAATGAAATATACGTAGCCAAGAATACCGCACTGCAAACAATCAGGTTATTTCCTAAGGAATTCTTCCGTTAGCAGACCTTTTATTGAGAGGTAGTTTTGTGATGCTGCCAACCAAAACGGAAATCCGTGGCATATAATGGGCCGAATTAATTGTTTGTACATTATCATACAAGTCCTATTCTTGAACCCGAGCTGTCCCATTATTGAGCGAATCATTCCAAAAGCCTTCCTAGCCTTAGAAATTACATTGCCCACATGATAGTTAAAGCCAAATCTAGAAGTTATTTTAACTTCTAGGTACCTTACCTTGTTAGTTACTTTAATTCTTTGCTTGTTGATAATTAACTCAAGGTTTCTGCTCTTTTGGATAGCTGATTTGCAGCATTTGCCGTAAGGGGGTCCAAAAACTTTAACTTTTGATTTAGCTTAATTAATCTTATGTCCCTATTGCTCATGATATTTGGTATGCATATATATTTCAGTTTCCAGTTTCTTTGCTGCTAGCTTCGGGCACATGGAATTACTGAATATCAATGTGTCATCAGCAAACATCAATGTTTCTTTGTCTGCCTCCTGACAGATCGGCTGATCATTTATAAATATTTTGTATAGTGATGGGCTGGTGGCCCTAATCTTGTACCCTGTGGCACGCCCCTATTTATCCTATTGGGTGGTGTAAACGAATCCTTTATTTTAATAGTAGCTTACCTGTCATTCAGAAAATTATCGATTAATCTAATTAAACAAGATTGATGCCCCGCAATTTAAAAATTAAGCCATTCAGTCAAATTGAGTCGAAAGCCTTCTCTATATTCAGTAAACATGCGACTATGAATCTCCTCTTATTCAATGACTAAGCATCTTTATTCCTAAAGTAAACTAGCGCATCTGCATTCGAGTAACCAGCTCTGAATTTGAAACAAAACTGATTTTCTGGTATCTGCTGATTTGCCCCGTAAATATGGTCATTCAAGTTATTCAATATAACTTTAATAATTATTATTCCCCTTCTTCGTCATACTAATCAGCCTAAAATCAGCAGGAAGCTCAGCGTTACTCTTCTTTGGTAAAGGAAGAATGATCGGTTCTTTCCATTTTAGGGAATAACTGTTAAGTATTTGACAAAAATAAATGGTAGCTTCTTGATTACATAATTACTTATACGGTCGGGTCCTGCGAATTTTTTATTCGTGCTTGAGAGTATCCTTAATACCTAGTGAATCGATGAAAATGGTGGTTATTATTTGACGGAGAACTAACTGGGCTTGCCCTGGAGAAATATGACAAAGGAGCAATTTAACTATTATTTAGATGATTTGTATATTTGATTACTTTTTGCATAGTTGAGGGCTCCCCGTTATCTTTTATTTCTCCATATAGAGTACTGTAAAAATTTGCTAATTCTAAAGCTATTTCTTTTAGATTAAAAGAGATATTCTAATTAGTTTTGATTTGTTCTGGGGGCGAGAAACGCTTCCTTCCTTTTAAAGAGTTAATTACTTTAAACTTGTCAGGTCCTGGTTTAATTCTTTCTACCCTCTCTAAGAAGTTATTTCTAAGGTGAATCCTCATGTTCTCGTTAATTAGTATGGTTAGACAATTTATTTGAGACCTTAATCTTTGGAATTTTGAAGAGTAGGAGTTAACATTTTTTTTACGTTCCCTACCTAGTGCTTTCTTTAATTGGTTTCGCTCTCTAAACATGTTTTCTAACAATGGTGGCAAATTTGCATGTCTATTAAAATGTTTTTATTTCTTACTAAATCAAAGATCGCAGACACTATTGATTTCCATGGTGACAAACTCAATGTACTTATCAATTTCAATATTTGTAAGATTTATTTCCCCGTCTAAATGGATTTGATCTATCTTCTGAGAAGCAACATTATAAAAATAATCCCACTCAATGTTTCTATAATCCACGAAATTAACGGGTGGGTGATTCAGGCAAGAACTTTAGACAATCTGAAAATTTATAAATTCCGTAATAATGTAAATACATTATTATTTGTGGTGGCCGTGGCTTATATCACACTTAAATTATTTGATTTAATTTTATATTTTATTCAAAACTTGAAATAGTTTTTAATTTTCTTTATTGTGATATTTTTTGTATTTTATTTTATTTTAAAAATACTAGTTTCGAGCTTCGCTCTTTCTGAGTAGTTTGCAAAAAATTGACAAAGAGCGAAGCTCGAAACTAGTATTTTTAAAATAAAATAAAATACAAAAAAATATCACAATAAAGAAAATTAAAAACTATTTCAAGTTTTGAATAAAATATAAAATTAAACCAAATAATGAAAATTTATGTAATTTGGAAATTCAATTATATTCTTAATGTTTAGTAGCGTTTCTCCAAGTAGTATGTCGGGCTTATAGTCCCTCAACAATTTATCTAACTCGACACGTCTCGCGCAATTATACACGGAGTTACAAACTAATGAAATTATTTTTAAGTTTTTTAATTCATTATGTATTTTGAATATAAAAGAGATAATGGCCGACTGCTTCTCTGTGTTATCACTCAATTTTTATACTGCGGCACGAATTTATTTATCTTATTAATGAAATCAACACAATCTAACCCAAAAAGTTGGCGACAATCTTATGTAATGAAACTAAAATGGTCTCGATCACGTTGCAATTGTCTCCAAGACTGGAAACTGACTCTCTTTCTCCGGTGCTAATACCACTGCAAGAGATGCACTCGGCTTAATGGTGCGTGCTGCTGATTCATTTGCGAAATACCTTTTGCTTAAATGATTTTTTATTTTAGTTTTCTCAGTACACTACATCCTTTGTAATTTGCTGGGTGTCCAAATTCACCACTATTGATGCAGTAAGCTTTCGGAGATTCTTCTGATTCATTGTTTGGTATAGAATCTTTTTAGGACCTTCACATTCATATGGCCCATGAGAGTTTTTACATTTTACGCAGCGATAATTATACGTGCAATTTCTAACTGTATGTCCGAAACGTTGGCATCGTAAGCATAGCACAACGTCCTTATTTTTTAATCTGTCCCAGCTAATTATGTGATGGCAAACATAATTAATTTTTGTCCACTACAATTTCAGTGGTCCCAATATGGCAATCCAATTTATGTTTTTCCGATATTGATCATTGAGTTTCAAAGACGTTTACCTCCACTCTCAATCCGGCCGCTTCTTGTTTATATCGTGAGCAATATCCGAAGTTGGGTAAGAATGATGCACTCCTGTTAGCAATATTATTTGTCTTTTTTTGTTCAGCAATGAATAGGGTGACTTCCTATGTCATTTTTTTAAGGAACTTGAATACTTTTTTAAGTCAATCTATATCTTGGCATCTAATAATATTATTGTGATGTTTTGCTATTTTGACTGTGAATTTATTTTCTCCATCCTCTTTAAGAGCCTGTGCCAACTAGTAAATTTTAACGTTGGATACCATAATTGGCGGTATTCTTCCTTTATTTAAACTTTTCGGTTATGTTGGAGTATTATTGTTCTTTATTCGTTTTTCGCTTGTTTTCAATTTGTTACTCTCAATAACAGCATTTGAACTGTAATTACGTCGAGAATCGGTGTCATTGAATTTTTTTTGTTGCGTCAGATTATTGGAGATTAATTCAGATTGCTCAACATCGCTAGCTTCCATCAAATTCATAGGTATTAACTCCGAGAATCTGTTATCACCTAGGCTATATTGCTGATTTACATAATCCTTAGTTCTCGCTTTTTTTTTTTTGAAGCTTCGACGTCGTGGTCAGGGTCAACTCTTTTCCTGTTAAAATGAGGTTCTATCGATTTCACCACTGTCATGGACGATTCTTCGCAGTACACTCAAATATTTTTGACACTAAATACAGGCAATTTATTTTTCCTTTTATTGATGCGATTTTTTTCCACTTTTGTGGCTCGATCTTTTTAATCAGACTCTTTATTATTTTAATTGCGTACACTCACACTTTATTTTTATTTTTAGATGCTTTTAATTCGCCGGGTATTTAATTTTCTCGTATTTTTTGCATTTGTGATTTTTAGTTTTATATTCCAAAAAATAAAGCAAACGTGAGTCAAATATAAAGTCTAAGGCAACTTCCATCGTGGTGCATCTCCTTTCTGTGTACATCGTTTTCTCTCTAGATGTAAAAGTAAAATCAACCGATATAGAAAGCTAAGGGACGGAGCCCTCTAGTTAGTTTAAATATTAAATAATTAAGTCAAAAATAGTTTATAAGAATTTTTAAATATAAAAATAGTTTTTTAGTAAGTTCAAATATAAGGTATTCTGGTATTTCCCAAAAAAAAAAAAATAACTAGGAAAAGCTTGATTGAAAATGATAATAAAACAAACACGTTTTCATTTTTAATTGATTTTGTTATTTAAGTAAAAGCCACATAGAATCTTAATATATTGGCTTCCACTAGACGTAAAAACCTTTAAAAAAACAATTCATATCAATTAAGTAACAATGAAAATCATTAAAAATATAAAAAGATAATTCAGATTTTTAGATTATCCAGGCAGTTTTCTCCTTTTGGCATTTTATTTTGGATGGCTCGTGGACTCGAGTGTCCGATGGATGTGGTAGGTGATTCATAAAAAGGAAAACTGGTTAATACATTCAATTCAAAATAATTTATATATTTAATAATAAACAAACTCAATACAATATTCTAATAAATAAAATATTGTGGATACAATAAGTTTTGAGGTTTTTTTATAACTTCGAAGCTTTATTCAGAGGGAAGAACCGAGCAGCCTTAGTGAACGAGTTTGCTTTTTTATACATAGATGAAATAATTTACCTATGTACATTTTGTATGTACTATATATAGAAAAATTTGCTTGTCAATTTTTTTCAATTCCTGCTAATAATAATTAATCATGCTAATTAATCAGTTGCTATTGATAAAATTGTAAATTTTAATCTAAAAATACTTAAGTTATTAATTATTGTGCATAGTTAGTGTTTTAAGTGAAAATTATGTGTGTTGTAAATCAATTAAAAATAGTTGAAATTCATTGAAGTTTGGAAACCAGAAATGCAAAATATGAATTTATTAATGCTTAAAGCGTATTTATGTGCCATTGAATAATGTCTGTTAAAGTGCATCAAATGGTTTTCAATAATTTATGAAAGTCAAGGTGTTCCGTGAAACAGCTCATTTTCAAAGCCATTGCCTAAACCGAAATATTTAATTCACACTAAATTCAGGCATTTAATAGCTTACTGGATCCCAGACACTAATTCCATTAAAAATATTTAGTACATTTTGGGGATGTGGTTTAAGTTAAGAAATTCTATTTCCGAGACCCTAAATAAAATCGAACAGTTTGGTAAGGAGTAGCAGAGGGCCCTTATACCTCAAATAAGTATAGTTTTGAGTATGAATCACTAGCTGAAAGAAGTGGTTCGGACGAAGGAAGGAAACACTCGCTATTAATGTGTTTTGATTAAAATATATTTTTGAGTAAAACTGTACAATCTTCAACTTTTGGTTTTCGTTATTTTTTAAATGAATTAAAGAGGTCCATATGGACCTTGTTGGTTCTCGTGATTTACCTTGCTCTGTATTTTTTGGTGAAAAAGTGAAAAATGAAAAGTTTTAATGCGTGATTGAATTGGATTAATGCTGTTTGCCTCGGTCAATTTTGTTGGCTATATATTCGATTTCGTTTCTAAACAGTTGGTAGGCTCATACCAAGCATTCATAAATGGCGATAGGTTTAGAATGTCGATTTCTCTTTGTCAATTTAAATTTACTTGAATTTTATGATCCAAAAACAACAACCTTACGTATCAAACAAAATTGAGGATTTTTATGTGTGTATTGGTCATAATAACGCGGTTTTACTTATTTGATTTATAAAAAATGTCATGATATACGACGTCATTCGTGATTTGGTTTTTCAAGCGTTTCGTACGTGAGCGATGTGGTTCCTTGAAATGCAAGCACCATCATCCCAAAGGCGTATAAAGTGTTGGTTAGGCACGGTGATATAATTAGATTTGACAGTATTATCCTTTTAATAAGACGATGATATTCGAATATCCTAAATAAGACGATGATATTTGAGTTTAAAAAATCGCAAAATCAGAAATTTGATCCGAATCATGCAGAATGCAGTAAACAATGTTAATAGTCTCTTGGATCGGTCTTCACCTTCGGTGTAGGGATCAATGTAGATGGTGGTGGCTACTGTTCTTAGGCAATGCATATTCTAATATTTGGGATAATAGAAAACGCGGGTTCGTCAAATGTTTTTCATTATAAAGAATAACGGTTGAAAAACAATGTATGACCAAAAATTCTTTGTTATATTTTATGTTGAAGTTATGACCTACCTAACGGAATACTCCTTACTTCTAGTAATGGCTGTGTAAATGAGGTGCGGGTCTTCACTCATTTGGTATAGTCCTTCACCTCATTTCGCTTAAATCACACGTTTTACAACCCGATTAATTAATTAACCGATTTTTTTTTTCATTTTTAATACATTTGGCTCGATGAAGACAGAGCAGATAAATACTTTTAGATCGTTGAAACAAGAATTCTTTTGTGTAATTTGCTTAATATTTTTATAAAAGATTTAGTTAGTTATTTAGACTAAAATTGTTGACAAATTGAATTCATTATTTCATTAACATTTCGCAAAACACTTGTGCAAATTAATTTTTACAGAATGTATATTAATCCAAGTACCTTCTCTATAAATTAACCTCGCGAAAAGAATTTTCGTTGCCAGCCTGACGATGAATAGCGTAATGTAACCTTGAAATGGGATGTTCCTGTTTAAAATTTTACTGTTGCATTACTGGCTTGAAATCAGTTTGTTACTCAGTTGATATTATGGTTGAGTAGATAATGTGTCCATGATCAACACAGGCGTCCATATATTGGTATAGTCTTTTTTGCACGATTAAATTGTTTAAAAAAGTGTCGCGGTAATTACTTAACTGATGATAAAATTTACATGTTTTTTCTGTGTAAATACTGTCATTGTTTGAGGGTGCTTCTACGCTGTACAAGTGAGGAAATATTTCGAGTCCCCACTTGTATCATCTTCAAAATCGATTAGATTTCGTTATTCATGTTACATCATTTAGCAAGGTTTTATACAAAATTGGTCGCGTGGTGTAGGCGACCAGTAAAGGAGCTCCTATATAGTTACCATTCTTCAAAAGAGTTCGAATACCATTTGGAAGTGGATGATTCAACCTTTCTAATGAATGTAAATTTATGATTCTGAGTAAGACTAAATGCACGAAGTCCAGCTGAAGTTTCCTACTTTTTATAATGAAAGAAGAAAACATTTTACTAATAAAAATTTTATCAATACTGGCTAGATTGAAGCTGTACAATGCCGAGATTTGATTAATGCGGTAGGTAGGATGTTTAAAGTAACCTGCGAAAAAGTTGGGAGTGCTTGAGGTTTCGGAAAAACCCTTGTATCCAATTGTATCAAAACCCTTGTATTTGATCCAAATTTTTAGTCAGCTCTTAACGTTCACATTAAATCTCTGATAATACATTAAAACTAGGTCAGATTCTGGTTAACACAAATGTTCAGAAATTTAGACATTTTGTAATGTCGAACATCTCATAAATTTTTAGAAGCTTAGCATTTGGAAATTTTTCCCAATTCTGCTGATGGATATTATGCTAACATACTGTAATATTAGTGGACGAGTTAGGGAAATAGTTAAGGGAATAGCTGTAGTGGAATTGATGGTAAGGGATATGACGTGTTGATTATAAGGCATTATCTAAAAAAATTTACTACGGCTAAAGTCGTATTCAGAGGTACCTGAGGAGCCGGGTAGCATTCCAGAATTTCAAGCAGAGTTGATGGCTGGAGCGAACTTGATGGCTGGAACCAACCAATCTCATTTATGCTTCAGAATTAAATTTAAAATTAAAAAAAATAAAATTAAGTCAGATTGGGTTATTAACATTACTTAAAATAACTGAATTGGCTTTTTTTGGCGAAACACACATACACACATTTTTAAATTTTTTAAAAACACTTATTAAATATTTCGCAAAATTACAAAAGGTTTAAAAACTCACTCGATTTATTTCGGCTTGTTAGGCCATCATATCAGTTTAATAAATACTCCTGATGATGGCCTAACAAGCCCAAATCGATCGAGTGATTTTTTAAACCTTTTGTAATTTTGCGAAATATTTAACAAGTGTTTTTAAAAATTTAAAAATTTGTGAATGAAAAAATTATTAATCGGAAACTTTGATAAACCCAAACTTTATTGTCTGTGCGGGAAAGACAATAAAAACTTGTTTGTATAATTACAATTCACAATTGGATAATATAAGCGATTTTTCAGTTCATCCCACGAAATTCCAACATTATAATCAATTCCCAGGCGTTCAAGCACTTAGAGTTGTATTTCTTAATGAATGATATTAAATCTCTAATGTTAACGCTTTGTAAACATCTATGTTAATTAGTAGACAGTCATACAAATCGAATACTGTATTTTTTGATATTTATTTACCTTTAACACTTACAGAGATACATACCGTAGTTACGAAATTTAATCGAAACACACACACATGTACATGGCTGAGAAAAGCGATAATAATATTTAGAAATACTAACGATAATAACATTTGTTAATTTTCACCTGCTCATAATAATTAAAGTGGAAGATTTTTTTTTTTACAGATGTATACGGAAAATCAGAATAATTAATGCAGAATGGAAGGCGAAAATTTTCATATACATACCATTACGTATATGAATCACCAAATTTTTCATTTTCTTTGCTACAGCTTAACAGTAAAACAAATACTTTTAGCGTTCTTTACAGGATCAAAATGATAAAAGTTTCAACATCTACTTTCTGTCTGCTTGCACGTTAGCTAAGGAGTTGGGATATACCGAGTTTTAACGGAAACTAAAGTATACAAATACATTTTTTTTTTTTTTTTTTTTTTCAATTTGCCCTTCTAACAATGCAATTAAACTTTTCTTACTTCTCGTTTGTTGCTGTTATTTTCACGATAAAAATTGAATGAATAATGATAAACTTTTTGTAATAAAATGTTATTAAAAGAAAAATGCAAAAAATGAAAATAGCATAATATAAAGGAGTAAGTAAGATAAGTTTAAAAAAATATCTTTTTTTAAAGCACAAAAGATGTAAAGTCTATTTAGACTTGTGTGTAAATTTTATTATAGTAAAAAAAAAATATTTTTCCAAACAGCAAAATCATTTCATTTTCTTTTATCATTTTTCAGTTTGTTATTTTTCTAAATGGCATAATCATTAAAATGAAAATGAGAACATCTGTTTTCAATAGTTTTTTGAATGTCTTTTCCTTAGATTTTCTTTTCGTTGTTAAGCAAATTTTTTTTTGTTTGTGTTGTGAAATTATAAGGAGAGTAAGAAATGCTATTAGGTTTTTATTGAGCTTTTAGTTTTCGGAACTTTTTCTATTGTGGTTTGGATTTGTTGGTTGTAAAAATAATCTTCCAAATACGTTGATGTGTTGATTGTTTTGTTGTTATAATTTCATTTTATTCTGGTAGATTTTAATAATCACTATGAAAACTGTTTTTTTTTTGTATAACTATAATATTTAACGCGATTGGCAAAACCAGAGCGGTAATAAAAGAATAGTTCTAGTTTTTGAACGATTTAAATTTAATTTCGTTATAGAAATGTTGATGATAATGATTATTTGGTTTTTGGTTGCCGGGAGGGATGAAATAAGTGTGCACTACTGTCGAGTTTAACAAATACATATATGTATGTATGTAGATTATGAACATCGTTTTTCGCCATATTGTTGTAAAATGTGCAAGCACCCAAACATATTGGTAAGATTTGTAAACTGTTTCAACGAGTGACGTGATTGCCTCTATTAAAAATAAAGGAACCTCATAAGAAGCTATGAATAAAAACAATCGCAAATCACAAATTTTAATGTTTGTTAAGTGTTCAGAAATTATTCGCCGTGCCTATCCAGGAAACCCAATTTTTTTCAACCATTAGTGTAAAAAAAGCGTGATTTGTTATAATGATATGACTTACTCAACACCTTGATTTTTGACGCGTAAGCATAAAAGTTGGATTGCAGTTAAACTATTCCGATTAGATAAATAAGATTTGAATTTTTGAGATTAATAATGGAAAAAAATAAAAATTCCAATTTTTCCAATAGCCTCAATATACTAATACACCAAACGTAATATTGCAGTTTATGCCATGTGTTCAAACTCTAGTTTTTAGAATTTTGACATTTTTATCAGTAAACTAATATTTTAGAACAAAAATATTTTCAAAAAATCCAATCCAGAACCATTTTATTAAATCTTAATTTGCCATTATAGGTAAATAATTTGTAAAAATCAATGATCGCCATATTGATAAGGAGCTAAGCCTTGCTTCTAACAAGTATCCAACATTGTAAACATAGATTATTAAAAATTTATGTGGCGAGTATCAACTCGAATAGCTTGACGAGTACATTTCAGTCATACACAATTTTTGGACATTTCGACTATAAATAAAATATGAGTTTGCCAATCAATTTTATTTTGGTATCATTTCAACGCGCTTGAAGCATAAATTCCTAATTATGCAACTTATTTTGATACCACTCAAGTAAGATATATACTTGTTGCCTATGTGAGTACACTTTAAACAAGCTCACCCAAAATGTTGAGATGGTTGGCCGTCATTAGTCCCCACAATCGTGGAAAGAAAAATTGTTAGAAATAATAAAAACGAGATAAATTTGATAAACCATGATGAGCTAAAAATAAATAATTTTCATTCAATTATTAGTTTTTTATGTTTATCTATTAAAATATTTTCCACAACTGCCTTTATCCAAAAAATAATAATTATGTAATTCCATTCTTCCATTAATTTGAATTAACCATAATCTTTCCATAATAACTTCCAATTCGTCCACACCTTTAAAACCTAACTAACCATAAATTGAGTACTATGCTGACTCTACTCTATTACAAATTTTAATGTTAAGCGTATTACTTCAATTTTCGCTATTTTGACATTTAATGTAAGGCCTGATGAGAAGATTGATTTTTTTCATAATCACAAGCTCATCAGTTCGAAACTAGATTAAATTCTCTTACAATCTTCGGAACATATTAAAATCATATAAATTAAAATTAAATACCAACGGGATACAAAATCATAGAATCCTGCCCATCTGTCGATTTCGTTGAATGATTGTTTGTAAATACTAATATACTTCTACACGTGTTAATTTTTAAAACACATTAAAAATGGTCTAAGGACCAGTTGCATATTAGAAATTACAAGAATTAATTAATTAGCATTCAAGAATTAAAATAAAATTAGCTTACACAGAAATAGGGCTATATGAATGTCGTGAAGAAGAAAAACTGTAAGAGAATTTGGTGTATTAATAAAATTCGCTAATATAACCTGCATAGTACATTCTGTTTATATGGAATGTAAAATGTTGGTGCAATCAGTCATAATCATAAGCTCATCAGTTCGAAAGTGGATTAAATTATCTTACAACTTAATGTAAACAAAACAATAATGGTTTACTAACTTGAAAATTAATTATACAAATTTAAACACAAATAAAAATCGTAAGTATCCTAACTATGAAGCAGTACATTAATGCTTATTGATTTTTACTTCATTACTTCGCTCTAAAAAGGCCAAAGTATTGAAATCCTGTAAAAAATAATGAAAAATTTTGTTGATCCAAAACCACTTTTCTCGACGTTTTGAAAGTCCATGAGTCTAAAGCAGCAAAAAAAAAAAAATATCCATCCGTCTGTCTGGATGTCTGGATGTCTATACCAGTGGTATCTCGAGAACTTCGGCTTGTCCGATTTGGATTTTTTTTGCGCCGATCGGTTTCTATGGTCAAGCCGGAGATTATTAGCATTCATTCTCTAAAGAAAAAGAAGTTAAGAGAATTGTGTCACCAGAAATGATGGATGAGCTCCATATAAATAATACTCAATTCAAGGATTTACGATTGTCATATCCATAATCCTATTAATTATAATTTACAAAATTTACAAATTCCTGAAATCACTTGTAGAAACATTTTTGGGCTCGAAAATAAGATATAATCTCTTACCACCCCAAAACTTCAAGATTCAGAAGAAAAACAAAATTCAGTAGGTAACTCCTAAATCGACAACTACATTAGAAACTTCTAGTGCTTCCAAACTTAGGTTTAATGACATTCCATATATCTAAGCGTTCGCAGACAATATTTCTAGAAACTTTCCCACATTTATTTATGTCAATTGACACTGTTTGTTTCATTATATAAAATTTTAAGTTAATTTTAAGAAAAGTTGTACATAAAAAACATAAACAAACCCCTACAGCTAACAACTTTAATATAATATTCCTTACATTACTTGAAAAAAAGTAAACAGATTCCTCTTCAGAATTTCCCGGTGGATTGACTTTCCTTAAAAACTTTTTAAGTTTCCTTTCGTGACTCAACTAAAAACATCGTAACTCTTACGTTTATACAAATAAATTCCGTCTCGCATACAAATACACTTGTAAATAAACCGTGTTGCTGAGGGTTACATTTTAAATTTACTATATACATTAGATTTAGTAGACGATACATATAAACGCAATCGCAAAGGGTGCATGTCTTATATTTAAATAGTAATAAAAAAAATTTCTAATTGAATTTAAATGAATTGTGATTGTAAATTGATTGATTTCATAATTTTAGGGTTAGAAAAAAAAAAAATAAAAATAAAAATAAACGTAAAGCAAATTTGATTAGTATTTTCCATGTTATTCGTATATTTTTCACCAACCTTCCTATATTTACGTTTTATTTTACCTGGAAACTAGTATTATTCATTTTTTATAATTATCATTGTTGGAAAATATAAAATATGTATTTATTAAATAAATTATATGTTGTTTGGTATTTAATTCTAGCTCATAAATTTTATTTTGTTAAATGTTACTGGTTTCTATTTATTATTTGTGGTTAAATACTATACTGATGACTAAACTATTTAAATTGGTCGATATCATATATTAATTGTATGTATGTATATTCGTTTGTAAGTATATTTATGATATATTAAACCGCACTAATTATGTTCCACTAAACTAAAGGATTTTGAATTTTAAAATTTATGATAATTAAATTTTGATTATATCCTATTTAATTTCAAATTGATTAATGTCGTCACATAACGAAAGTGGTATATCAGAAGTTTAATATCTTTATTTGCTTATACAATTAGAATAGTAACTAATTAGATGTTTGTGAACCAGTAGATGGAAGGTTATTATTAAATTTAACGTGGAGGGAAAAAATATTTCGATACATGGGAGGTGTCTACTGTCTACCTCAGTCTAGAATTTTTGTTGTCAATTTCAAAAATTTCAAAGAAATCGAACTGCTTTTAAGAGTTGTAGGAATAAAGTCCCCAAACCAAAAATAAAGTATTTAAACATATAAACTCTACTTTAAAATTATAAACAATCATTGACTTGCGATCAAAATAAATCTGATCCTAGCTGAACGAAGACCAACGTTTAGCCTAAGGACAAATGGTCTCCACTTTTAAACCACAAAGCTGGTTGGAGTGTGAGTTTTGTATAGTGTAGTGAGTTTTCTATTTGGCAGGCAGTGCTATAGATTAGTCTGTGAATGATTCTAGATTTACAAAATGACCAACCTAACAGGTTTGGATGAAATAAGTAATTTTTACTTCAATACAAATCTTTTAAGTTCAAGAAGTTCCATGTATCTATTAGACACATCTTCCATGTTATTAATAGAAACTTGGATATCTTAATAACAGCTGTTCCAGAAACATGTCCCGAACAATTACATATCGGTTTATCTGACCGCGTTCTTCATAAACTTCGACGTCATTTATATTATCCGTAGTATAATTATGATATTTCACTATTTCGTCACACAGCCAAACGGGGCTGGCCCACCAGACTTTATGTGCTATCAATTCATCTATACTGAGCCCTTTTGTAGCGCTCACAGGGTTCTCTTCAGAGTTAATGTGATGCCAATAACCAAACTTATATTTAGATAATATGTATGATTTTCTATTTGCGACAAATGTTTTCCATCGCTTTTAGAACGATGATAACCTGTCGAGAACTAGCTCAGAATCACTCCACATTGTAATGTTATCAATTTAAGTGTCATGGTGTCCTCAACAAATGACATCAGCAGTACTGACATATGCGCAGCTTGGAGTTCGATTCGTGCCAATGTTATTTGCTCAATTGGCATTAACTTTGTCTTCAAAATTATTATGGTGGATCGTCTGTTAGTCCCTTTTCCTGATATTGAGCAAATTATCGCCGAATAAGCTAATTCACTAGCATCACAAAACCCGCATAACTCTGTTGTGTCTGTTTACCCATACTGGAATTCTGATTTTGTTTATATTTCTCAATTTAAACCAATCTTTTTTAGTTTTCGGTGGTAGTAAATCGTCCCATATAATTGGTTCTAGCCAAATCCGTTGAAATAAAATTTTAACTTTAACGGTTAAAGGCGAAACCATCCTAAGGGATCAAATATTTTACTACCAACGGACAGCAATCCTCGCTTCGTTAAACAAACTGATTTTGGCAGATCATATTTGAATGTAAACTCATCCCTGCATGAATCGCAGCTTAAGCCAATAATTTTGGATGATTCACCTTCGTTCGATAGCTCTTTTTCACTACTCGTTTATCCTGCGACCATTAGCTACGTTTAATTCTGCGACATTAAACAAATTATTTGATTTCAACTGTCTTAAATTGAATCCGAATTCATTTAACGATGATGTTAATCAATTTTTTAGTACCGTCAGACCATCTATTATTTCAGAGCCACACATTAGATCGTCGACATAAGCATTCTTGGACAAAATATTGGCAACGTGTGGATATTTTGGTTCGATTCGATTAACAATCTCCTTGATGCATCTTGTTGATAAAAATGATGCTGATATGCCGTAGGTTACCGTACGTAACTGATATGCTTGCTGCATGTTGAATCTGAATTTGTTCGCCAAAGTATTTGTTGACATTTGGCATCATCGTCATGAACCCAAATCCAGTACATTTTCTCAATGTCCCCGCTTAACACATACTTGTGCTGCCTAAATCGCAGCATAATCATCAATGCTAGGGATAATTTCTAGTGTATCATTTAATGACAAATTTGTGATTGGCTTTCTCGAACTATCAAATACTACCCTTAAACAAGTGGTAGTGCTTTGTTTTAGCAGGACATGATGCGGTAAATAGTATGAGATTGGTTTGAACTGGCATAGCAATTTCATGTGGTCAAGAGCTTCGTGTTCTGACATAAAATTATGATATAGTAATTTGAATGTTTTAGATCTCACTGGAAATGGCGCTCCATTGACAACAGTCTCTTGTATGCAATATTGTATGTTGAACCTAGCTCTTAAGGTTGAATCTAAATGGAAAGACATACAGTAAATTTATTATCGGACGAAATTTTCATGATTTTCGAAAATAGTTGTTCACATATATGATCGTTGGAGTACTCAGCAGTTCTTGGAACATTTTTGAGTTCCCAGAAACTTTTTGGCGTGATATAACGTTGTAATTATCGAATCCATCTAAATTTTGTGTTGAACGAACACTGACATTTGACTACATTGAACCTTGCTATCACTCATCATATCGAAGAAAATGTCGGACCCTAGCAACAAGTCAATATCGCCACCGTTTAAACCATCGCGATCAGTTAGTTTTAAAAAATGAAAATTTTGTAGTATACGTTATTGTCTGATAGTGTTGCCGGCTGCATTATAGCTATGTGTGGTACTATGTATGTGTTTAAAATTGTTTTGTAGCTAGCGTCTAGAGCCCAAACACTTGATTTAAATAGACCAGGTTTCTTTTGACAGGTCTAGAGCTTTGGAAGCCTTTTCGGAAATAAAACTAGATTCAGATGCTGAATCTAATAATGCTTTGCATGAATAAAAAGAGCCCTTTGAATTTTGTAACTTCACCATTGTTGTTTATAGAATGCATACACTCTCAGTCTTTGTGCAGTGCATATTGGATATCTCGTTTACCTTTGCCGGATCAGTCATTTCTTTAATACCTCCTTCAATAGGCTGAGCATCTTCGTATAATCAGCTGTTATGCTTCCGGTACCATTTTTGGCATATTCCTCTTTCTTGATAGTTATATACCTTCTGCCCCACATTTAAGCAATTGAAGTATCTCTTGTTATCAGCAATAAACGATCTGCATTCAGTTATGGAGAATTCCTTAAATTTTGTATAATCTGTGATTTTCGGCATTACATAATTCACGTCACTGTTGCAAACGATTTTAGATTTCGTTTTGACTTCACGTGTATTGATTAAGCCGATGCGCCGTAACTAAACTATCCAATACATCGGTTCGATTTGATAGGAATTCTAGGAATTGCTTAAAGCTTGGAAATTCATCCTTTGCAGACTGCTCGGCCTATTCACGTGTTGTCTCGTTGTCTAGCTTTGCAATTATCAAGTAAATAAGCCATGGATCTCTGCTTGCCACATCGGTGCCGACGCTCTTTAAGCCTCAAATAACTTCGTCGATGCGTACAGCTGGCTGCTGTATAAATCTTCTAATAAACGAGTTTACGGCATATCGTTTACGGTCATATCTTTTTCGTAGTTTGTCTAGTGCTTCAGAATAGTTAGCAGAAGTGACATTCATATGCTTAATTAAATTGGACGCTTCGTCTGTTATAGAACCCTTCAAATAATGGAATTTTTGGATGTCGGATGGTCGTGTACATTTATCTATTTGCTGTGTGAACATTTCGTAAAATGCTTGCCAAATGGTGTAATTTCCAGATAACTTAGGAATTTCGAGTTTCGGTAACTTGAGGCCCCGCTTGAAAGAATTTCGATACTGTTGTGGATGAATAATTTGATTTCAATTTCTAGATATTGCGACAGTAAGTCTTTAGCGCGTTTCAATCGCACGCTTACATTGTCTAAATTCACTTCGCTTGATGTGAGACATTCACTGGAATGTTTTCGGATTTTTTCAAGTGATTTCAACAATGTGCTCATTGTTGTCTTATTGGCTTCAGCTTCAACTGCACTCATTGTGTAGATTGAATCAATTACCTTAACTTTCGACTTTAACTTCCTTTAGACCAACACTCTAATTATTGCTTGGTTAATTTATTCGGTAATTTAAGTTAGTAACAAGTTCTCAGCACACGATATTATTTAGAGCCGCTTAATTAATAACTTTGACTATACGTAATTGAAATAAAATTTACAGCAATGTTAAATTTTCAACGTAATGGCGAATAAATTGTTAACCGCACCTAACATAAATTTTCGGTTTCTCTAAATGATTTCTGAGCAAATGGTCAAGTTGCAAAATTTGTCTTTACCTTCAACCACACCGAAATTGACGCCACGCTAAGTAGGCCAGTATTTTTGATCAATATTAAAATTAAATTTAATTATTTGGGTAATTCTCTTTTTTTGACCACAATAAATATCAATACAAAAATGGCGGCAATAATAATAGTTTAATAAACAAAGATACTATAAAATGTTTCTACTTCTTTGAGTATTTTGTTGAATAAATCCCTTTGAAATTTGTACGGCTCCAAATCACATAAACCCGTATGCTATATAACTATCCTAATATTTTTTATCACCGCTTTGGTAAATTTGATATACCGGTTGATCCGGCTCGATAGTCCAATGTTTCGACAGCTCATTTCAATTTCTAAGCAGGTAAATATTGAACACTCAAGGTTATTTCGAGTGTTCGGATTGTGCCTCATCGCAACAAGTAGCACACATTTATTTTTTCTAGGGCTAGACAATACAACTGTGATTTTACTTCTCCCAATTTGTGCAAGTTGCTACCAAAATTGTTAATTGTATATTTTTCAAGTGACTTTAAATATTTTGCCATATAATTAATTTAACAGAAATTAGTAAATCATTTTTAGTGAAAATCCTCAAAACCATTGTCTTGTAATATGTATATACCAAATTTTTATTGACCACAATGTGCTACAAATTATCATCAATCAACTTGGAATTGTTTACCATCGTTTTCAATTCTTAGAATTTTTAAAATTGAATTTTCAATTTTCCGTGCACATACAAACAATCATATATGCATCAAAACAAACCATAAATAATAAACTATTGTTATACAATACAAATATACATTTATTGTCAGTTATATGTACATATTTTTAATATTTTTGACGACAATGACGCCGTTGTTGTTCACATATAGCATACCACAATTATAACCGCAACAATAAAAACTATAAAACTATAACAGTAAAAATATTTTGTCCACTTTAAATTGACTTAAAACACGCAAATAATCAATTTTCATAGATCCAGATTACATACATCCATAAACATACTGTACAACGTATTATGTATGGTAGCAAAGTTTTCAAATTTTCTCCAACCCCCATTTTTCAGTTTTTTAACTATGTACTATAATTGTAATTATCTTTATATTGTTATTTTTGTTATAAGTTATTATTAAACTCCTATTGTTTCCATACATAGTTTGCGTTGTAATAAAAAATAGTTTTAGCTTGGTGGTCATCGTATTTCAATTATTGTTTTTGATGTTGAAATCAGATGTCAAAGTGTGAATTAAAATTTTATTTTTTGTAAATATGGTTCGTGTTTGAATTTTTTTTTTTAACCCTTTGATGGTTATTCAGTGTTCATTGTATTTAAACATTTATTATATTTTAGGGTGATTTGCAATGTTGTTGCTATTTTGCATATTTTTTTTAACAGCACTAGCCGTTAAATACTGAAGTAAATTATTATTTGGCTAATTAATTGTAGACACGAGGATAAGTTATTTGATTAACGATAACAATTTTAGCAAGTTTTAAAATTATGATAATTGTTGTTGTGCCTAATAGGGAGGGTTTAACTTTTAGCCTCAAACCAAATTGCTTAAGTTAAAGTGTATTTAAATGAACGCTATTCAAAATGCTCGCTTTCAAGTCGAATAAATTTCTGTGTGTTAAGGATTAATTATTACGTGGTGTATAGTACCTCATTTTCACGTTAAATTGTACAACCACCAGAAGAAGGTATATAACAGTCACTTTCCTGTTAATAAAAATATTTACCGACCATGAAATTGACTAGATTGTATAGGTTGTACAAAACACGTCCCAATCGATTTAAATTCAAAAGATCAACAATTTTTGCTATTTTTAAACCAACAAAGTTTGTTTGTTTTGCTATGATTTTGTTTGTTTTAATTTTTACATTTTTTACAGATTTAGTTCCTTATTTTTATTTTGTTTTAATCTTGATATTTTTTAACTGTTGGAAAACATCCTACTCGTGTAGTACCATTTAAGTCTAAAAATGTTTGAAGATATATTTATAAACGATACTAGAGAACAGTAAAAGTAAAATTTAAATTAAGCACATACAAACAAACACATACAGAAATAGCAAAAATCCAGGAAAAGCTGAATACAAATTTAAAGCTTAATTTCTTGCTATCATAATGAATTTTTAAAATCTGATTTTTTTTTGTGTTCTCTCTTCGTACAGCTTTATTTTATTATTGGATTATCTCTTTAAAAGCTGTAAATTTTTATTTTAATTCGCGTTTTGTGTTTATTAAAAAAAAACAACAGAATAAACTTTAAATTCCATAATTAACATTTTTTTTGTATAGCTTGTATTGTAAATTAAAAAAAAAAAGCGGAATTGTCTTACTGTTTATTCGCTTGTTGTTAAGGTTTATTACCCTGCTAGAATAATGTTGTGAATGGTTTAATGAGAGAAAATATGAATGGTTTATTCAGATTGTTAGTAGTATTCAAATTTTGCACTGTTAATCTTAATTATTAATATTTTAGACATTCCAAAAAATATGGGCTAATGGAGAAATTTCTTTGTAAATAAAATTCAGTTGAATGTACTTGCTCCTATTGTAGTCAAATGTAAAATGTAAAATGTAAAATGTAAAATGTAAAATGTAAAATGTAAAATGTAAAATGTAAAATGTAAAATGTAAAATGTAAAATGTAAAATGTAAAATGTAAAATGTAAAATGTAAAATGTAAAATGTAAAATGTAAAATGTAAAATGTAAAATGTAAAATGTAAAATGTAAAATGTAAAATGTAAAATGTAAAATGTAAAATGTAAAATGTAAAATGTAAAATGTAAAATGTAAAATGTAAAATGTAAAATGTAAAATGTAAAATGTAAAATGTAAAATGTAAAATGTAAAATGTAAAATGTAAAATGTAAAATGTAAAATGTAAAATGTAAAATGTAAAATGTAAAATGTAAAATGTAAAATGTAAAATGTAAAATGTAAAATGTAAAATGTAAAATGTAAAATGTAAAATGTAAAATGTAAAATGTAAAATGTAAAATGTAAAATGTAAAATGTAAAATGTAAAATGTAAAATGTAAAATGTAAAATGTAAAATGTAAAATGTAAAATGTAAAATGTAAAATGTAAAATGTAAAATGTAAAATGTAAAATGTAAAATGTAAAATGTAAAATGTAAAATGTAAAATGTAAAATGTAAAATGTAAAATGTAAAATGTAAAATGTAAAATGTAAAATGTAAAATGTAAAATGTAAAATGTAAAATGTAAAATGTAAAATGTAAAATGTAAAATGTAAAATGTAAAATGTAAAATGTAAAATGTAAAATGTAAAATGTAAAATGTAAAATGTAAAATGTAAAATGTAAAATGTAAAATGTAAAATGTAAAATGTAAAATGTAAAATGTAAAATGTAAAATGTAAAATGTAAAATGTAAAATGTAAAATGTAAAATGTAAAATGTAAAATGTAAAATGTAAAATGTAAAATGTAAAATGTAAAATGTAAAATGTAAAATGTAAAATGTAAAATGTAAAATGTAAAATGTAAAATGTAAAATGTAAAATGTAAAATGTAAAATGTAAAATGTAAAATGTAAAATGTAAAATGTAAAATGTAAAATGTAAAATGTAAAATGTAAAATGTAAAATGTAAAATGTAAAATGTAAAATGTAAAATGTAAAATGTAAAATGTAAAATGTAAAATGTAAAATGTAAAATGTAAAATGTAAAATGTAAAATGTAAAATGTAAAATGTAAAATGTAAAATGTAAAATGTAAAATGTAAAATGTAAAATGTAAAATGTAAAATGTAAAATGTAAAATGTAAAATGTAAAATGTAAAATGTAAAATGTAACATGTGAAAAGTAAAATGTAAATAATGAAATGACTCGAAGGGTGAACACGATATTTTTTAATCATCGATGTTTTGGAATCCTGATAACCCATGTAACTTTTCAAAAAATGTGAAATTCTCCATCAAAATTAATTTTGCTATTAAAAGAATTCATATACCTACCCATCATACCTTCGTTTTAGTGAGGAAAGACAAAATATAAAAGATTTAGTCGAGCTGGCCGACATTAACAATTTATTAACATCAATTCGTTGAAGAAATTAATTACTAATTCTGTGGTTAATATTTCCGAAAATTGTAAGAGAATTTAATCTAGTTTTGAACTAATTAGGTTATGATTATGAAAAAATCAATCCTTATCATCAGGCCACGGCGACTGGACTGATTATACCACAATTTTCATTCTAAATATACCGAAAGAACTATACATGTTGTATTAGCGAATTATTCTAACACACTCTAATTCTTTTACAATTTTTGCTTTGTCACATTCACACAGCGCTATTTCCGTGTAAGCAAATCTAATAATTTACTTTTCTACTTTAACTTTAATTTATTATTATTAATTATTTTTTCTTACAGTTTTCGGAAATGTTAAATTCAAATAAATTAAAAAATAAAAACAATGAAAACCTGTCGGCTATCTATGGGTTGTTGAATAATTATCTCTCGTGCAAATAATACTTATATATTTCTATGTGTTAATCTGTAAAAACTCATTAAAATGGTCTTTAGGGTCGGTTACATATTTGGTTATTATACGTATTAAATAATTAATTCAAGATAACGTAGGCGAAGAATCTAAACAAAGAACTAGCTTGCGATATACATAAATGAACTGCGTGAATAAAGATATTTTGCTTACAAAAGTGACCCCCTGGTCTCCAAATCACTGATCTGTGTAATAATGCTTCACCAATAATACAGATATAGATGATTGGTATTGTTTTTGAAAGAAAAACAAACGCTCGGACTCATTAATGGTTTTCTGTAGCCGGTTAGCGTTACGCCATAAGGTGGTGGGTATATAGTTTTCTTACGTATCACACAATAATATTTCTAAAATTTTTGGTATAATTGATTTGAACTAACGCGAATAACTTTTATTTATTTAAATTAAACTTTTTGCTGTATCGTGCGATGTTACCAATTTTATTTACATTGGAATGAGGAATTTATGCAAAGCTGAGAAAATATAAAATTAAGTTTTTTTTTTGCTTCTGCCGACTCTTGTTATTTATTTTCGAATGATCTTCTTTTGATGTGTATAATATCTACACGTATTTTTCATTATTGTTGATGAAATCTTCTGGACAAGAAATAAACTGATACTTGATTTCTGTAAGGTCAAGCTGCGCATAAGCATCATCCACTATCATATGCATAGACCATCAATTACCAGTATGGAAAATAGTTCCATGTTCGCCTCGTAAGTGGCTTGAAACTTTTGGACATGACATAACCAAAATTAAATATAGATCAAAAACTACGTCTAAACTACTCCAAAAAATTAAAGGAACACTAATTTTTTTCAATTTTTTTAGTGTTTTTTAAAGAGCTGTATCTTTGTAAAATACGGACGTACAGAGATGAAAAGAAAAGCATTTTAAAGCTTCAAATCTCTAGTTTTGAGACTTCTGAGCGAAAATTTTTTGTGAGATACCTTTATCACGCAATCATAAGAAAGAGCGCGAAATAAAAAAATTCGATTTTTTTTTTTGTAAGGATCAATGGGCGCGGGAAATTTTTTTTAAGTTAAACCAATGCATAGGTCGGTTAGCCTGTTAATTAGGCGTAAATTTAATTTCATTCTGGTTTCTCTATGCCAACTTTTTGCTGAGATATCTGACTTTGAATCAAAAAGGATCCTTTTGCCATTGATCATCGATATCTCAGCAACCAATGATTGCACAGTAAACTTTAGGGCAGCCTTAAAAATTTCAGTAAATTTCCTACAAGACCGTTTAATGATTAGTTGAGAACAAATTTTTTTTTTCACCCTCAATACTGATTTGAAAAAAGTACAATAAAATCCAATTTTGATTCCAAAAAAAAATTTTTTTTATTTCGCGCTCTTTCTTATGATTGCGTGATAATGGTATCTCACAAAAATTTTCCGCTCAAAAGTCTCCTTTAATTTTTTGGAGTAGTGTAGAAGAAAGAAAAAAAGTATTAGTAGCGCTATAAACGATGAATTTCGGAGGGAGTAATGATTTTTTTCTGAAAAACGTCATTTTTCCTGAATTTGCGCATATGTATATAATTTGTTTTTGTCAAGTTATCTTGATATTGGCTCTTGTAAACCATATAAGAAATTGAAAAACTTGTTTCAGAATGTCCATGAATTTTTTGGAGTTTCAATATTTTAAATTTGTTTTTCTAGACCAATTTTTTGATTGGGGTAAAAATCACCCCAGTGTGGCCGCTAAGGGTTAAAAGTTCTGAAGATGATGTACATAGATTATACACTCTTGCTTACTAAGGATCATATAATTGACAACACTCTCAACATTCATCTCATTTAAAATTGGCCCGAAGATAACAAACTTTATTATCCTGAATAACTCTAATGTACCTATAGATGGTGATTTCGCCCGTTTATAAATCAACCGTGTAAATCTAAAAACGCGTTTGCAGTAAGTTTACAGACAGAGTCAGAATAGAAATTAGCTACTATGAAAAATGTTCAACTATCGTATCAGTCGTACATTAGTAAAGTTGACCTGCCGTGCCGTGTATGATTTGTAACGGCTGTGTATCTATTGCTAAAATTGTCAATTTCATTGTACAGAGCAATTCGTTCAATATCAACGTACGAGGGAGGGGCACAATTCTATAATCGTCCAAAAATTATTTGGGTTGTTGTTGTGCTATTGCAAAATTATTTATTCTGAATGAATTTCAGTTTTGTTGTTTGCTTCCAAATTTTTTTTTTTATAACTAACCTATATAAATTTGATTACCCCATTTCATTTCATACAATCGTATTTGTTACCAAAATTATGGAACTTGTTCACTGGTAAATCTGAGTATTGGTGAATCTTACGGGTCTTATACTGTACAATGGTAGAAGTACATAATATAATATTTGGGTTATTTGTATATAATACCTACATATGTAAAAAAAAAACATAAACTGTTGAGTTAATCGGAATCGTTTAATCGTTTAAAAGAAGCCACCGCCTTCACATCATTTAAATAATAGCCAATGCGCTTTATTTCAGTTTTTAAAGAAAAGTAAAAAAATATCTATATATATTTATTCCAATTTACCCACATAAAATAAGTACCGGCCAAGTGAACTAAATAATAAAAACTGGCCATATAAATCCATCTTGTGTATCTGTGTCGCAGTGTAATAATTGTGCGGTAAAGGATTATTTATTTTGATGCAATCTTTTTTTATTCTCAAAGTGGATTTAGAATTTATAATTATTTATTTGTTTTTGTTTTGTGAAATCACCAGATAAGCTGAATTATTTCCGTAAAACAAATATCCTTGTCGGTATATACCGTGGGTTGGAAGGGAATTAGCGGGGCCTCGTTTTGTATTGGAAAATCCGAAAATTCCAAATTAACAAAAAATTCCACAAAACAAATTGATTGTTGATCTAGAGGAATAGCGGTGAAACCAACCAAAGAAAAGGAAAATAAATACAAATTAAAAGTAGCGGGAATTTATGATTGGGAATTCCTAAGAAACTATACTAAACTGTCATAGTTTTGTAGCGGATTATTCATACCACAAATAATGCCCTACATAACTCAATATAATTTAGTTTGAAAACCCTGGTCCCATGCAATATTATATACCATTACAAATATCTGTAAACATTTTTAATTTGAACATTCTATTGTTTTGGTTTTTGGACTGATTCGGCTTAGAATATACCAACTTCTCATAGGTATTATGTTAATGATAATTTGAATTTAATCAGTTAAGGTCGGTCGGTCAATATTAAGAGCTAGAACATTTAATTATTGTAGTGCAACAAAATAAAATAGTGTGAACAATTATAATAGTGAGTATATTTTGTGAAATATTGTTTATATTTATAACTAAGCAAAATTATAATAAAGTGAATTATTTTGTATCAATTTTGAATTAAAACAAAACATAAAATTTGTGTTTGATTTTCATAAAATAAATTATCAAGTGCGCTACGTTGGTGACCGCGACGTGATAACAGTTTCATATATTTAAAATTGTAACGTAAATTACAGTACATAAATTCAAAGTTGTGTGTAAGTTAGTGTGTTAGCACCAGATTGTTGTTTTCAGGAATACCATTGTAAGAGAAGCTACGGGTACCCTTGGAAATTTTACGGGTGAGTTTTTATTTTATATAAATATACGCCTTTTTTGCAGCGTATTAATCTAGTGAAACATACACCCATTTTCATTTTCATTTATTTTTATTTTGTTTACTATTGCGTGATTAGAGATTAGGAAACCGAATATTATTTCCTATCGTAATTTTTTCTCTTAAATGCATATTTTGTTTTTTTCTAATTTACTTTGTGAATAAATTCAAAATTGTTCACGACATTTTCCGATGGGGCATAGGGACCTTTCTATGGCATTTGGTGGCGATGCCACATCAGAAGGAGATATCATTTTATTTTCCAGTTTTTAAAGCTAGATTGATTTTAGAAATTTTCTTTTTATAGAAGACTCCATTAATAATGATTTATTGAAAATGAGTTTCAATAAATTATTGCCTAAACTACCTTAATTATTTTGTTTTAAATTTCAATCCACAAGTCCAAATTTAATTTTAACACAGTTTTCAATTGCCTCCCACGATAGTTTTAGGCTCAAGTCGCCAATAACGCGGTTAACATTGGCAAGTATCGTGACTGTATCAAAGTCATGTAATTTAGTTCTCTTATTAAATTTTTAATATTCAACTTTAATTATTTTTTTAATGGTTTCGTTTTACTAATTAATTATAATATAATCATAAGCATATCCACTTTATAGAGTCAATATAAAAATAATTATATGTTAATTTTGTGTATAATTTTGTTTAATGTGTTATAAAAGGTTTTTTTTTGTGCGGATTAATTTACATTTGTTCGTTCTATGTTTATTAAACTAATGTAAAAAAATAAAAATCGTTAATTAAAGTAATTGCGTGCGCCACACAAAGACAATACTTTATGTGTAAAAGGATAAATTATAATAATAAATTTATGAACATGACACAGTAATGATTTGATGTCCTATATACCAGAATTTTATCGTGTACTACATAATTTATAACACAGGTATACAATAATGCAACATAAATTATTAATTATAACACCCGACAGTTAAATTTAGTTTGCAACAAAATTAAAAACTTAGTAAACTTAAACCCCATACCACACTGTTTAAAATCAGTTAACATGCATGCGGTAGGATTAAACAAAATTTTATAAAACTTTTTATTCTAAATTATGTAAAGTAAATGAATTTATTTTAATTATTCGTGAAGGTAAAAAATTCTGCTAAACGGAATAGTATTTAAAAATGTTCAAGCTAATTAAGTGTTTATATTAAAACATAAATGTATATGGTGATGACTGATGCGCAACTAAATCGTAAAAATGTTTACCAATTTAATAAAACAACATGACCACCACCAGACACACAAAAAAATTAGTATTAACGAACTATGTAGTATGTATACATAATAATAAAATATTTATCATAACTGAACTGTAATTGAATTTTACACGTAGGTAATTATATTAAACGAAATTCCATCGTATAAACCCATCCTACTGTACATAATGCACCGTGCCAAAAATTGTAAATGTAATAAATTATAAATTTCATTTTTTTTTTTTTTTTTTGGTTGGCTTTGGTATCCAAGAAGGAATAACATAAATTTTAATTTTTTATTTAAAACTAAAATAAAGTTACCAAAAAAAAATAAAAATAACATTAAGACAAATATAAGAAGAAGAAATTTTTTATTTTATTTATGTTTTGTTCATTTCGTAATGAAATTTTCCAACCATTGAAAATCTAATAATTTTTAATATTTTATTCCATTGAATTTTCACCCCTTTTATGATTATTATATTTCTGTTATTCAATCATAATTTATAACAAAAACAAAAAAAAAACACTTCTTGATTTTTTTTCTGCGGCGTTTTCGTCTCCCTATCGAATTTCAAATTGTATACTTATATTGAAGCTATGTTCATAAATATATTTTTAATCCGTTACACAATAAAGGGGGGTGGTGAAAATTCATGAAAAAAAGTAACAACAAAAATTTGTTTTCCTGTCCTACAGCGATTCTAATAATACAAAAAAATGTTATGATTTGATTTTTTAATAATAAAATTCAAATCTTGAAAATACTCAGATGAATATTAAATTTGAAAGAAAACTTAGGGAAATGTATTTAATGTTAGGTGATGATTAAATTTTAAGTTAAGGATTTGACTGATTTTTAAATTTGAGTTTACGAGGACATACTCTGTAAGAATCAATAATATGTCCGACAAACAATAGTTTGAGCATTATATTTCGACCACGTGTTACAGAGCAACAATTTTAGAGCTCTAAGTTAACACATACAGTTTAACTCTATGCATATTCCTGAACAAGCTTAACTATAGGGCTATAATATTTGATTACCAGATTTGTTGTCTTATCAATCGATAACATCGATTTAATTCGAAAGATTTGTGATTTTTACTGTATAATCTAACTCCAGTGGCTCAGGTGGATTCAATGCAATTTGGAATTGTTTGCAAAAAAATGAATCAAACTAAAATACCGTCGGAATGAAAAATATGACAATAGTGGCAATATGGAGGACAAGTTTAGTGGAGTTGATAAAAGTATTCGCGATGGAAACTGTAACGGTCCTATGTGAGAGCGAGAGGCCACCAAAACCAAAATGATTATTGGCTGCATGAATTGCCTCAGATCATTAACAGAAAGGTTGGTATTTACTTAGGGACTTTATCGGCGGACTGAATTAGCGTGGCTAAAGCTCAGCGGAATGGGGGGGTGGAGTATGAAGTCTAAGCAAATCTTGCGTTGCCGCCGGAAGGATACGGGAAAAGGAGAACAAAAAAAGAAATATGAAGGAAGAACTAACACACGCAACAGCTATACTCACCAATACTCAGCTACTTACCTAGATCACATCCTCATTCAATTTCACTTTAATAATCCATTGATAAAATCATGATATTCTTGATAATTTCCCACACTTGACAACAACAGAAATCCATACAACGAATTAGGAATTTTCCCGAACGGTGGGTGGGATTAAAGTAAAAAAAAAACGAGAGAATTATGAATTATAATATGTACTTAACTATATTTAACAACAGAAAAATTCTAGAATATAACAAAATACCGGAATTTCTTCTAACCGAAAAACATTTAGCCAGCCAGAATCAAAAAAAAATTAATTTTTATCCAATTTATCAGAACTATTAATAAAGGTTAGTAACGGGTTAATCCTAACAGCTAAGAGGAAAAAAAAATCAATAAAACTAAAAAAACTAACACTAGACTTTTAATTTAAGAGAAAACAAATATTGCAAGATAAGTCTAGAAATTCGATAAACAACAAAAAAAATATAATTTTACAATATAATGAAAAAAAAAAAAATATATAATAACTTATCTTAATTACAATCGTTGGTCGACATTGTGATGATGATGAATAATCCAAAAATATTTTCAATTGTATTTGTACTCTGTACTCAGTACATCTAAAACGGCCAATTCACGGTGTCAATTTACGTACACCTTAATGTAATCGTGACTTTACACATTATTTGAATAAGGCGAACAATGCTTAATCATTAAGATTTAATTCCGTGGGTTTTTTTTTTTTGTTTTTACGTGTTATATTAAACTCACTCGCTTTAAGTTCACTTTAGTATACAATACTGTACTATACACTTTATTGTTCGGTTATAATTTTTCACCTTAATATGATTTTCACTTATACCATTGTCTGTATAACGAGATTAGATCAATGTATTAACTTTCCGTACAGCTTGTGTTTAACTTTAAAGCTACACTGATTGATTTTTATTTGACTGGTTATGTACTAATCTTAATTTTATGCACTTATTTAAACTTGTAATCTGATATTGGGGTAGATTACATTTATTAATTTTGAATATTAGTTCATATCACTTATAAGAATATTAACCGGGTTCATTTTACCGTTATGATTATTTCCCAGAACATTCGATATTTTTTTAATAATCACTGTTATAACACTCGAGTAATTCAATTGTTTATTCTTACGAACTATTTGTATACACTATATTGTCTCTAATCCTTAGTGATTACTTTAATAAACTTAAATATTACTTTTATTTTTAACTGACGTAATATTTTTAAAATTAAAACTAACTTAGCACTAATTAATTAAATTTTATTCTAAAAAAAAACGATGTTTTTTTGATCAAAATTTATTTTTTTCTTTTATTTTGATTCAAGAAATTAATTTTTTTTCAGCTTAGGCACAACTCAAAAAACTGACAACTCAAAATAGACTAACCCGCCCGAAAACAAAACCACGTATTTTATACCTTTCCCATCCGCACCGTTAAGCAAATTCCAATATGACCAGTTTCAATTGTTATCAAGTAAAAAGGGGAAAGATTTGTTTGTATAACTTTTTCTGTTTTTCGTAATGAATATTCTAACTCATTCAACAACTCATTCATCAGTCCAAAATTCACCGCAATACAACAATTATTCAGGGGTGGCCCACTCGCAGATTATTGTAGCAAGGCACTCGCTACAAAACCTAACCAAAGATTTATGGATCGTTTTAAATATAGCAACACGACTAATGAAATTCAGTGAATGGTAAGATTACCAGAAGAAACAACCTAGAGAAAGTTTCCCTTTGTTATTTCACCACATGTTTGAATTTACCACTCCACTACCGTGCTCCTTTTGACGGTCTGCTTTAGTCATATCTTTAGAAATTATCCGACTCCCACCGGCTTCCTCTGTTAACAATTTCATCTCAAGTGTAACTACCCATTGTGAAATTGAACTTTTTGGCCACAGCTAAATACGGTATAATAGATCGGTCGACTGCTAAAGTCCCAATTTCCCATCTGAAGCAGCAGAGAAGAAATAGATCTTGTATGTCACCAATGAACCTGATTCTTCTATGGCGCCAACATTTTATTTTTAATCCGGCAAAGTCACGCAAGTCTTGATCTTACACAAACACATGTTTCCTTCTATATCCAAATTGATACCACAGCGAGCTTTAGACAACGATCACCTTAAATTTTGGGGTTGAAAAGCGTGTAAAAGAAAAAATTTACTAAGGTTCATTCACTATTCAGAAGTTGTTGTATAGTAAGTTCGATCGATTTTTGTCTTTTGGTCCTGATCGGAGAGATACAACATTTCTCTGCAGAAATGCCCTTCAATTCTGCTTAAATATGAGAAATCTAAAATGATATCCATGCCAATAACAGCATAGTTTAGTCTCCCTTGTTTCATTTCAATGTTACGTTTTTGGGTTATATAATGATCTTTAGGCATTTTTGTCGCTACATGCATCGTATAATTCCTCACGAGTTTCACGGTCATCTCTGATAATTCTTTACCAGTAATAACGCCATAGGAAAGTTTTAAAATTATATTTTATTCTGGGCAAATTAGCAGCCAAATATTCAACGAGACGTTAACAAGCAAACACTGAATAGTGTTGTGAATAGCCTTACCATACAAGCTATATATCTATGTATCAGTTGAAATTACCAAACAACGATATCAAGGCATGGTTATACAATAAATTGGGTGCCATAAGGTTCTCTCTTATTAGAATCTTGGTTTCCGTTCTGATACTATCAAGTTTCACACCGTGTTCTCTTCACTAGAACTACTAGACTTGTTGTCCGCGTTACCGCAAGTGATGAAAGTTATCAATGTCTATGTGCTGCAACTTTTGCATCAAATGAACGATTGAAGATTATGTCAATGTTTCCAAGGGTCGATGGTAACCGGCAACAGGTAGATGTTACGGAAATGACACCGGTCGGCTCATCGCCAACAGGTACTTTAGAACAAATTAGCTCATATATAAATAAACTTACCAAAATTATGATGAAACTAATCTTTTGCAATATGATCGAATCAGGAATCGAAAGCGATGGCAAACACGAAGTAGTAGTGCACCGAATTATAACTTAACGCATTTAAATTGAGGGAAATACACGAGAGATCCGATTCCGGAACCTGCGGTTTACCATAAAACGGTTGTGTTCTTTATCAAAATTCCATTCGAATAGATCATCCATATGCTGGTATAATAAAATTTTGTATTATCAAGCGAAAATCAGCCTTCAAATCCTTTCTAATCAACACTGACATCAGTTTTACCGCCGATCAGTGGGCAAGTCCAAAAAAAAAGTTTCTAGATGGGTTTTGTTTTCCATTGGATTGACTAAAGTACAAGTCTGACGTTCAGGAATCATTCATAGAAAATTAGATATTCTTCTACCTGTTTATTAGTCATAATTCTACCTTTGTTCGGATCGTATCGACATTAAGCGTCTTCCATTGGCGAAAGCAAACTACTTGCAAGTACTTGTATCTACTCACAACTACCCATGCTCATACGATGGTGTAGAAAACAGAAGTAGTTACGCATAAAATTTGCGCTAGTGGATTTTAGTTGCGAAAATTCCAATAGATGGCTTTTAGACCTTTTTCGATATTTTTCGAGAGTTTCTTATTACGTTCGAGTTTTTTTATTTTTTGATGATGTAAAATGTCAAAATTAATACAAAATTATTTTGTTGTTGATGATACATTTTTAAGAAAAATGTGTTTAAATATCAATGCGGTAAATATCAATGCTTTCCTTTTATTACATGTCCATTTTTTTTTGTCATATTTTGAATCTCATTTTAAATATCGCCATTACTATAATAAACAACTTTACAAAAGACAAAAATAACAACTAACAGAAGGCTGTGTTTTACTTGTGTTACTCAATTTATCGTTCCATTGGTACTTCGAAGTAGCAAATTTTGCCCATTGGAAGACGGCTATTGTTACAGAATTTGCAAACAACGCCCTTGTTAAAAGTAATACAGAAAATCAAAAGCACATCCAATTCTTATCGGACAAAATGGAATCAACTTCTGAAAGTAAGTAAAACATGAAAATAAATAGTAATGTACTAATTTTGGAAGTATCAAATATGAAATAAGCATCAATTATAGTCGATTTTTACTGTCAATGCTAATCTTTAAAAGATGATATTGCTATTATCAAAATTTGTGTTGTTCTGTCGTGTTCGATTGTTAAAAGATTTTAGGTGAAAGTATTATCTTCCAATTGAAAACAAAATTGGCTGCTTTAAGCTGCTTTTTCAGATTTTACTGAAGTTTATGGAAAATAGGTTGGGTATTGAGAGATTTTTTGTTATTTTTTCATTAAATTTTTCTTTTATTCCAGATGAGTTTTAACTAATGAACATTTTGGCCATTATTATTTATGAACGTTTGCCAATTTTTAGGGTAGTTTTATAATTCCATCGGGGTAGAACTTGCGGGATTTATCGGCGAAAAACTTGGCCAAGTGATTTTACAGTCCTTTTTGAAGCCAACTTTAGACTATCAAGAAAGTTTTGCAGAGATCTGAACAAATGGTAGTCAGAAGCTGTATTCTTGGAGCTATACGGTGGATGCAGCAAAACTTCCAAGCCGTGCTTTCTCAATTTTTGCCGGATTATCAAATATACATATGTGTGGTTCGACGTTGTCATGATGGAAGACAACACTCTTTCTATTGTTCAGTTCCGGTTTTTTTTTAAATTAATAGCTGCAATCTGTTTAATTGCTGACAGATGAGCTTAGAATCAATCGTTTGACCAGTTTCTAGAACCTCGTAACGAACGATTCCCTTCTAAAAAATGTAGTGGTAAAAAATGAGTCGATTTCGTTGCGTTTTAGTAGCAATTCGCTGATGAAAATTCGGTGAATCAAAATTTTTCATGGACAAGAGCTTCTTTGTGTGTCCTTTTCAGAGCTTCTTTGTTTATTCAGCTTTACGCAAATGCTTTAAAACTGTTTTCTGATCGATATTTAATTCCTTAGCAATGCATGGCTGCTTATGTGTCGGATTTGTTCGATTTTTTTGTAAGATTTCATCGACTTTTTCAGTGATTGGATTAGTTGGCCAGAGCGAGTTGTTGTTGTAACTTTGCGCATGAATACGGTTACTGTTGCGCTTTGCACATAATTTAATTTTATTATTTAATTTTGCAACGCTTACTTTAGATTCGTAAGCAGGGACCCAAACAACCATTAAAATGATTTGCATCTTTATACAGGCCGTTTTATAAGTAAGGGTTGCCAATAGGGGCTGAATGGGATTACATTTTGCAACTCTGACTTCAGATTCATAATCAGCGACACAAAATCTCATGAGTGTAGATTTTGAGATAATTTACTTGAATTTTTGATTTTTGGCCAGCTTTTTGGAATCGGCCGCTCTGTGCACCATGCCAAAAATAAACCAACTCCCAGAACAACGAAACTTTATGGTTTACGTTTGTCATCACATCGAAACAACGGGGCAAGAAGTTTTCATGCATCCATGATGATTACACACCTTCAAATTATTTTAGACTGTATGTGGCCGATATCTGATATTATTTACAGAGGACTTCACGGTGAATTTGATCGGTGAGAGAATCATTTTAACAATAAATAAATTTGCAAACGGCGTTCGCCAAATTAATTACACCCGCCCTTCACCTCTCTCTCTTGTAAGGATGACCAAGCAATCACGGCTTATATTCAGCCCACGTAATCACACACAAAACACAACACTATTTTAATTACACTATTTTATTAATTTATTTCAATTATTATTATTTTTATATAAATTTATTGTTATTTAATTTAACAAGATTGAGTTTTTATTTTATATTACAATTGACCTTTACTGTCCAAACACAATTTCTTTCTGAATTTTTTATATTTTTTTAAATTTTGAATTTTATGTTTTTGAATTTTATTGCACCATTAGGTATATTATATACAATACAATATACATAATGTACATAAACGTACACAGGGGTATAAAACAATTATTTAATCATTACACCTTCCCCCTGAAAAATGAAATACTACATGTTGTATTTCATTAATTCTTTAGGGCGAACGAAATGATTTTACAATTTATAATTTTTTTATTTTTTAAATTCATAATTAACTTAATTCTACTTATTAATTATTATAATTCTGTAAATTACATAAAATTTTTTTTTTTTAAATATTTTTGTTATAATTACTAATTTACATATTATTTATTAGTAATTTGTTTTTATCTTACTTTTATTTGTTTTCATTTATTGATTTATTTTAAAATACATAATAATTCATAATAATAAAATATTTATAATAATATTTTAAAATACATAACTTATTGGTATAATAACCAATTTCTTCAATGGAATATCCAATACATTAATCATTCATTAGTTTCAACCGATTATTGTTAACAATTTTTGAATTTCGCCCGATTTTTATCTTTGAGTTATATTCTGAAGTAATTTCGGTTATTTCATATGGACCGTTCCATAATGAATCTAATTTATTTTCTTCGTTTCGTTCTTTAAAAAATACCAAGTCTCCAACTTTGAATACCTTTGGATTAAGCTTCTTATCGTATAACATTTTATATTTCTCTTTACTTTTCAATAAGTTTTCTTTAGCTACGACATAAGAATTTTGTAATTTATTTTTAATTTCAATAATATAGTCTTCATAGTTATAAATAAGAGTTGGATTCGTTTTTAATGAAGTAGGGATATTAGGTAAAAATCCATGAATAATTTCGAAGGGCATAAATGAAGTAGCTGAATGGGGAGTACTGTTGAAGCAGAAAATTGCATATGGTAACCATGCGTCCCAATTATTTTGATCACCATCTAGAAAATTTCGCAAATATTCTGTAAACGTCTGTGTGAGCGTTCTAAAGCCCCATTTGTTTGTGGATGATAGGCTGTTGACTGAAGTTTTTGGATTTTAGTAATTTGCATACATCTTGAAAGAGTTGGCTAACAAAATTTGAACCTTGATCAGTCAAAAGAAAAGTGGGTGCTCCCCGAATCGACAAATTAAATGTTCTACAAATGCTTTGGCTATTGTTATTGCTTCCTGATTTTGTAGTGGAATAGCCAGTGAGTATTTGGATAAATCGTCCTGAATGGTTAAAATAAATTTATTACCTTGAGTTGTTAAAGGAAGTGGACCTACAATATCCAGAAATACTTTTTCGAGAGGTTTACTGGATGTTGTGGTAATGGCCATTGGTAATTTTGTTGTTTGAGTTGTTTTATTTTTTTGACACAGTTGACATTTTTTTATAAAATCGCGAATTTTACTAAACATTTTAGGAAAATGATAATATTTTTTTATTCGATTAAAAGTCCTATTGATACCTTGATGTCCTCCTAAATTGCTATAATGGAACTCACTTAGTATTCTTGCTATTTCTTCTTCATCGTCGACTTCAATAATTTCGCTTGTTGATTTGTTATTTATGTTGTTGGTTTGTAAGTTAGGTGATTGAACATTTCCTGGATTTTGTAAAGCTGATTGCGATCTAGTAATGACTGGTAAAATTTGAGTAGATTTAGTAGTTAAGTGAACAGGATTAGTAAAATCAGTTGTTACTGCGCGACTTAAAGCGTCAGCGTTAGAATTCAGTTTCCCGGGTTTGTACTCAATATTATAATCGAATTCATCAAGTTCGACTCGCCATCTGATGAGCCTTGATGCTGGATTTTTAATATTTTGAAGCCAAACTAATGGGCGATGGTCGGTTACGATGGTAAATTCTCTGCCGTATAAATATGGTCGAAAATGTTTACATGCCCACACGATAGCTAGGAGTTCTTTCTCGATCGTTGCATAATTCTTTTCAGCAGGATTCAGATTTCTGCTCGCGAAGGCGATTGGCAAGTCATCGTTATCGTACTTTTGAGAAAGAATTGCACCAATACCAATATCACTCGCATCGGTGGTAACATAGAAACGTTTAGCATAATCCGGATACTTGAGAATAGGTGAAGTCGTAAGTTTAGATTTGATAATATTAAATGCTTCATCACAAAATGGATCCCATGAAAATATTGAGTTTTTCTTAAGTAGTTTAGTTAATGGTTCAACAGTTTGTGAGAACTTATCGATAAATTTTCGGTAGTAACCCGCGAGACCAAGAAAAGATTTAATGTCTTTTTGTGATTTTGGAATTGGAAATTTGTAAATAGATTCTAGTTTACTTGGATCGGGTTTTATTCCATCGTTAGTAATTAAATGTCCTAAGTAGAGTATTTCTTTATGTAAAAATTTGCATTTGGAAGGATTTAATTTCAAATTATATCTTCTAAACCGTTCAAATATGGATTTTAATTTTTTGTTATGGTCTGTTAGGCTTGCACCGTACACAACCACATCGTCAAGATAAACAAATGAATGTATGGAATTGAGCCCCGTTAGCACATTATTCATCATACGTTGGAACGTTGATAGCGTATTTTTCAGGCCAAAGGGCATTCGCAGAAACTCATAATGACCCAAATTAGTGCTGAATGCTGTTTTAGCACGATCTTCTTCGTCCAATTTTACTTGATGGTATCCATCTGCTAGGTCAAGGGTTGTAAAATAGATAGATTTGCCTAGTTGTTCTAAAATTTCCGATATGTTGGGTAGTGGGAAAACCTCACCCACCGTGATGCTGTTTAATTTGCGAAAATCAATCACTAATCGCCAATTCCGTTCATTATTGATTGATTTTTTAGGTACTACTAAAATGGGAAAATTCCATGGGCTTGTACTATTTGTAATTATTCCGTTATCAAGCATATTTTGGACTTGATTATTTATTTCAACTTTTGTAGCTTCTGGCAATCGATATTGCTTGATGTTTATTGGTTTGGAATTCGGAAGTAACGGAATATTGTGGACAGTTGTGCTTGTTACCGATAATTTGTCACCCTCTATATGAAATAAATCGTTGAATTCTCGACATAATTGAATTATAGAATCTTTTTCTTCCGCGTTTAAATGTTCGATATTTATTAAAGATGCTAATATTTGTAGCCTATTGGGAATATTATTTTTCCAACTTTCGATATAAAATATATCCAAATCTTTAATGAATTCTGGGTTAAATGAAGTAACATTAAGTTCAGTTTCTTTGAGGTTGGTATTTAATACTGATAAGGTAGTAATTTTATTAGATACTGTAATTAATGAACTACACACGAACACCCCAGGGACAATTTCGTGAGATTTACAGATATAATCATTATCGGGAAAATCTAGATACATATTAATAACTTTCTCGGAACGAGAAGGAATTTTAATTTTCTGTGGAAGAGAACTAATATCGAGAATATAAGATCTGTCTTCACAACATGGATTAGGAATTTCCATAATATTATTAGCATAATCCAGTTTACATTTTAACTTTGAAAGCAAATCTTTTCCTATGATTCCAGAACATTGTACTGGAAAATTTGTTGGTACTATTTGGAAAAAATGTTGGATTTTAAACGTATCGTCGAAAAGTATTTCGGTTTCACATTGGGCTAGTGTTTCGATTATTTCGGATCCAATTCCGGTAATATCAATTTTACGATTAGGAAAACAAGGAACGTCTGGTAAAATATATTGTTTTTTAATTATTTGGCGAGTTTTTTTATTACATCGGAGAGATCAGAGAGATTAGACAGATAGATTATCTGAAATATCCGATAATGTTTAATCTGAAAAGACCTTTTTCGGATTTAAAACGTTTAACTATTTAAATTGGCTAACCACTGTTTTGTAACACATTATGGTCAAGAAAGTTGTTTTCCTTCGCATAATTAATACATAAATATTAAATTAAACATTAATGAACAAGAAACCGTTAAAATTATTTACAATAGACTTTAAAAAATTATATTTTTATCG